>JACRUU010000024.1:4730812-4743312 GCA_030449085.1 Kryptopterus vitreolus
ACATGAAAAGTCCATATTGTAAATGTCCTTCCACACATTCACACACACACACACACACACACACACATTATATATATATATATATATATATATATATATATATATATATATATATATATACAGTGTATGTTCAAAATGTAGAGTGGTGCCTCGGCTCACGTCTGGTTCTGCTAACGTCATTTTCAGGGTTAACGATGTTTGCTCCAGTTAACGTTGGGATTCTACCTGCTCGCCAGCGTCGCGCCCCCAACAAGGGTTCCCCTTTGTCTATCCAGGACGGTTAGACAGTCAAGTTGGACAACCATTTGTGAACAATAGATTACGCTATTTGGTACTTAAAGCGGTGCCTCGGCTAACATCCGTTTCAGCTAAAGTCCCATTTTCAGGAACGGATTAACCACGTTAGTGCCAACAGTATATACTATATAAACACATATATGTATGTATATATGTATACGTATGTGTGTATGTGGAAATCAATTCCTTATCTGCGCTTGTACGAGTGGCGGACTCTGCCTAGCGCGCTCTCAACATCCACTCGGCGCTTTCTGATTGGTTAAATACGTTTTGAGCCATTTCATCTAAAATAAACCCAGTTTCACATTTTCTACCATATAAGCATAACCTTTGTTGCCCACTGTGGTTATAGTGTGTGTGTGTGACTGTGTTTTGTTTGTGTGTGTGTGTGTGTGTTTGTGTGTGTGTGTGTCTGTTCCCTAGCTGCTGAGCAGAGGAAGGAAAGAAAAAAAAGAAGAAAAAAAAAAAACAGACACACATGGGGGTCCAGAGTCCCTTTCTCAACCAATGTAATGCTCTACAGATGTGTCGAGAAGCAGGAGTGTTCAAGTCAGAAACCTTCGCACCAAAAGCGTCTGATTTCTTTAGAACATATATTCATATATATATATATATATATATATATATATATATATATATATATATATATATATCTATATATATTCATTCATTCATTCATCTTCTAATGCTATATCTGATCTTCCCTCGGGTCACGGGGAGTCTGTGTCTATCTCAGGTGTCTATGGGCATTAAGGCAGGATACACCCTGGATGGAATGCCAACCCATCACAGGGCACACACACACACACACACATTCATACACACACATACACTAGGGACAATTTTCCAAGGTGCCAATCAACCTACCGTGCATGTTTTTGGACCGGGAGGAAACCAGAGAACCCGGAGAAAAACCCCCTGAGGCACGGGGAGAACATGTAAAAACTCCACACACACACACACACATGGCCGAGACGGGAATCGAACCCGGATCCTGAAGGTGTGAGGCGAACGTGCTAACCACTAAACCACCGTGCCCCTTTTTTTTATTTTGAAATGTTGTCAGTTTGTATTCTATGTACCTATGTATTCATTTAGGTGAGGTGAAGAGGCCTGGGTGCAATCAGGGTAAAAACAAAAAAATATGTATAACAGCTGTATTACAGGCTGCCCATGGTATGGTTTGTACACAGCTGTATTAGCTTGCTCAAATAGATTTGACTCTCGAATGAAAAATACCATATGCAAACACAAGATATACATGTGTGAAGAGAAATAAATGGATCTAAAAGAGGCGAACTTAAAACCTTCGATACGCGTTTATTCCTTTCTTCACTCAGATTTTTAAAAAGAAAGAATAAAGGACATTCGTTTTACCGACGCTCCAAATCAAACACCAAAAAAAAAAACCCTTCCGTCGTGAGGCTCGCATCCAGCAATTAATACCGTCGAGAACGAGTAAAGGTGAACGGTAGGCCATGCTCTTGAACCGACTCGTCGTTCCCTTTGAGCAAAATTCCAACGCACCTGCATTTGGCGAAAAAGAAAACGAAATGTTGAGAAACCTGAAATGCATTTACATGACCAATGAGAGATAGATTGATAGATAGATAGCGTGTGCAAGAAAGAGAGAGAGAGAGAGAGAGAAATCTACATTATCAAGTTTAGTAAACATCCGCATCTATAATTATATATGGGGAATTTGTAATAATGGAAAGCTTATTAAAGCTTAAGAAGGAAGACGACACTCCGCTTATCATAATCATCATTTATTTACACATCCATCCCAGGTGAAACATTATGGTGTAGAATACCGCGGCTGGTTTAAGTGCGGAACGCCTGTAAATAATTGTAGGGTTTCGACTTGAAAAGAGACACCGCTGACTGATGGAGCAATTTCCTTTAATAGCGCGGCTTGGAATGAAACGCAAAGCAGCAGAAGTCAATGTTGTCACTTTGAGGTTGGAAGTAGTTTCATACGCTTGAATGTTGAAGGACAGATAGACACTGAAAAGTCTGATCATTTACACACACACACAATATATATATATATATATATATAATATATATATATATATATATATATTCATTCATCTCTACGGCTATATCTGATCTTCCCTCGGGTCACGGGGAGTCTGTGTCTATCTCAGGCATCCATGGGCATTAAGGCAGGAGATCCGGAGAAAACCCCCCTGAGGCACGGGGAGAACATGCTGATCAGCAATCTGACCTTCAAGATCAAATTAACTCAGTACTCAGACTCATCCATTCATCTTCTATCGCTTTATCTGACTTCTCTCTCTCGGGCCGCGGGGAGCCTGTGCCTATCTCAGGAGTCTTCAGGCATCAAGGCAGGACACACCCTGTAGACCCATGCAGACCCATCACATGCACACAAACTCATCTTCAAACACTAGGGACAGTTTTTCCAAGGTGCCGATCAACCTACCGTGCATGTTTTTGGACCTTGGGGAGGAAACCGGAGAACCTGGAGAAAAACCCACTGAAGAACAGGGAGAAAATGCAAACTCCACACACACATGGCCAAGGTGGGAATCGAACCCGGATCCTGCAGGTGTGAGGCGAACGTGCTAACCACTAATCCACCGTGACCTTTTGGTGACATATTCATAGAAGAAAATAGAAATAGTATCCTGCAAAACCGTTTCAGGACAGGGATACGGCGGCTTAGTGGTTAGCACGTTCGCCTCACACCTTTCGGGTCGGGGGTTCGATTCCCGCCTCCTCCATGTGTGTGTGGAGTTTGCATGTTCTCCCCGTGCCTCAGGGTTTTTTTCTCTGGTCTAAAAACATGCACTGTAGGTTGATCGGCACCTTGGAAAATTGTCCTTAGTGTATGAATGTGAATGTGTGCATGCGATGGCTTGGCATTCCATACATGGTGTGTTCTGTCTTGATGCCCATAGACGCCTGAGAGAAGTCAGCTAAAGCGGTAGAAGACGGATGGATGGATGGATGGATGGATGGACAGTGGGTATTGTTAATGTGATGAAATTGAATTGAAAATGTAGTTTTCATACTACTACTATTATTATTACTAATAATAATGAAGTCTAAAAAAAAAAACACACCTTGGCATTTACGATACAAGACTTTACATGTAACAAGTTGAAAGGCGTTATAGGAGGCATGAGGAAGTCAACACGGCGTCAAAATGCCAACGAATTCTCCTTCCCTGTGAAAGAGAAACACTTACGGTTTCTATTTTTGTAAACCAGAGTGAGTTTATGTTTCCAAATGCAACATTCTGAGACATCAAGTATATGTAGATAAGTATAATGAGATAAGACTAGGACGAGCGTAGGTTTAGTGCATGAATGTGTGTGTGATTGTGTGTGTGTGTGTGCCCTGCGATGGGTTGGCATTCTATCCATCCATCCAGTGTATCCTGCCTTAATGCCCATAGACGCCTGAGATAGGCACAGGCTCCCCGTGACCCGAGGGAAGATCGGATAAAGCGGCAGAAGATGAATGAATGAATGAGGTCTGTGAGGGCATGGCCAGGATCCATCTTCTATCACTTTATTCGTGCCTGATAGAGCTCCTATCTCAGGCGTCTTCGGGCATCAAGGCAGGACACACCCTGTATGGAATGCCAACACATTCACACACTACGGACAATTTTTTCCAAGGTGCCAATAAACCGGGGAGGAAACCAGAGAAAAACCCGGGGAGGCACGGGGAGAACATGCGAACTCCACACACGCATATGGCGGAGGCGGGAATCGAACCCAGATCCTGGAGGTGTGAGGCGAACGTGCTAGCCACTATATAAAGTCTGATCAGCAATCTGACCTTCAAGATGAAATGAACTCAGTGCTCAGACTCATCCATTCATCTTCATCACATATAGCGGAAGCGGGAATCGAACCCCCGACAATGTAAGTTTGAGGCGAACGTAAGCCATTGTTGGCCCCGCCCCCCATGACTGATAGTTGACTCATTCGGATGATCCTTAACGTTTCTATTTCTGAAGCAATCCTTTCCAGTGTAAAAAAATATATATATTTATAGTTCCTCCCACTTCCTCGAGCTTTGCAAAAACACTATTTATTTTACGCTCCTTATCTACACTTTCACAATCTGACAAACCGGTAGCGTCATGTTAATTCGCATAAGACATGAGAGTTTAGTTTTCATTATTATTATTCTTCACATCGACAAAACGGGTACACGGTGTAGAGTTGTATTGGATTATATGACACTATAAAAGTGTATAATAATAAAGTGTGGACATCGGACGCGTTGGCAAGATTGAAAATCGGTCAAATACGTCTTTAATAACTAAATAAACTACTTCACACATCACGTCATTCAATACACTGTTAAATATGTTCAATATTAAGTTAAATATGTTCAGATCTAGGGCACGGTGGCTTAGTGGTTAGCATGTTCGCCTCACACCAGTAGGATCTGGGTTCGATTCCCGTCTCGGCCATGTGTGTGTGGAGTTTGCATGTTCTCCCCGTGCCTCAGGGGGTTTTTCTCCGGGTTCTCCGGTTTCCTCCCCGGTCCAAAAACATGCACGGTAGGTTGATTGGCACCTTGGAAAAACTGTCCCTAGTGTATGAATGTGTGTGTGAATGTGTGTGTCCTGTTGTGGGTTGGCATTCCATCCAGTGTGTATCCTGCCCTAATGCCCATAGACGCCTGAGATAGGCACAGACGACCCCGTGAACCGAGGGAAGATCGGATAAAGCGGTAGAAGATGAATGAATGTTCAGATCTACACCATAAACACCAGTTTTGTGCTTTTGGTGTCAAATTGACCTTCGTAAATCCTTTCCAGTGGGGTGTATTTTTTTTTTTTTACTGTAATTAGTTACAGTTATTGCTATTAGATTAGAAATAAAAATAAAAAAACACTCAATAATAGTCATAAAATAATTATCACTGGTTTACATAGTGAGTCTAATATTTGTCTTCCCCCCTCCAATGTCTGCTTCGTTTACTTATTGTACTGTGTCCTGTTTTGTTAAAGGCACCTATAAATAAAATGTATTTTTATTATTATTACTATTATTATTATTATTATTATTTTATAGCAGTAAGCCCGGCTAAAGGGAGTATACACAAGCCAGGGTTATATCAAGATCTATTTGTGTTCCATAGTGAAAAAGAGTAATGTGAAATGTTTGGAGGTTACTTAGCGGTGAAAGTTAAGGCGTTTTAGAGTTATATGGTTAGTGGATACTGCTGTTGTGGCCTTTAACAGTCGCTTTTATGTATTGAACATGTTTTGATGTGGGTGTGATGCCATCTTGGTTTGCTTTTCCTGGAAGAACAGATGTTGGGTCTCAAAAGGTCTTTTCTGGATAAATAAAGAATAAATATGAATAAACATTTTTGGTATTGATTTGTTCGGGGTTGCGATTAGGAATCATTGTGGCTCTCAGGTTCCTCTGCTAGATAAACAAAGCGTTCCTTATATGTTTCCATCCCATCCATTCCCTGGTGTGAATATGTCAGTTGGTTTCACGTCTCATTCAGGATCTAATCCTGCCTTAATGGACCACGTTCCCCCGGAATAGACACCCGAATCCCTGACCTGGAACATACCAACAATATAGTATAGTATTATTGGTATTAAGAACACATCAATTATGGATTAGGGATGTTTGGAAATACGTAAATTAGTCTTTCTTTCATATCGTTTGTCCATCAATGAATGCAATAGCTAACCATTATTAGAACCTCCTTTATAGAATCGTATCATATTTTATTGTAGCAAAATTGAAAGTATCCACAGAAATGTAATTACCCTGAGAAGCGAAAATGTCAAACTCTACGGGATTATTTTATCATATAGTAGGTCATATGTGATACATACATGTTATATGTTACATGTAAATGTGAGTTATATAGTTGTATATATATATATATATATATATGTGTGTGTGTGTGTGTGTGTGTGTGTGTGTGTGTGTGTGTGTGTGTAAATGTATATTGCAGAGGCAACATGAGACTTAATTAAAAAACCAGTACTAGTGATTAATATAACAACCATGAACAAGGAGTGACGTCAGCGCCGATTATGTCATTGCACAACATTATATCTTCCTATATTCCTTGCGTGTGTGCGTAATACATATACATATGTATATAAAACATATATATATATATTTATATGTTTATATATATATATATATATATATATATATATATATATATATATATATATATACAAAAAAACACCGCAAGCACACAACACACACACACACACACATAAATATATATATATATATAATTTTTAATTTTTGCGCAATAACATGCATGAATGGACGCTGACGTCACTTCTTGTTCATAGTTGTTATTTTAATCACTATTACTGGTTTGTTAATTAAGTTGCTCATGTTGCTGTAAGAGCAGAAATGGGCGTGTCCCGCGTTGACAAGGAAGTCAGAGGTGGGGCAGTGACGCTTATAAGCTGAGTGTAAACGTGTGTGTGCGTGTGTGTGTGTGTGTGTGTGCGTGCGTGTGCGTGTGTGTGTGTGTGTGTGTGTGTGTGAGCCTCTCTGAACCAGAAAGCGATTTAATACAGCTTACTTTTTGAAAGAGAAAAAGAAGGAGGACTGCATTAAGATGTGTGGTGAGCGAACTGAGCTTTTCCTTTTCCCCTACATTTACAGAAGGATGTTGTCGTTTGGCTTTTGGAAATAAAGTGTAATGATTGGGGACCGAGTGTATAGAGTGGTGACAGAGTGTGTATTTGTGATAGAACGTGTAGAGTTGTGTTAGAGTGTATCAATATGGTATCGAGTGGAGTTGAAGCGTGTTCTAGTGTATAACGTTGCTATAGCGTAGAAAGATGTTATAGATGTTCTCGTGTGTTAAGTCCTTGCTGAGTGTATAGGTTTGTTATAAATGAAATAGACTTGCTGTAGAGTGAAAAGAGTCTACAGCATCGATATCGAGGCGTATATATTAAAAAAAAAAAAAAAAAAAAAAAATATATATATATATATATATATATATATATATAGAGAGAGAGAGAGAGAGAGAGAGAGAGTGTTGAATCTATACTATATAGTAATGGTAGAGTGTTTAATATACAATCGAGAAAAAAGATGCTACAGAGTGTTCAGTGTTGTAATTGGGTGTTTAGTTTGAAGTGTATAGAGTTCTCATAGAGTCTTGATAGAGTGTATAGTGTTGTTATAGATTCATGACAGCGCGTATAGTGTTTTTATAGAGTCATGATAGCGTTATTATAAAGTGTATAGTGTTGTTATAGATTCATGATAGAGAGTGTAGTGTTATAATAAAGTGTATCAAGTTGTTATAGAGTATATAGGGTCCTGAAAGAGTTTAAAGTGTCGTTATAGAGTGTGTCGAGTTGTTATAGAGGATTTAGGGTCCTGATAGAGTGTTGTTATAGAGTCCTAATAGAGTGTAAAGTATTGTTATAAAGTGTATCAAGTTGTTATAGAGTATATAGGGTCCTGATAAAGTGTAGAGTGTGGTTATAAAGTGTATCAAGTTGTTATAGAGTATATAGGGTCCTTATACAGTGTATAGTGTTGTTATAGAGTACTGATAGAATGTATAGTGTTGTAATAAAGTTGTTATATAGTATATACGGTCCTGATAGAGTATATCAAGTTGTTATAGAGTATATAGGGTCCTGATAGACTGTATAGTGTTGTTATAAAGTGTATAGAGTTGTTATAGAGTATATAGAGTCCTGACAGAGTGTATAGTGTTGTTATAGAGTTCTGACAGAGTGTATAGTGTTGTTATAGAGTCCTGATAGAGTGTATAGTGTTGTTATAGAGTCCTGACAGAGTGTATAGTGTTGTTATAGAGTTCTGACAGAGTGTATAGTGTTGTTATAGAGTTCTGACAGAGTGTATAGTGTTGTTATAGAGTCCTGATAGAGTGTATAGTGTTGTTATAAAGTGTATCGAGTTGTTACAGAGTATATAGAGTCCTGACAGAGTGCATAGTTTTGTTATAGAGTCCTGACAGAGTGTATAGTGTTGTTATATAGTCCTGATATAGAGTGTATAGTATTGTTATAAAGTGTATCGAGTTGATATAGAGTATATAGAGGCCTGACAGAGTGTATAGTGTTGTTATAGAGTCCTGATAGAGTGTATAGTGTTGTTATAAAGTGTATCGAGTTGTTATAGAGTATATAGAGTCCTGACAGAGTGTATAGTGTTGTTATAGAGTCCTGACAGAGTGTATAGAGTTGTTTAGTGTATAGTGTTGTTATAGAGTCCTGACAGAGTGTATAGTGTTGTTATAGAGTCCTGACAGAGTGTATAGTGTTGTTATAGAGTCCTGACAGAGTGTATAGTGTTGTTATAGAGTCCTGATAGAATGTATAATATTGTTATAGAGTCCTGACAGAGTGTATAGTGTTGTTATAGAGTCCTGACAGAGTGTATAGTGTTGTTATAGAGTCCTGACAGAGTGTATAGTGTTGTTATAGAGTCCTGATAGAGTGTATAGTGTTGTTATAAAGTGTATCGAGTTGTTATAGAGTATATAGAGTCCTGACAGAGTGCATATAGTGTTGTTATAGAGTCCTGACAGAGTGTATAGTGTTGTTATAGAGTCCTGACAGAGTGTATAGTGTTGTTATAGAGTCCTGACAGAGTGTATAGTGTTGTTATAGAGTCCTGATAGAATGTATAATATTGTTATAGAGTCCTGACAGAGTGTATAGTGTTGTTATAGAGTCCTGATAGAGTGTATAGTGTTGTTATAAAGTGTATCGAGTTGTTATAGAGTATATAGTCCTGACAGAGTGTATAGTGTTGTTATAGAGTCCTGACAGAGTGTATAGTGTTGTTATAGAGTCCTGACAGAGTGTATAGTGTTGTTATAGAGTCCTGACAGAGTGTATAGTGTTGTTATAGAGTCCTGATAGAATGTATAATATTGTTATAGAGTCCTGACAGAGTGTATAGTGTTGTTATAGAGTCCTGATAGAGTGTATAGTGTTGTTATAAAGTGTATCGAGTTGTTATAGAGTATATAGTCCTGACAGAGTGTATAGTGTTGTTATAGAGTCCTGACAGAGTGTATAGTGTTGTTATAGAGTCCTGACAGAGTGTATAGTGTTGTTATAGAGTCCTGACAGAGTGTATAGTGTTGTTATAGAGTCCTGACAGAGTGTATAGTGTTGTTATAGAGTCCTGATAGAATGTATAATATTGTTATAGAGTCCTGACAGAGTGTAAAGTGTTGTTATAGAGTCCTGATAGAATGTATAATATTGTTATAGAGTCCTGACAGAGTGTATAGTGTTGTTATAGAGTCCTGACAGAGTGTATAGTGTTGTTATAGAGTCCTGACAGAGTGTATAGTTTTGTGTAAAGAATAGAGTTGTTCGGTGGGAATGACAGAGGCACGAGTGCTGCACAATTTTACAGGCTGCGTGGCTGCATGAGGAAAAAAAAACAAACTCTTCCATAATTCCTTCTTTATCATCCTTTCTACACTCTACATGACTCGATTTAGTCGCTGTCTGCTCCTTTGCATGAACACAGCACCGAGTGTGACTCACACACACACACACACACACACACACACACACACACACACACACACACACACACACCGTGCTCCTTGTCCTCACTTCCCCAGAGTCTGCAACAGGAATCACTTTCACTTGGATTTGAACGTCCCTTTCCTTTTTAATCCTTTCTCCAGGGATTTTCGCATACCTGAACTTCCGAGTGCCGCGCACCAGGAAGGAGATCTTCAATACGCTGGTGAAGGGACTGCAGAGGCTCGAGTACAGAGGTTACGACTCCGCAGGTGAGACGGCTCCTCCTCCTCCTCCTCTTCCTTCTCCTAGCGCTGCGAATGTCACGGAAAAACGCGTCGTAACAGATACGACACAGAGACGAACACAAGGCCTGTACTATGTGCTTTTGGCAGCCACAAGTCCCAGGTGCTGCTTCAGCACACCGCGCACACACACACACACACAAACACACACACCCCACCCATCCCCTGGCTGCCGAACGGAAAAGTACCCGAGTGATCCGTTTGAATGGGGACTCAAACGAATCCTTTTAGTGTCTTGGGGTTGTGTGATTCTTTTGATCCGTATCTTGTTACATTTGTCGAGTGAAAAAAAAAAGGAAAAGGTTTTTATTGACTTTGTTTTTTTTTGTTACAATGAAGCATTGTTGCCGTTCCGAATGCCACAGATGAGAAAGATAAACGCCGGAGGATTCGTTTCGTCGCCGAACGACTCCCTCCCGGCGATCGCTGATCTACCTGTGTGTTTTTGTCCAGGTGTCGCGGTGGATGACAGCAAATCGAAAATCCAGCTCATCAGGCAGAAGGGAAAAGTAAAGGCCCTGGAGGAGGAGCTATACAGTGAGTCTTGTCTCGTTGTCATGACCGTCTTCGTTTTCCCGCTGACCCGCTAACGCGTAATCCCCTTCGCCTTTTTCCCAGACAAAGACATCAAGATCGACTTGGACGAGGAAATCGGCACGCACTTCGGCATCGCTCATACCCGCTGGGCGACTCACGGGGAACCGAGCGCCGTCAACAGCCACCCTCAGCGCTCCGACAAGGAGAACGGTAACGCGCGAAGAGGAACATTGCTGTACCATTATATCGTAACCTGGTTATTAGGTTAGCTAATAATTACAGGGAGTGTAACATCTGGAACGGAGTCGTTTGTCTCGCCGTCGCTGAGGGGAAAAAAACGTACGTCGGATCAGAGCGCGCGAGCTAAAGGCGACGCCCGTGTCTGGTTCAGTGCAGATGTGGCGACCTGACCTCAGCAAATAAACAGCCAGCAAGAGTCCATTAGACCGCCTCAGGAGCAGCGGCCCATTCCGGTTGAAACGGCCTTTTAACGACTTTCCCAAGCAACGCGTCTCAATAAACATCGCCGCAGCGAAAAATCCTAGCGATCTAAAAAAAACCAACACGCGTCTGACCTAATGTAACCCAACATCCCATAATAGGACAGTTTTAGTCGTTACGTTTCGCTGTTCGGACAACGAAACTACAAAAAGACGTGGGGTTTGTCTTGTTTACACACTGTTGTCCCTGATGGTTACATCATACAGAAAAAAAACTTATATTTTTAAAAAATAGCTTGGACTTATAATTGTAGTAACAATATAATAGTAAATACTATAATATAAAAAGTGTAATGAAGGCATTTAGGGACTCGATGGTGAGAATCGGATCATTACAATTATACAATTTTGCGACTTTTAATAGACTTTGCAGTGAAAAACCGTTAGTCAGGCATATCCAATAAAATTAAATTTATATTATATCTGAATTAATAGAAGGGGCACGGTGGCTTAGTGGTTAGCACGTTCGCCTCACACCACCAGGATCCGGGTTCGAATCCCGTCCCGGCCATGTGTGTGTGGAGTTTGCATGTTCTCCCCGTGCCTCAGGGGGTTTTTCTCCGGGTTCTCCGGTTTCTTCCCCCCGGTCCAAAAACATGCACGGTAGGTTGATTGGCACCTTGGAAAATTGTCCCTAGTGTATGAATGTGTGTGTGAATATGAGTGTGAGTGTGTGTGTGTGTGCCCTGCGATGGGTTGGCATTCCATCCTGGGTGTATCCTGCCTTAATGCCCATAGACGCGTGAGATAGGTACAGACGCCCCGTGACCCGAGGGAAGATCGGATAAAGCGGTAGAAGATGAATGAATGAATGAATTAATAGATTAATTCAATTAATAGTCGGCTAATTATTCGTCGAATGGTGCGTTCAACACAACGTCGGCGCTTAAGAATAAGAAGAACGTCTACGCTAGTAATAAAGCTCTTTTAATAGGTCTCTTAAGTAAATTCTCATTCGTCGGGGCGTTGCTTAACAATCCAACATTAGGGCGAGTAATAAACACATTTCAAATCGTAATAAGATCGCGACATTAATACTAGTCATTAGTAATATACTAGTAATCGGAAAATTTCTGATCAAGTCAAGTCACCTTTATTTATATAGCGCTTTTAACAATAGAGATTGTGTCAAAGCAGCTCAGTCATTCATTCATTCATCTTCTACCGCTATATCCGATCTTCTCGGGTTACGGGGAGCCTGTGCTGAGACGGGAATCGAACCCGGATTCTCTGGCGGTGTGAGGCGAACGTGCTAACCACAAACGCCACCGTGCCCCGTCAAAGCAGCTGTACAATAAGAAGAAGAAGAAGAAGAAGAAGAAGTAGAAGAACAATAACAAT
>JACRUU010000024.1:4748312-4783312 GCA_030449085.1 Kryptopterus vitreolus
TCTTTAGGCATAAAAGACATGATCTCAATGTGTGTGCATGTGCGTGTGCATGTGTGCGTGTATGTGTGGGTGTGTGTATGTGTGTGTGTGTGTATGTGTGTGTGTGTGTGTGTGTGTGTGTGTGTGTGTGTTTGCACATTTGCACTTGGGGCTTTCTGTCTCTGGTGTGTAAGCAATGCCCAGCCCCACACAGGCCTGGTTTATTCATCCTTCTCTCATTTCCTCCTTCCTCACTGTAGCTTTTTTGTTCTCTCAGCACTTCTCTCTCTCTCTCTCTCTCTCTCTCTCTCTCTCTCTCTCTACAAGGGGGAAAATGCCAGAATCGCTGAAGATATTCGTTATTTTTTAAAAAGTCTTATTTCTGCGACCGTACTAATATTTGTGTGTGTGTGTGTGTGTGTGTGTGTGTGTGTCTCTACAGGAAGGGGCTTTTGCTCTGGTTTTCAAAAGCTCCCACTTCCCAGGACAGGCTGTCGTCACCAGGTCTGTATCGCAATTCGATGTCTACGAGCTTTTCTTCTTTAGATCACTCTCGCCGTATTAGGTTTCTCACCTCGAGCACAACCTCAAATATCTATATATATATATATATATATATATATATATATATATATATATATATATATATATATATATATATATATTGTAGAATACTTTCCTCCTCCGCTTTTCTCCATCTGAGTCAAATCATGTGGCCAGCTTTTGGTACGACTCGGTCAAACAAATGATGTGGACCACAAAAATTCCAACCAATCAGGATCCGGAGGCGGGTCTGAGCGCTTAGCAATCGGGTGGATCGCGATTGTGTTTTCTAGGCGTGGGCTTTCGTCGAACTAGCGAGAGAGAGAGAGAGAGAGAGACAAAGGGAAGAGAGATGGGTTGGTGTCCGATGTCACGGCCGACACTTTTAAGGCGGTGACGCAATTCAGGGATGACAATAAAATGTGGAAATACAGACGGGCGAGGTTTTTAATTAACGCTTCTATGCAATATTGACGTAAGGAGCTTCGAATTCTTTTTACGCTCTTTATTCGAGAGAAGAAAACAGACGCATCGGTGGAACGGCATGTCTTTTACAGGCGCTCCTTTCATCACGGGGGGCGGATACGCGTGACTCGATACGTCTCGGCTGTAACCCTTTAGAATCGGTGTGACGTTGATTTATACATATGGAAGCGAGCTCGGTGAGACCACGTACAGACTTAATGGCTCCCATCTGCGTTTGTTTTACTCCTTCGAACGAGCCTGTTCAGTCGTGGTCATTTGTTTTCTACGGATCAGGGCTTTGTGCGAGGCAGTGCGTGAATAATCTGTTTTATTCGTTTATAGGATGGGAACAAAAAAAAAAGGACTTTCTCTATTTGTGCTCTGGTTTCACCTTGGAACGATTCGCTGTCCTTTCCCGTCTATCTGCATAAGCCTGCCGTCATTTGACTTCATTTGAATGCACGGCTCTTTCAGCCTCTTCGCAAATCCGTGCATCCGGCTCTCGTCCCCCCTTTTTTCTGTACTAGTGTTGTCGCGATATTGGAATTTCCATACGATACCATGAAAAATATCGCCATTCGATACCAAAAAATCTATTCTCCCACACCACCTCACTGCTGCACTACGTCCACTAACTTCAACCCGCCCGAGTTCTCCCACACCACCTCACTGCTGCACTACGTCCACTAACTTCAACCCGCCCGAGTTCTCCCACACCACCTCACTGCTGCACTACGTCCACTAACTTCAACCTGCCCGAGTTCTCCCACATCACCACCACTACTGCTCTACGTCCACTAACTTCAACCCGCCCGAGTTCTCCCACACCACCACCACTACTGCTCTACGTCCACTAACTTCAACCTGCCCGAGTTCTCCCACACCACCACCACAACTGCTCTACGTCCACTAACTCCAACCTGCCCGAGTTCTCCCACAACACCACCACACCACCTCACTGCTCTACGGTCCACCTTCACTCGCCCGAGTTCTCCCACAACACCACCCCACTGCTGTTCTACGTACACTCCCAAAGCTCTCTCTACACCACCACCACTTAACCTGCCCGAGTTCTCCCACACCACCACCACTACTGCTCTACGTACACTGGCTTTAACCTGCCCGAGTTCTCCCACACCACCCCACTGCTGCGCTACTACGTCCACTGGCTACACATGGCTTTAACCTGCCCAACCCTGCCCGAGTTCTCCCACACCACCCCACTGCTGCGTTACATCCACTAACTCCAACCTGCCCGAGTTCTCCCACACCACCACCACTACTGCTCTACGTACACGGCTTTAACCTGCCCGAGTTCTCCCACACCACCACCACTACTGCTCTACGTACACTGGCTTTAACCTGCCCGAGTTCTCCTACACCACCTCACTGCTGCGTTACATCCACTAACTCCAACGCGCCCGAGTTCTCCTACACCACCACCACTGCTGTGCTACATCCACTAACTTCAACCTGCATCAGATTCAAATTGCTGAAAGTCGATTTATACTTCTGCGTCAATGCTACACCGTAACCTGACGCGCATCGCTCCAAAATCGTAACTGTGCGTCACGTCGACGTAGAGCGGAAGGTCTGGGGTTGGTCGGCTTGGCAGCGTCTTTCCGGGTGTAACATCGTACATATTCCGGCGTATTCCTCTGTACCGCCAAGTCCACTCGGAAGAACCGAAACATTTTTAACAAGTTTTAGCTTTTAGCAGCTCCAGCTGCAACATAATTTGCTCACTTTCATTCGCCATTGTTGCTACGGCAGAAACTCTAAACACCAATGAAGAAACTCAACACGGCACCATCGCCAGCTAGGGTTCCGGAAGAGTTACTGCAGAGCATTGGTGTTATTAGCGTCTCTTGTTATCTTTGTAGCAACACTCGGCTCGCTTGTGTCCTTCGGCTTTCCAAGTTCATTTGGAAAGTCGATGTTCCATATCCAAAATATTTCCAGATAGCACATCTGATGTGTTCTTTATCAGCCAAAGCCGGTTTGATGGTGGGGTACTCGCCAGCTTTATTTATGCTATTTAACCAGAGCGACCGAGACGAGACAGGCACTGTGGTCACATGTGGTGTTTGGAGAGATGTGAAAGTGAAAGCTCGGCTACAAAAAAAAACAAAAGTTCGGCTAGTATATCGATACTTTGGGGAAATTAGTATCAATATTTATCGAATCAATATTTATTTATTATTATTATTTTATTATTAGGATTCTCCTAAAAATGTTATGTTTGTTCACTCAAGTCCATTTTCGTTTTCCTATCCTAATCCGAGTCCACGCCTCTCCAAACAAACCATTTCTCACTAATCCGGATTTATCAGGTGCTGTCTTTTTCCGCGGCTGAAAGGATCTGAACACGGATGTTAAGATGTTAAGTCAAACAGCTCTTATTGTGCGTTATAAGTACTGTATAAGCCATGAGTGGCCTGTGTGGATATTAGGGATTCCAAACGTTTCTCAAATGTTGAAAAAAAAAAAACAAACAACGATTTGAATAAACAAGCATTTAGCGCCGTGTGTGTGTGTGTGTGTGTGTGTGTGTGTGTGTGTGTGTGTGTGTGTGTGTGTGTGTGTGACTTCTAGCATTCTGTGCTTTTAGGGGCTTTCTGGAAGTTTCTATAAATATGTCAAAACGAAATAATTGCTGCACTGAATTAGTTAATAATAATAATAATATCCTTTATTGGTCACATATACATTACAGCACAGTGAAATTCTTTTCTTCGCATATCCCAGCTTGATGTTGGTAGCTGGGGTCAGAGCGCAGGGTCAGCCATGACACGGCGCCCCTGGAGCACAGAGGGTTAAGGGTCTTGCTCAAGGTCCCAAAGGCGGCTGCTTGGCCTTACCGGGGCTCGAACCCGGATCTTCCGATCAGCAGCCCAGCACCTTAAACCACTGAGCTACACCCTCCCTCACTGAGCTACACCCTCCCTCAACATAGTGGACATAGTGTGGGTCACGCGTGTTCCTAGAAGTTTCTCAAAAACTAAAATGGGTTTAATAATGCAAAAAAAAAAAACTACTCGTCTGCACTAAATATAAATAAAAACAATAACAGTTGTAAGTAAGGAGTCCGGTGTGGTTCACTGTAGAGTGAATCAGAAGTTTCTCAAAACAAAAACTATGTTTCATGATGAAAAAAATACATATTACAATTACATATCAATTAACAAGAGTCACATTTTGGAGTAAACAAAGGTTCAAAATCATGTGTGAGACTTTGAGGATATCAGGGCTTCCAGAGGTGTCTCAAATGTGAATGCTAATCAAGCTAATGCTAAAAACAAACCATAATCATATTGAGAGAAAAGAATATGGACAATGAAAAACAGTGCCGTAAATAATTATTTCTGAGTAAACAAGTGTTGAGAGTCATGTTTGTGACTTGTAGACACCATGTGTTTATTATTTATCTTTGTTTACGAGTTTCTTTCATAATAATTAGCGTAATTAGTTAGCAGACTGGAGGCTAAGACTTCAGACGGAGGAGGTCAATGAGCACCTGCAGTCTGTCTGCTTCTTAATATCTTAATATCTTCTTTAATATCGTTTAAATATTATGGAAATATGGATTTGTTGATTAATTTTGTTTTTGTTGTTGTTTTTTTCTCTGGTAGGAGAGGAAGTCCTCTGCTCATCGGTGTCCGGAGCCAGTACAAGCTCTCGACTGAGCAGATCCCCATTCAGTACAATGGTGAGTTTTCAATCTTTATGATCAAAGTTTATGACCCACAAACACACACACACACACACAACATACACACACACACACACACACACACACACACACACACACACACACACACATATACCACGCACACACACACACCTAATCATGACTCGCCGAACCAGTTGAACATTTTTCTTTGTCCTCTACGCCCACGCTGAAACGCACGACATCATGATGAGAGCAAATCTGTAATTGCAGGCATGTGGTAGCGCAGGACACGACAACAATGTGGGATCAGCGTTAAGAAATGTGTAAAGAGCAGTAAGAACAACAAAATAACAGCAAACAATGTGCAACAAACAGGTCTGGCTATTTTTAATATGCTGTAAGACTGAAAAAACACAGCTGAAATGACAGAGAGAGAAAGAGAAAAAGAAAGAAAGAAAGAAAGAAAGAAAGAAGGCATATACAGAAGGAAAGAGGGAAATGCAGATGCAGAAGAAAGGAAAGAAGGCAGAAAGAAAGAATGAACATGCAGGAAGGAAGAAGGAAGAAGAAAGAAGAAAGAAAAGGCAGAAATGAAAGAAAGAATGAAAGAACAGGCAGAAACAGAAGGAAGGAAGGATCAAAAGTAGGAAGGGAGGAAGAAAATGCAGATACAGAAGAAAGGAAAGAAGGCAGAAAGAAAGAAAGAATAGGCATAAAGAAAAGAGAGAAAAAACAGGCAGACTCATAATAAAGAAAGAAAGAGCATATACACAAGGAAGAAAATGCAGATACAGAAGGAAGGAAAGAAGGAAGAAAAAGAAAGAACAGGCAGATGCGGAAGAAGGAAAGAATGAACATACAAGAAGGAAGAAGGACGAAAGAAGAACGATGGAAAGAAAAGGCAGAAACAGAAGAAAGAAAGAACAGGCAGAAACATAAGGAAGGTAAGATCGAAAGAAGGAAGGGTATAATGCAGATGAATGAAAGGAATTGAAAAGAATGAAATGAAGGCAGAAAGAAAGAAAGAACAGACAGATGCAGAAGAAAGAAAGAAAGAAAGAACAGGCAGAAAGAAAAGAGAGAAAGAACAGGCAGACTCATAATAAAGAAAGAAGGGAAAAACGGCCAGATACATCAAAATAGAAATAAAGAAAGGAAGAATAGTCCGATGCATCAAAATAGAAAGAAAGAATGAAAGGAAGAACAGGCAGAAAGAGATGGAGTGCTGGTGGAGAGTGAATGGAGAGAGGTACAGGCGACGTCGCTCCCTCTCTTTTCAGGGTTTCAGTCCAAAATTTGACGTCGTAGATTCATTTCATCTCGAAACGATCGTCTTTTCATATATATATATATATATATATATATATATATATATATATATATATATATATATATATCGATATATATATATACGAAAGTGGAAAAAACAATATCGTAAACAAAATCCGACACTTTGAACTGACGATAATAAAAGCGGATTATCTCTCTGAACTGCGCAATACGTAATAAAAGTAGATTTTCCGGGACGGTGCCACGATTCCACTGTGGATTTAATCTTCGTGACAGCGCAAGTTTGCACTGCGTATTTGAGGTGTTTGTTAAAGGAAAGGAGTAAAAGTAAACACCCGGCCACGTAATATCAACCTCTTCCTTTGTTACTTCAAATGAAAGCGTAGTGTTTTTTGTGTAGCAAACTTATCCTTTACGTAGGACTCATTGTTTTGTGTGTTTCCCAATTCCAAATTCCAGTGCAAACATTTAAAGAAGATTTCTACGTTCTTTTTTTGGACGTCAGATTCCACGTTTCGTCCCTGTAGAATGCAGTAGGGTCGAGATCAGAGATCCACTCCACTCCACATCTGCATGGAGCCGGCTTAAAAGGGCCACATCAGCATTACGGTGTCCCTCGAAGGGCCACTTATCATTTTAAGACCGTATATAGTTTTTGACGAGCGACGCCGCCTCATAACACAAAACACTTCCTTACTAATACTGTGCACTTTATATATAAAAAATAATATATATATATTTATATATATATATATATTATATATATATATATATATATATATATATATATATATAATAAATTGTGCACTTTATATATAAAAAAATATATTATATATTATATATAATATATATATTTATATATATATATATATAATTATATAAAAATTGTGAACTTCACACACATATATATATATATATATATATATATATATATATATATATATATATATATATATATATATATATATATATATATATATATGTGTGTGTGTGGTGTGTGTGTGTGTGTGTGTGGGGTAAGGCATATAGCCAGTGTAGTTTTTTTCTTATATTTTTTTTCTTATATATTTTTATTTCTTGTGTTCTTGAATATATTGTTCTACTTTGTTGTACAATGACAACTAAGTTCTATTCTATTCTATTTTTCACTTCCTGGACATTTTGGTATAGAAATTTCTCAATTCCGGTAAACCCTCGCTAAACGCCGATGTGTGACACGCTGCGCTCTAGTGGCGGGATGCCGTCACTTCGCGGGTAACGTAGTCGCGTGCGTTATGGGAGGTGTGGTTTATTGTCAGTGCAAAGCAGCATTGCTTTCGTACACCTTAAAATGACGTGGCGGGCCACATTGTTTGAGACGCGCTCCGCAGAAATTCTTTTGCCCTTGAGTGCCTCCCAGTTTTATACTTGTTCCATGTAGGAGTACAGTGAAATCATTTCTTCACATATCCCAGTCATGTTAGGAAGAAGCATCCTACAGCGCCCCTGCATCACAGAGGGTTAAGGCCTCGTAAGAGTGATAGCTTGGCAATACACACGCTTAAAATCGAGAATCAAGTGCATAAAATAGCTTAACTATGAAGCTCCAGAAGCACATTCCCTATTATGACAAACTTTTAGCACTATAGTGTCTACTAGAGACCTATTCTGTACGCTTAGTGAGATCAGGGGTTAAGGAATTGGACTCATAGGGTTGTCCCAGTGCTACCGACATTCTGATCGCTTCCCCAAGTAGCCCAAATAGCGTACAAAACGTTCTGAAGGTCACGCAAATACGAGGATTAATTCAAGAGTCTTATATCTTCTTTTTTTTGGTAACATTGTGATGTTTGATTAACAGGGGAATCAAGAGACGTTCAGAGTAAGAACCTGATCAACAGTATGGACAACAGTAACGCGCTGCACTCTGTGCATGACGGAATGGCTGTGGAGTTTTACTTCGCCTCCGATGCTAGGTAACACACACACACACACACACACACACACACACACACACATATATATATATACAGTGTGTATATATATATATATATATATATATATATATATACACACAAAAAAACACTCATAGTAGATTTTAAGTGCATAAACTAGCTAGAATAACCCACCCAGTAAATTTTATTTCGCCTCTTAGCTCAGTGCTGCCACTGTGTGGCCACAGTTCGTACTACAACTCTGCCTAGTTTATTGCAAGGATATTAAATTGGCTGCCCGCAGACTGAACCCGGCTACCCGAGGTACTTTGTTCCGGGCCTCCAAATATCCTAGTGTCACAAAAACAGATCTATTCTAAAGTTGGAAAACGGCCACTACATGTATGACGTGACGTGCGAGGTGCAGTTGACATCACGGTCACGTGACGTTGACCGAGCGTCATGAGCGGCCTCTCTGGCGAGACGCGGTACCTGACAGAGCGATGATCACTTTTGTCCGTTTATCCTGTTTATTTCTTTCTTCGTATTTTTAAATAATGAATCAATATTTTCTAAATGTCGATAAAAAACTGTTGCAGTGTTTCCATTAACAGTATCATGTGACTAAAACTCGTCCTCTCGCGATAAGTCATTCAAAAAAATGGAGTTTTGCAAATTATTACTTTTTCGGCATCGTCTAAAAAAAACACGTCATACGAGGGAAGATTGGATAAAGCGGTAGAAGAAGAATGAATGAATTTAATTACGTTTTTTTTGTTACACGTTACTTTAATTTTGTAAATAAGTTATGTAACGCCGTTACCTGTTACTAGTTACTCCCCAACACTGCTCAGGTATTACCACATACGTAACTGTACATCCTTACGCGCGTTTCCGTCACCCTTCAAAATGCGCAAATGTAAATATCGGATTGAAAATACGCTCAACACGTCGAATTCGCAAAAACACCGGTGTTTTTTTCTTGTTTAAGACTTTTTTTGGTCCCTTTTGCTACTTAAATACTTTTTATTTATACTTTTCACACCCTGGCGGTGTGAGGCGAACGTGCTAACCACTAAGCCACCGTGCCCCTGTGTAGTTAAATTAAATTAAATTAAATTAAAGATTACAAATCCCAAAGGAGCCTGCCCAACACCCGCAACACCCGTCAACAATATGCCTGTGATATGTAAACATTTTTGACTCCTTATTTTTATTGTTATTTACTTATTTTTTGTCTTTCCCTGGTCCTCAGTGCCATCATTGAACACACCAACAAGGTGATTTATCTGGAGGACGACGACATCGCGGCTGTGGCCGATGGGAAACTCTCTCTGCACCGCATGAACCGCAGTGCCGGCGAGGATCCCGTCCGTGTCATCCAGACGCTGCAGATAGAGCTACAGCAGATTATGAAAGGTCGGGAATACGCACACAGACGCACACAGACGCACACCATTAGGAGCCTTTCAAGCGCTTTATAATTACCATGATGACGATTAATGACCAAGTTGAATAATTCAATATGTCAATAATAAAAATAAATAAATAATGTATTAAAAGGATTTTATATTTTAATAAGATTGCATGTAGTGGATGGGCTTCGGTAGTTTAGTGGTTAGCACGTTCGCCTCACACCTCCAGGGTCCGGGTTTGATTCCCATCTCGGCCATGTGTGTGTGTGGAGTTTGCATGTTCTCCCCGTGCCTCAGGGGGTTTTTTCTCCGGTTTCCTCCCCCGGTCCAAAAACATGCACGGTAGGTTGATTGTCACCTTGGAAAATTGTCCCTAGTGTAGGAATGTCTGTGTGTGTGTGTGTGTGTGTGTGTCCTGCATTCCATCCATGGAGTAAACTGCCTTAATGCCCATAGACTCCTGAGATAGGCACAGACTCCCCGTGACCCGAGGGAAGATCAGATATAGCGATAGAAGATGAATGAATGAATGAATGCATTTAGTGGGAGAGGAAAGTGAACATACATGTACAAAATGAAAAACCAAATTGTTAAAAGCATCATCGGGGGTGATTAAGGAATTCTGGATCCCAGCCACTGGCCCTTGCTGGGCCCTTAAGCAAAGGCCCTTAACCCACTAAACCTACTAAACGTGTAAGTGACGTGCGACGGTGCCGAAAGCTCTAAACAGAGACGTTTTTCTCCCTCAGGCAACTTCAAAGCCTTCATGCAGAAGGAAATCTTCGAGCAGCCCGAGTCCATCTTCAACACCATGAGAGGCCGGATCTGCTTCGAGAAGAACACAGGTATCGTTTGACCCCCCACCCCCCCCCCCCTGACCAACCGCCACTTAGTCCCCACCAGCTGTGAAAGCGCACTCGCACTTCACTTCCTCCAGCGCTAAAAACGCCACAGTGATTTAGAGCCGCTCCTATAAACGGACTCTAGCTGAATCTTATAAACCCCCCCATGCAGGAAATTCTCGGAAAGGTTTTTTAGTAACCCATGCCCTTATGTGTGTGTGTGTGTGTGTGTGTGTGTGTGTGTGTGTGTGCGCAGTGGTGCTTGGTGGTTTGAAAGATCATCTGAAGGAGATCAAGAGATGCCGACGCCTCATTATAATCGGCTGTGGCACCAGCTTTCACGCCGGGATTGCAGTGAGTTATGTTCATCGGCCTGAATGAACACATGATGGTTTATTTGTTAATGGATTAAAAAACCTTTCGGGTAGAACTGACGCTCATGTGTGTGTGTGTGTGTGTGTGTGTGTGTGTGTGTGTGTGTGTGCTCAGACACGTCAGATCCTCGAGGAATTAACCGAGCTCCCCGTCATGGTGGAGCTGGCCAGCGACTTCCTGGATCGCACCACTCCAGTCTACAGGGATGACGTTTGCTTTTTCATCAGTCAGTCAGGTACGTAAGCTTTATTAAAGGTGTTTACAACGATCGCTTTTAATGTAAACAGGCTTTTTTTATGAGCAAACATCATGTAAGAGATTTACCTTTAATGAACAGATATATAAACATCCTTTATTTTCATCGTCAAATCCTCCCTTAGCACAAACTCACCTGCGTAAACTCACCTGTGTCGACTCACCTGTGTCGACTCACCTGTATCGACTCACCTGTGTCGATTCACCTGTATCGACTCACCTGTGTCGATTCACCTGTATTGACTCACCAGTGTAAACTCACCTGTATCGACTCACTGTTGACTCACTTGTATCGACTCCCCTGTGTCGACACAGGTGAATCTATGCTGTTGAGTCGACACAGGGGAGTCTATACAGATGAGTCGACACAGGTGAGTCTATACAGATGAGTCGACACAGGTGAGTCTATGTAGATGAATTTCATTTCGCATACAGTGGTATAAATATAGTTAATAAAATATTTATTCCTACCTCTTGTGTGTATATTGTTTCGTTTCATATTAGTTGACATTGTTTTTTGCATATATATATATATATACACACACACACACACACACACACACACAGTGGTACCTCAGTGTGCGTTGCCTTCAGCTAACGTCGGATGTTTCGTCGGGAATTTGCGTCGGTTAACGTCGCTTCCTTCAGCTTCTCTCACGTTCGCCTGGAGCGCCATCTAGAGGAATGTGCTAATTACTTCCCCGATCATGACCGGAGACAAATGCGATAATTCAGTTCGGTTAACGTCGGATTCAGTCAAAGTCGCTTTCTGAGGAACGAAATGACGTACACCGAGGTACCACTGCACACATATATATATATATATATATATATATATATATATATATATATATACAGGGGCACGGTGGCTTAGTGGTTAGCACGTTCACCTCACACCACCATTTCGGTCCGGGTTCGATTCTCCGTCTCGTGCCTCAGGGGGGTTTTTTCCCTTTTCTTTTCTCCGGGTTCTCCGGGAGGAAAAAAAAAAACATGCACGGTAGGTTGATTGGCACCTTGGAAAATTGTCCCTAGTGTATGAATGTGTGTGTGTGTGTGTGTGTGTGTGCCCTGCGATGGGTTGGCATTCCATCCAGGGTGTGTCCTGCCTTAATGCCCATAGACGCCTGAGATAGGCACAGACTCCCCGTGACCCGAGGGAAGATCGGATAAAAGCGGTAGAAGATGAATGAATGAATGAATGAATTATATATATACACACATTTATAATAATTTATAATTGTATTCTCCTGCAACCCGCACACACATGAATATATTCCCGACCCACACCCGCGATCATCCATCAAATTGTGTCCCGCGTCACCCTCGTTTCATTCTCTATGCATTAGCCATTTGTCCATGCCCATGTTAATTCGATTATTAAAAACTAGGTACTTTTTACTTCATTCTTTCGCTTGAGTAAAAAAAAAAAAAACTTTTTCCTCAGTTTTTTAAAACACAAATATCTTTACTTCCTATTCAATCCTATCCTATTCCACTCAAGTGACGTATTTGTGCTTTTACCCCCTCTGCTGGACGATACGTGCAACTACTGTATATTGTGTATTTAAAAAAACTAGGTGAGACAGCCGACACTCTGATGGCTCTGCGTTACTGCAAGCAGAAAGGGGCTCTCACGGTGGGCATCACCAACACGGTGGGCAGCTCCATTTCCAGAGACACCGACTGCGGGGTCCACATCAACGCCGGGCCTGAGATCGGTGTCGCCAGCACCAAGGTGTCAATACTATCCATCACAGGTTCACTTCTCCTCGCCTCGCACATTTTTGTCGCTGTAAACCAGTAACGCGTCGGCTTTGTGCTCCTGTCCAGGCGTACACCAGCCAGTTTGTGTCTCTGGTCATGTTTGGTCTGATGATGAGCGAGGACCGGCTCTCGCTGCAGCCCAGGAGACAGGAGATCATCGACAGCCTCCACAAGCTGCCAGGTGTGTGTGTTGCGCCTTCTGTCCGAACTTTATCCCAGACGCAATTTGATCAAGGACAAATGTAACTATAGCAGCATTGTGTATTCTTTGCACATTTAGGAGTGTCCCAGACTAAGCGTTTACATAGTCCAGTGAGCATTTTAAAGCCACAATGAACAGAGCATAAAAGAAAACGTATACAATACAAAAAAGCAGTATACATAATATACAGTATAAAAAACAAAGCGTATGATGCCGACAGGATTTGCATTTCACATGTCGGCCTTTCAAACCCGATCGCCTTTAATCTGGAGCTGTTTCTGAAGGTTTAGTGATTTAGGACACGCCAACTCTGGAGATAAACACAAAGACTTGGTTCAGACAGAAATATTCCAAACGCTAACTAAACGACGATAAGTGTCACTCGGATTATGTTCTTATCCCATAAGGTCATTATTTCCTTCGGTGCGTGATGTTTTATCAGTCTTTTTAATCTTATTCAGAGATGATCAAAGAGGTGTTGGCTCTCGACGACAAGATCAAGAGTATCGCCGAAGAGCTTTTCCAGCAGCGCTCTCTGTTAGTAATGGGCCGAGGTTACAACTACGCGACCTGCCTAGAGGGGGCGCTGGTGAGTATAATCTAATTATTAGAGCGTATACATGATGGATTACTTAGGACAGGGAAATATAGAGCGTGAATACAAGTCAAGGTCTTTTTTTAAGGAAAATGATATTTTGCAGAAAATTAAGGAGATCACGTACATGCACTCGGAAGGCATTCTGGCCGGAGAGCTGAAGCACGGCCCCTTGGCTCTGGTTGACTACCACATGCCTGTCATCATGGTGATCATGAGAGATGCATGCTACACCAAGTGTCACAACGCCCTGCAGCAGGTCACAGCCCGACAGGTAACACTGACACGAAATAATAATAATAATAATAATAATAATAATAAGGGGCGCATTCCATCCAGGGTGTATCCTGCCTTAATGCCCATAGACGCCTGAGATAGGTACAGGCTCCCCGTGACCCGAGGGAAGATCGGATAAAGCGGTAGAAGATGAATGAATGAATGAATGAATAATAAAGGGCACGGGGGCTTAATGGTTATCATGTTCGCCTCACACCGCCAGGTTCCGGGTTTGATTCCCGTCTCAGCCATGTGTGTGTGGAGTTTGCATGTTCTCCCCGTGACCCAGGGGTTTTTTCTCCGGGTTCTCCTGTTTCCCCCCCGGTCCAAAAACATGCACGGTAGGTTGATTGGCACCTTGGAAAATTGTCCCTAGTGTATGAATGTGTGTGTGTGTGTGTGTGTGTGTGTGTGTCCTGTGATGGGTTGGCATTCCATCCAGGGTGTATCCTGCCTTAATGCCCATAGACGCCTGAGATAGGCACAGACTCCACGTGACCCGAGGGAAGATCAGATATAGTGAAGTAGAAGCTAAATGAATGAATGAATGAATGAATAATAATAATAATAATAATAATAATAATAATAGACTCGGGGCACGGTGGCTTAGTGGTTAGCACGTTCGCCTCACACCGCCAGGGTCCGGGTTCAATTTCCATTTCGGCCATGTGTGTGTGGAGTTTGCATGTTCTCCCCGTGCCTCCCCCCGTGCCTCAGGGGGTTTTTCTCCGGGTTCTCCGGTTTCCTCCCGGTCCAAAAACATGTACAGTAGAGTGATTGGCACCTTGGAAAATTGTCCCTAGTGTATGAATCTGTGTGTGTGTGTGTGTGTGTGTCCTGCGATGGGTTGGCATTCCATCCAGGGTGTATCCTGCCTTAATGCCCATAGACGCCTGAGATAAGGCACAGACTCCCCGTGACCCGAGGGAAGATCGGATAAAGCGGTAGAAGATATGAATAATAGACTGCTCAGATGGACAAATGTGGGGTTTTTTTTGGTCCACAAGATATTAAAAATTTCTCGTTTTTCAGGGACGTCCCATCATCCTGTGCTGCAAGGACGACCCGGAGACTAGCAAATTGGCGTATAAGACCATCGAGCTGCCCCACACAGTCGACTGCCTGCAAGGGATCCTGTGCGTCATCCCCATGCAGCTCATGTCCTTCCACCTGGCTGTGCTCAGAGGATATGATGTGAGTCGACATTGTGCTTTGTGAATTACTCAGGGATTATTCAGTGTGGGAACAGAAATGTAAAGTCCACGGTAGCGACAGTGGTACAGTCGAATTCCCGCGAAAGTCGCCTCGGCAAGTTTTTTTTCTTCCAACCAAACTAGTAATAGTTTGAAAATGCAAATATCTCCGCAAGGTTTTTTTTTTATGCCTTTTTTCATGTGTTTTAATGCTGAATTATTCATTCTTATCATTTGGTGAGTACCCGCACATTTTACTGTATGTTTATATATATACAGAGAGAGAGAGCAAAAGAGATGGATATATAAATATATAAAAAAAATATATATATATTGTATGTATGTATATATATATATATATATATCTAGATATATATATATATATATATATATATATATATATATATATATATAATACATACATAAATACATATACACATATATACAGTGGCTTAGCACATTCGCCTCACACCTCCAGGGTCCGGGTTCGATTCCTGTCTCGGCAATGTGTGTGTGGGGTTTGCATGTTCTCCCCGTGCCTCAGGGGGTTTTTCTCCGGGTTCTCCGGTTTCCTCCCAGTCCAAAAACATGCACGGTAGGTTGATTGGCACCTTGGAAAATTGTCCCTAGTGTGTGAATGTGAGTGTGAATGTGTGTGTGTGTGTGTGTGTGTGTGTGATGGGTTGGCATTCCATCCAGGGTGTATCCTGCCTTAATGCCCATAGACGCCTGAGATAGGCACAGACTCCCCGTGACCCGAGAGAAGAACGGATAAAGCGGTAGAAGATGAATGAATTAAGTTGTACGAATTTTCGTCACGTTGAAGTCTCATATCTTTCTTTGCTGTTGTAAAAAACATATTTTGCGTGACATATTCGTGCTCTTTTCTAATCTCGTCCTGTCTCTCCGTCAGGTGGACTGTCCAAGGAACCTGGCCAAGTCGGTGACAGTGGAGTAACCAGTCCCTGGAGGTCTCAAGTAGCGGCGAAATGGAGACCATCTCTTATCCTAGTGCAATTTACAAGTGTGCGTGTTTACGTGTCAGAGACTGTGCATAAATGTGTGTGTGTGGGTGTGTGTGTGGGTGTGTGTGTGTGTGTGTGTGTGGGTGTGTGTGTGTCTAGGAACGTGTGTGGGAACTTGAGCATATTTATGAATTATGACCAAAACCAGCTGAACCAATGTGAAGGTGACGTGTGCATTACATGCATTCAATCTTTCATCCCACAAGTGCCTGAAGTGAAGGGAAATTCCTAAAACTGTGCCTTAAAAGCACTGAGCTCTGGAGAAGGTGCTTCCAGAGAAACCACGGCCAGGTCGAATGTTTACTGCTTTCATACCAAAGTGCATTATTTTAGAAGCTAACGGCCAACCCAAAAGACCTTCACCGGGGGTCAAGTGGGTGAAAAAAAACATAAACATCAACGATGGCGCTTAGCTGAAGTGAATGTTGATTTTGGGAGCACAGAAAAAACACTGTAACACCACCTGCCCATCTCATTTAACACCATTAATAGTATTTCTTCAAGTAAATACAACATTTTTTTAAAGAATTTATTATTAATAGTGGAAATTATACATGCAGATTTACAACAACAACAAAAAAAAATCCATATATCACTGTGGAATTCTGAATACACGACATTGTTTTAAGTATACATTCTTTTTATATATATATATATATATATATATATATATATATATATATATATATATATATATATATATATATATATATATATATATATAACATACATACACATGATTTTGTCTATTTAAGTTGTTTAGACATAGATAAGTTATTTTATACTTTTTCTGGGCTCGAGCATAATCATCATTATTATTATTTCTTTCTATTATATGTTCTCATCTCTCATGTGCTGTGTTCGTTTCCGTCGATGCAAATCAGTTTTATTCTTATATTTTCCTTTTTAAATACGGGATCATGAAGAGCAGTTCTTTTTGAAATGTTTATTATTCGTAACTGTGATCACTTGTAACGAGAAGAATGATTAAATCGTATGTGATGGGATTTGTGTTGGCGAGTTGATATTGTGTGACGGATTTTTTTTCTCCTAGAAAAGTATTAATTCAAGGCACATTTAGAACAGATAAAAAAATGTGCAATTAATTACACACGTGACAATCGTATAATACTTGACAATATTCATTCATTCATTCATTCTTTTATCTTCTAGCGCTTTATCCGATCTTTCATTGGGTCACGGGGAGTCTGTGCCTATCTCAGGCGTCTATGTGATACACCCTGGATGGAATGCCAACTCATCGCAGGACACACACACACACACACACACACACACACACACACACACACACACACACACACACACACACAGGACAATTTTCCAAGGTGCCGATCAACCTACCGTGCATGTTTTTGGACCAGGTGGGATACCGGAGAACCAGGAGTAAAACCCCCTGAGGCACGGGGAGAACATGCAAACTCCACACACACACATGACCGAGACGGGAATCGAACCCGGACCCTGGCGGTGTGAGGCGAACGTGCTAACCACTAAGTCACTGACAATATTTGACAGCCCTAATAAGTAAATATGTGCGTGTGTGTTTGTGTATATGTATATATACATATATACACACACAAATGGTCCCCACCATTCGTTCGTTAAGTGTAACGGAAGCACACACATATGGGAAGATGGAATAAACTCAAACGGGTCTTTATTTAGAAAAAGGGAGAACAAAAGAGACGCCACTCAAAGGAGAGGCCAGATAGTTAGCACGGCCCTGCACGAGTAGGACCCAAAGGGCGAGAGTCACTCTGGAGATCACCAGCGTGGGAGAGCGGCCGGACTAGCGGCGGACAGGATCGCTTCTGGAGTTCGGGGAAGCAGTTGGAGATGGAGAACTGCAAACACAAAACAAGGATTAGACACAGGGATAACAATCGGTAGCGTGTTCCGCTTCGTAAGCGAGAGAGAGAGAGAGTTAAATAGGGAAGAGCGGCGTTGTCTGTAACAGGCTCCAGGTGAAGCTGATCAGTACTCAGCTCAGGAGAGCGTGAGCGCAGGGAAGGTGGTTTGGGGTTCGACAGCGCCGTGACATTAAGCTCCGTGACTAGCTAGTTTTTTTTTTAAACGCAAACCGGTTCGGTGAAAGTCCCTAAAGTGTTTGTAGGGTGGGGAGCGTCTGTATACACACACACACAATTCAATTCAATTTTATTTGTAGAGCGCTTTTTACAATTTGCCATCGTCTCAAAGCAGGCTTTACATAATACTTATGTGTATGAAAAATAAAGATCTGTTTGGCCCTAATTGTTTCTTGTTGAGCGAGCCGAGGCGACGGTGGCGAGGAAAAACTCCCTGAGAACAGGAAGAAACCTTGAGAGGAGCCAGACTCAACACAGAACCCCATCCTCATTTGGGTTGTTAGTTGTGTTTGTGGTTTGAGGATGTTTATGGTGAAGTGTGGAGTGTAGTCATGGATTTGTTTGAACACACACTCTTAATAACACCCAGATGAGGACGGGTTTCCCTTTTGAGCATTTTGTTAAACTAAAAAGGAGAATCACACACACACACACACACACACACACACACACACACATATATATATATATATTCATTCATTCTTTCATCTTCTACGTATATCCGATTCCCTCGGGTCACGGATAGTCTGTGCCTATCTCAGGCGTCTATGGGCATTAAGGCAGGATACACCCTGGATGGAATGCCAACCCATCGCAGGGCACACACACACACACACACACATACACACACATTCATACACTAGGGACAATTTTTCCAAGGTGCCAATCAACCTACCGTGCATGTTTTTGGACCGGGGAGGAAACCGGAGAACCCGGAGAAAAAAACCCCTGAGGCACGGGGAGAACATGCACAAACTCCACACACAAACATGGCCAAGACGGGAATCGAACCCGGACCCTGGCCGTGTGAGGCGAACGTGCAAACCTCTAAACCACTGTGCCCCAGTATTTTATATATTTATATATATATATATATATATATATATATATATATATATATATATATATATATATATATATATATATATATATATATATATATATATACATACATACACACACTTTCCTCCTGCTGTGGATCCATACCATACACTTTCAGGTGTCTGGCGGTGCATTATAACTGGTTAAATACGCTGAACTGAGTTATGAATACTTGAGACTAAATGACAGATGAGTCGTTCATAAACGGATTCATTCTATGGATCGATGGATTCTACACACTGTGCTGTTCTGCCTCACACACACACACACACACACACACACACACACACACACACACACACACACTCTTAATAACACCCATATGAGGTTTCCCTTTTGAGTCCGGTTCTTCTCAAGGTTTCTTCCTCATACCGCTAAGGTAGTTTTCCTTGCCACAGTCGCCCCAATCTCGCTCATCAGAGACAAATATACATAAATCTTCTGTATAAATATGTCATGTTCTGGAATTATCCCATTCTGTAAATCTGCTTTGCGACAATGCACACTGCGAAAAGAACAATACAGCATAAATAAAACTGAATTCGTTTTGAAAGAAAGTGATTCAGTATTAAGTTACATTAAAAAATTGATGAATATGCCCGCGGGTTTTAGTGTATTAGCGCATACACGGCTAATACTACAAATCCCAGAATGCTTTGTTCACGCGTTGAGCCGTCAGTGGTGACCCTCGTCATTTCTCTCCACAATCATTAACATTCACGTTACTATTCACCTCGGACACATTTAATCCCCCTTCCACAAAAATGGACAAACGAAAGGTGGAAAACAGGAGCTTCCAGGACAGGTGGGAGGCAAATGATCTGTTTGTCTTTTCACTTAATGAAGTAATGATGTGCTATTTTGTAATAAAATCTAACTTATATGAGGCGCATGCAGGTCGGTCACTACTACAGTTACTATCTACTCAGAGTTGCCGTGGTCGCGCGTGCTGGTGCGCGTGCAGGTGCGCGTGCAGATGATGCTGAGAACCGAGTTTTGTTTTTGTTTGGTTAAAAAAAACTTAAAATTCCATTAAGAAAATAAAAATGAAAATAAATGAGCTCAAAGCCCAAAGCGACCTACACAGCGTCTCACTGACAGCATAATAATAATAATAATAATAATAATAATAATAATAATACAGTGGTTTTAGGAGGCTGCGTGTGAACCACTTTTGGATGGAAAGGAAAGACATGAACTGAGAGAAAAATGAAATAAACACCCCCTTTTGAGATCTGAAATATTATCTTTAACATGTGATGAATCCACTGATATTAATGCTAAGTTAATAGCTTGTGTACATTGTGTACATTTGTTTATATTGTTCAGACTTATTCTGGCGAGGAGGGATCATTTAATGTACCCTAAGAAATTTTCGTTGAAGACCCCTGGTATATACTTTGTCTTATACTATGATGATATAACCCGGTGTGAACATGGGTTTGACACCTCTGGTTTAAGCCCTGAAAGGAATTTACCACCAACTTACACTTGTAAATAACAATCTTTTTCATTCTTGCTCCATTTACTGATGTAAAGCTTCTGTGAGACAATATCCATCGGTAAAAGCCGTTTATATTCGTTCTACTTGTTTTTTTCCGCTTGCTCCCATTAGGGGGCGCCACAGCGCTTGTGATCCGCGTATTTGGTTTAGATACCCCTTTCTAACCCCCCCCCCCCCCCCCCCCCCCCCCCCCCCCCCCCCCCGCACCAGGAATAAGAAATAAAATTGAACGCGTTTGATCTGGGCAGTCACGTGACCTGCGTGATGCCTACAGCTCGCTGTGATGCAACAGTGGACTATGCAAATGAGCTGCACAATTTAATAATAGCTTCTCGGCCTCTCAACCTCATTTTATCGACAGTCACTAAAGTGTAACGTAATAATAACAATAATAATCACAATAATAATCAGGAGTAATTATTGCAACAGAGATCATTCACTTTTTCTAATTTGTTCAGTAAACGACTAGTAAGTGGTCTTGTTAAAAGTTCCGCAGGCTTATGGTCAGAAAAAATGTCATATTAATGCACATACACTGATGGTTTTTTAATGTGTAAAAGTGTCGGTTTGACGTTTTTTGGACATTTTATTCACCACAGATTTTCTAATATATATATATATATATATATATATAATTTTTTTTAGGTTAAATGAATCTCTCTATCGCAACACTGTATGTGAGCGATCTGCAGCGCGATGTGACAGAGTCCATGCTGATGGAGGTGTTCACCCGTGCAGGCGCGATTCACTCCGTCTGCGTCTGCAGGGACTGGAACTCGGGCTCTTCGCTTGGCTATGCCTATGTCAACTTTTATCAGCAAGAAGATGGTAAACCAAACAATATTCCTGCTTCTTATACAGTTTATAGCTTATTTATTGCTAAATGTGTTATTTGTGTATAATTTTACTGCTTAATTGCATTGTATTCCCTTAGAATAAATATATCGGTTAAAGATGGAAAATGAACTACCACACCCTTTTATTTTGTCCATCGTTGGTACCAAGGGTGCCAATAATATCTGAGTCTTTACCCAGACTATTAATGGAATGAGTGACCCTGGAATGAATTTCGTTCTTTTAGCTGAGCGTGCGTTGGCAACACTTAATAACGAGCCCCTCATGGGGCAGCCAATGAGAGTCATGTGGTCTCAAAAGGATTCCACCATTAAGAAGAGCAGCCTTGGGAGCTTATTCATCAAGAACCTGGACATGGAGACAATCGACAGCATGGCGCTTTATGACCTGTTTCTGAACTTCGGGAAAGTCCTGTCATGCAAGGTGTGAGCTTTGTTTATTTGATTTGATTTCCATCGTAGTGTAATGTGGATAATCATTCTGCTTTTGTTTTATTAAATTCCTAAAACTGTGCCTTAAAAGCGCTGAGCTCGGGCGAAGGTGCTTCCAGAGAAACCACGGCCAGGTCGAACGTTTACTGTTTTAATACCAAAGTGCAATATTTTCGAAGCTAATGGGAACCAAAAAGACATTCACTTATACGCAGCAGCAACAACCACGATGATGCTTAGCTGAAGTGAATGTTGATTGTTGACAGAATGTTGACAGAAAAAACACTGTAACACCACCTGCCCATCTCATTTAATAATAATAATAATAATAATAATAATAATAATCCTTTATTGGTCACATATACATTACAGCACAGTGAAATTCTTTTCTTCGCATATCCCAGCTTGATGTTGGTAGCTAGGGTCAGAGCGCAGGGTCGGCCATGATACGGCGCCCCTGGAGCACAGAGGGTTAAGGGTCTTGCTCAAGGACCCAAGGGCGGCAGCTTGGCCATACCGGGGCTCGAACCCGGATCTTCCGATCAGCAGCCCAGCGCCTTAGACCACTGAGCTACACCCCCTCCCTAAAGTGATATTTGCGTTGGCCGGGAAAACAAACACCATTATAACATAACACCATTAATAGTATTTCTTCAAGTAAATACAACATTTTTTAAAGAATTATTAATAGAGGAAATTATAAAAGCATATATCACTGTGGAATTCTGAATGCATTACATTGTTTTAGGCATACATTTGTTTTATTTGTATGTATGTATTATATATATATATATATATATATATATATATATATATATATATATAATATGTGTATATATATATATACATACATACATACATATCTGTATATATATATATATATATATATATATATATATATATATATATATATATATATATATATATATATATATATATATATATATACATGATTTTGTCAATTTAAGAAATTGATCATTTATTTTAAGTTATTTTATATATTCTCTGGGCGTGAGCGTAATCATCTACATTTCTATTTCTTTATATTATACGTTCTGCTTTTTTTGCGCTCTGTTTGTTTTCGTCGATGCAAATCAGTTTTATTATTATACTTTTCCTTTTTAATTACGGGATCATGAAGATCAGTTTATTCAGAAACGTTTATTATCTGTGATCACTTGTAATGAGACAAATGAATAAAGCGTATATTATGGGCTGTATAGCATGATCATGTTCTTTTTTGTGTGTGTGTGTGTGTGTGTGTAAAGTAAAGTCTGCTATTAGAGCTGATTGCTATAAATTGTGTGTGTGTTGATATGACCTTTTATTATTATTATTATTTTTCCCCTGAAGGTCGTCGCCTATAAGAAAGGGACGAAAGGGTACGGCTGTGTCCAGTTTGATTCTCAAGAGGCGGCGAATTTGGCAAAGGATAAACTGGACGGCAAACTCTTCAACGACCATAAAGTGTGAGCTACCGAGAGAAAGAACGGGTTTGGTGTTGTGTGTGTGTGTGTGTGTGTGTGTGGGGGGGGGTCTCAGTCTCCATCAGGTGGTAATTTTGTTGGTGTGGGCAATAAAACCCACAGCAGTTTCTGAAAGCAGTGTTTCCTGTTGTGTTGAAGGTCCATCGAACACTTCAAGTCCCGTGAGGAACGCCAAGGAAACCCGCGCTCCCAGGTCTCACACACACACACACACACACACACATTATTTGTAGTAATACTTTCATTTATGCTGAACTATAGTTACAAACTAAATTTCGCTTTGGTCACAAAAGAGATTCCTCATATCGCACAGATGTGTGTGTGTGACACGTGTGATCGATGTGTGTGTGTGTGTGTGTGTGTGTGCAGGTGGATAAAATTGACAAGCTCCCACAGGCCGGGGAAACAGGAGTCAAGCAGGTGAGTGTCTCGCCGGGAAAGTGAATCAGGTGCTGATCATTGTTTATACCAGGGGGTCGACGACCCGCAGCTCCGGAGTTTATATATATAGTTTATTTATATAGCACATTTCATACAGAATGATCATTCAAAGTGCCTTACATAAAAGGAAACAAAACATACGATGAGTTAAAATAATTATAAAATAAAAATAAAAACAACAATAAAAACATTTAGAATGGTTTAAAATGGATTTGAAAGGAACAGGAATTAAAATGATTATAGATAAAATACACTATAAACGGTGTTCATTCAGGAAACGCTCTTTCGTCCCCCCGATGCGGCTCCCGGTGTCTCTTGAAAATAACTCATATGCATTTCATTAAAATGCATTTTATTTCAGTTTTTTAAATCTTTTTTTTTTATCTTTTATCTTTTTTTTTATCTTGTAACATCTAAACAAAACATTTTTTGTCAACTTGTCAGCGCCCAGCATACAGCCCTGATGCACAGACGGCGTGCGTCACACTGACAATTTATGAGCAGTATTTGCGCTGCCTTTTTTATTGTATTATTATATTTAGTGGATAATTATATATTCATAAATACAAGAAAGACGCATTGAGTATTTTACTTGACAATAACCTTCGACCCGAGTTCACAGTGTTTCTGTTGCATGCAGGAATGTCATTTCGTCTTCTCTGAAGTCGTTCAATGATGTCATATACGCAACATGTTATCTTTTATACATCGCATTAATGTGTACATTATATGCAGTGTTATTTCATTTTGAATGTCAAAAGGGTCAAAACGCGTCCAAATGGCTCTTTGAGTGGTAAAGGTTGCCGGCCCCTGGTTCATAGGATGCATAACACACACACACACACACATACACACAGCCGTGCCTTCTCTTCTCCAGAAGGAGTCTGTGGATCTGTTTGTGAAGAACCTGGATAAGAATATAGATGACGAGTGGCTGCGCACAGAGTGCTCCAAATTTGGGACGGTGACCAAAGCAAAGGTCAGGAATGATCCCTAGATTTCAATCCAGTAGCCGGCGTCCACATCGTAACGTGACCCCCTTCCCCATCTCTCTCTCTCTCTCTCTCTCTATCTATCTCTCTGTGTTATACAGATCATAACGGATAACGGGCGCTCCAGAGGATTTGGCTTTGTGCGCTTTTCGTCCTCCGAGGAAGCCATGCGAGCCAAAAACGAGCTGAATGGCCAGATGTTGGGCCAAAAGCAGGTCTTCGTGGACGTGGCGCACCAGAGAGAAAAACGCCGGCGCAACATGAAGATGGAGGACATGCAGGTGACGACGGCACCGGCGCTTCCGTGATTGTGTTGATGGTCCTGTGATTGTGTTAATGTTTGGGTTTTAATATGTGTGTGTGTGTGTGTGTGTGTGTGACAGATTCAGAACATGCCTGGCTCGTTCACATTCGGACAACGGATCGAGCTGTACCCGGCCAGTGAGGTGACGTGTGTTCCAAAAGAGTGGACAGATGCGAGTCCGCCGCCGTTTCCTGTTCCAGAGGCGGGTGTAGACGCCGTCCAGGGTGTAGACGACGTCCCATCTGCAACCGTGGACACATTTACATCTAAAGAAGCTGTCCCGGAGGTAGATCCATGTCTACCTGAAGATAATGAGCATTCAGCTCCCGTGATCAAAATGAAGCACACATCCCCAACAGTAGGGACAGAATTCGGATAGTGTAATAATAATAATAATAATAATAATAATAATAATAATAATAATAATAATAATAGTAATATTTTATTGGTGCAGAGGGCAAACAAGTCTCGTTCACCACGAAAGCGTTTGACCATCCACATGCTGGAGTCTGCAAATCCTGAGGAGCAGGTCCAGATGGCATGTGAGTTTCACACACACACACACACACACACACACCTTGCCTCCAGATCGGGCGTAACATTATGACCACCTGCCTGATATTGTACTGTCCCCTTTTGCTGTCAAAACAATCCTGACCCATTACGCACTAACAGCATGAACTTCTTCAGCAATTTGAGCTTGTCGTCAGTGGGATCACGTGCATCGGTGAGCCTCGGTCAACCAGGTTCACCAGGAGCCTTGGTGCACCATGCTTCCTTCTTCCTGACCACTTGTCACATATACATTACAGCACAGTGAAATCCTTTCTTCGCATATCAAAGCTTGTGTTTTGGAAACTTGGTCATCCATGATGCAGCGCCCCCTGGAGCACAGCGGGATTCTCCTTGAGAATCTTGCTCAAGGAACCAAGGGTGGCATCTTGGCGATACCCCTGCTCGAACCCCAGACCTTCCATTCAATAGCCCAGCACCTTAAACCACTGAGCTACACCCATCATCACTGCAGACCGGGACAGACCCCACAAGAGCTGCAGCATTTGGAGATGTTCTGGACATCACACCCGCTCAAATGCGTACCCATATTGGGGACAAAAGATTCACTTTCGCCCTAATAATATCCCACCCACAAACAAGTGCCATGAGGAAGAGCTACTCGGTGTTTCACTCCCAAACAAACCCAGCTGTGTAACTCTCTGATCTGACCCGTCTGATCTTTCTGTCTCTCTTTCTTTCTCTCTCTCTCTCTCTCTTTCGAGCAGACGACCACCTGTTACCTCTAGTGAAGAAAATCCACCCGGATAAGGCGAATCGAATCACGTCAACGCTGCTGCAGAATACAAACAACTACGACATACTTAACATGATAAAGCATCCTGACTTCCTGCGTTTCAGGGTAAACACACACACACACACACACACACACACACACACATATATATAGCAAGGATATATAGGATCAGTCTGTAGTAATACATGGTTGTAGTAATGAGTGCTTGTTCAAAAGGCTTCATGGGAACAAAACCCCACCCACTAATTCCTCATTTACACCTACATTTATGGCATACGGCAGACTCTCTTATCACATTCATACAACTGTGTAGGGTTAAATAGGGCCTTGCTCAGGGGCCCAGAAGCTGGGTTGGGATTTGAGCTCATGACCTTCGGGTCCGAAGTCTAATGCCTTAACCACTAAGCTACGACCTTCCCCGAGCATCTATTCATCACACCGATCCTCTGTTCACGTGACAGAAGTATATGCGTGTGGGTTTTGTGCAGGTGGACACAATGGACAACGTCTCAAAAGCAGAAGAAGCAGGAGTCAAGCCGGTGAGTCAGCATTATTTCCATACACAAGTGTTATCGCGATACCACAATCGCCTAAATTAAATAGCAGTACACAAATATCAAATAGATAAAAAAAAAAAAACCCAAAACAATAGAAAATGAATAATGGATGTATTTGTTTTATTTTTGTATTTATATATTTATTAATAAACACCCGATGTTCACTGTCTGCATCAACGTGAAAATGTTTAAACATTAAATATTAAACTAATAAATCATGGAATTTCATACAATATTCAATAAAATACCATATTCAGCACACACAATGTGCACACACAATGTGCACACACACACACCCACACTGCCCCCTATAGTCCAACCCTTCAAACTACAGGCATCATTCAAAGTACTGGGACTAATAAAATGGTATTGTTTATAAAAGCAGGGTATGGCGATGCTTTTCTACTACCGGTATATTGTGCAGCGCTACATGACACACACACACACACACACACACACACATGTAGCATGCTGAATTTGCCTCGTCTTCTCCAGAAAGAGACTGTGGATCTCTTTGTGAAGAACCTGGATGAGAGCGTAGATGACGAGTGCCTGCGTACGGAGTTCTCCAAATTCGGAACGGTCACCAAAGCAAAGGTCGGTAATAATAATCCCTATATATATATATATATATATATATATATATATATATATATATATATATATATATATATATATATTTTTTTTTTACCTTTTCAATCCAATAACCTCTGGAGTTCGTGGTCAGCGCGTCCTAGTGTGTCCCTTCTCGCTGTGCGATTCAGATCATAACAGATAACGGGCGCTCCAGAGGATACGGCTTCGTGCGCTTTTCATCTTCCGAGGAAGCCATGCGAGCCAAAAGCGAGCTGAACGGTCAGATGCTGGGCAAAAAGCAAATGTTCGTAGACGTGGCTCTGCAGAGAGAAAAGCGGCGTCGGAACGTGCCGAGGACGAAGGGCGTGCAGGTGACCGGACCCGGCAGCGCGAGTGGAACCAAGGAACCAGGACGGGAACCAAGCAAGTTAACGGCTGTGTGTTAATCTGTGTGTTACAGACTCAGAACACGGCCGACCCGGTCACGCTCGGACCCAATCTCGAGCTGTTCCCAACCAGTGAGGCGCAGGAAGTGTGCACAGATGTGATTACAACGCCATCTACAGATACTGTCCCAGAGACGGTCCCGGTACCAGACGGAGATGCTGTCCAAGCTGTAGACGACGTCCCATTCACAGAGACGCTTCCCATCGTGCTCACGTCCCCATCTATAGAAGTTGTCCCAGACGTCCTACATGAAGGTGAATTCCCGGCTTTCGATGAGCTTCCAGCTGCAGTCGAGATTCCAGCGCTACAAGTTCTTCCTGCTGTATCAGAGTGCAAACAACTATGCAGTAATTCAATTTAACATCCTAAGGCAAGCGCGCACACACACACACACACACACACACACACACACACACACACACACACACACACATGCACGAGTATCGATATATTAATATATAGAAATTATTTATAATAATACATCTTTGTAATAACATGTGTATATCCTAATGATATTCCATATGTTTCATTTCTGATGAAATGATACTCATCATTTTCACACACACACACACACACACACACACACACACACACACACACACACACACACACACACACACACATGCACGAGAATCGATATATTAATATATAGAAATTATTTATAATAATACATCTTTGTAATAACATGTGTATATCCTAATGATATTCCATATGTTTCATTTCTGATGAAATGATACTCATCATTTTCACACACACACACACACACACACACACACACACACACACACGCATTTGCTTGACACGACTAAAAACCCTCGGCATTTCTTTTTCAGGAACCAATAAATGTCCTCTTTGAAAACGAGAACAAATAAGAAGAAAGTCAAATAAAAAGAGACTAATAAATAAAAACAATTAAAAGCTGAAAGAGAAACTTGTCCGCTTGCACTGTTACAAAGCGTTACGTTACAGATGCAAACACAAACACATTCATCTCGCGTCAGAGACCGGCGCGTACAATCGAAATCCCATTAGAATGCGTGAACCCCGAGCACAAAGACCAAATCAGACAAGTGTTTATTAGTAAATTCAATAATACGGAATAGACCATATAATCATATATATATATATAATCTATAATAATAGACCAAAAAAGGCGTCATTGGAAACAAAAGCAAGCATCCAAAAAAAAACAGGACAAACTTTGCAAAAACATACAAAGTATTAAAAAAGTTATATAAGGGAATATATAATGGGAAAATTGTAAGGAAACTAAATAGCGACATCTAGTGGGGATGAAAAGAATATTTGGCGGTTTATTTCTATTTACATGACGTTTGCATATAAGGCATATGTGAGAAGCCTTTATTGAACTCTAAACTGTACCTCAACGACCCTTTTGGCGCTTTAATGCTTTACTGTTTTTCCTGGCAGTAATAATTATGCAGTATAACTGCATATAAGTGTAAATTCGCCACATATCCCAGATGCTTTTCTATATTCATTCATTCATCTTCTACCGCTTTATCCGATCTTCCCTCGGAGTCACGGGGAGTCTGTGCTTATCTCAGGCGTCAATGGGCATTAAGGCAGGATACACCCTGGATGGAATGCCAACCCATCGCAGGACACACACACACACACACTCACACACACATTCATACACAATTTTCCAAACTGCCAATTAACCTACCGTGCATGCTTTTGGACCGTGAGGAAACCAGAGAACCCGGAGGAAAACCCCCTGAGGCGAACGTGCTAACCACTAAACCACCGTGCCCCTGCTGTTGCAACAGTGAGTCGAAAATACCTTTTTTTTGCTAATTATTGATAATCTATGTCTATTGAACTTTATTTTTTATTTTTTAGGAAAATGAAGATTGCAAACAACACAGGTGTGGAAAATTGACACTGGAAGTGATGATGGATTAGTCTCCAAAAAGAACATTAAAAAAATTTGGCAAAAAAAAATCATAGTTTTTATTATATGTCGAGATATATATCAAATATAGTAATGTTCTGACAGAGGAAGGAAGTGGTGTCTCAGTGGTTCGTGGTTTGGATCGAAACGCCGCTGGTTCAAGTCCCAGCTGAGCTGCCACTAGTGGGCCCTTGAACAACGCCCTTTACCCCAATAGCTCAATCTGCCCCATCCGTTAGGGTTGCAGAAGCCAGTGTATTCCTGGTGCTGGTCAAAAGCCTGGAGAGATGGGGGTAATGTAATATGAGATGTAATATGCAGACCATCCACGGTGGTGAGAGAAGGCAAAAAAAGCTTTCATTTTCTGACAATATTGAAATATCAGATTTTCTGATATATTGCCCAACCCTAACCAATACTTTTACTACTACTTATTTAATTATTACTCATTATTACTACAACTGCTACTAATAGGGAGGTGCTACTCTAGCTGAGTGGTTAAGGCTCCGGCTTTACTGGTCATCGGGCACCCACTCTTGGGCTCTACAATAAGGCCCCTAGCCTACTGTATCATTCAACACCGTGCTCTTACCTCAGTTTCCTAACATCGCTGGGACATGCAATGGAGGAATTTCCCTGTGCTGTAATGTGATAAATAAAAATCCCTTGTGCAACTGCCATTCCTATTCCTATTCCCACTACGGAGCGAAAAAAATATTAACAATAATAATATTCATTCATTCATCTTATACCGCTTTATCCAATCTTCCGTCAGGTCGCGGAGGAACCTTTGCCTATCTCGGGCGTCTTCGGGCATCAAGACAGGGCACACGCATTCATACACTAGGGTGCCAATCAACCTAGCGACCACGCTTTTGGACCGGGGGAAACCGCAAAACCTGGAGAAAAACCCCCTGAGGCACGGGGAGAACATGCAAACTTCACACAAACACACATGGCGGAGGCGGGAATTGAACCCCGAACCCTGGAGGTGCCTAATAATAATAATAATAATAATAATAATAATAATAATAATGTTAGTTTGGTTAGTTTATTGTTATTGGGATACTAATATTATCTGTGGTAAGTAATAAAATATAACCCAACAGTAGTGTTACTTCAATCCTTATTTTCTTAACATTATTTATCCTACATTTGGACATAAAGCTTGTCCACGATATCTAAGGGGGGGGGGGGACACTGGACAGGCTGGACTTCTCATAAAGACCGTGTTCATGTCCTCCTGGACGCCGCCATCCGTACTTCCGTGCTACGCAGTATGAACGGGAGCAGCGGCGCGGTGGCTGCGGCGTAGCGCACTGCTCAGTGCGGGAGTACGCACTCGGGGAGAGCAGCCCGCGGAGCCCGACCGCCAACTTCCAGCTCGGAGCGACATGACGTCATTCCGTCTCTCTCTCTCACACACACACACACCATAGAGATCTCCGCCCCTGCAGCCATGCCGCCGAAACACGGGCAGCAACTCGAATTTGACCCCGATCGCCCCTAAGAAGGAGGAGGAAGAAGACGACGGAGAAACGCCGGGCCGCGATTGCTCGCTCTCCGCCGCCGCGGACACACCATAACGGGGGAAGGGGCACTTCCACACGCCCGTGTGCGTTGGGTGTCGCGGAGTATTTGGTAGCCGTTTGCTGGAGTGTATGGGAGTGAGCTGGAGAAACGCAAGGAACAAGCAAGGAGCTGTGGAGGAGGTAAGCGTCCTTTCATCCATCCATCCATCCATCTATCTATCTATCTATCTATCCATCATGGAGAAAATTAGGGAGGCCGGCCGGATCATGAGCAATCTTCCCGGCTACCAGCGCACCTCTCACGGCTTGCTCTTACACAAACACGCCGCACTCATAAAACCGCTCCCGGGGCAAGTTTGCCTCCGAGTCACTGTTTAGAAAGTGTGTGTGTGTGTGTTACCCGGATGCTAGCCGTGTTGCTCCCTATATAAGCTAACATGCTATGTATTAGGATGGTCAGGTAACCCCTAAAACCTACTACATTAAAATGTGCCTACCCCCCCCCCCCTAATGCAATAAATGCCATTTATTCTAAATAAATATAATATACAAAGTGTTCTAAGATGCTGCAGGTCGTTTGGGTTTGGTTATGAAAGCGTAATTGATTAGGAAGTGGTGGAAAAGGGAGGATCTGACCACTTTCTGAACGCGTACTAGGATACTCCGTAGTGTGTAAGTGTGCATGGGTGAATGGGACGTTACCGCGGTGCTGGGGTTTTATGCGCACTACATAGTACAGAAGTACGCACTAACCTCTCCTTGGGTAGTGGCGTAAGATGCACTTTTTTTTTTACCCTATTTTTTAAATATATTTCTGTCAGTTTCTTTGTATTTTCATTCTGATTGATCATATACGGCTTTATTATTATATATTATAATAATATAATTACCAGAGATGTTCGTATGTGTGATGCTTTTGGTAATGATCTGTTTTTATTTACACTCACAATCTCAAACACCATGCAAGTGCAACCACCCTGACTTTTCTAAAGCTCCAAAGTTATGCAAATCCGAGACACGTGACGTCAGGACGGCATCCGATATTTCAACAGGGGTCGGATTTGCTGGGGGAAAAAAAAGTGTCCAACCAGATCCGGTATCGATCCCGACCAATGACACGCGATATCGAGAAGATGGTCCCGGTCCTGATGCGAGGAAATAAGGGGACTTGTTTTATGATGTCATCGTATTGAGTCATGGATTGTTCGCTTTGAACGCTCCGACTCGGGGAACTCAAAAGGTTAAAAGACAAATGGAGGAATAACGTGGGATGACGGGAAGGATAGGAATGACTAACCCCCCCCCCCCCCCTCCCTTCACATCACCACCCCCCTCTCCCTTTTACACTGCAGGGCTGTTTTGCCTTTCTAGGTCACCAGACTATTTACATATCATCAGGGCCTTTTGACACGCGTGTAATGTCCTCCGTTGGGATTCGTCAGTCTGCTTCGAACATGTCAAAGCGTTCGGCGCGTCCTTGCTTTGTGATTTGTGACCCCGTTGTCTTGTCTCGATTTGAATTGATCTTCTCGGGCTTTAGCTCGGATTTTACCCAAGAGGCTGCAGTTATTATGCAGTCCGGGAAACGGAGCTCCACGTGACGGGACGTGGAGGCGAGCGCGACCTCTGTGCTGCAGCGCGCGGCGTTCTGCGATTTAGCACAACACGAGCGGCATAATAGAGAGAGGGAGTGCCATATTTTAGCCGTCGCTTTTTTTTGTGCACGTTTAAGGTTGCGTATGAGCTCAGGGGTTTGTTTTTTTTTTTGTACTGACATTTCAGTCCGTCCCGTTGGTACTTAGCGGTAAGTACGGCGTCTTGGAAATGAGACGAACGCCTTTCTAAAGGTCGTATTCATTTGTTTTGGCCGAAATGTGAGTCTGATCAGTATCATCTTAGCTACTCGGCAGTGACAGCGCTGATATTTACGAGGTTATGCAAGTAGCAAAAACCAAAACAAACCAAAAAAAAATACCCCCTCCCCCCCAAGCTCATACACCGGACTTAAATCGGGTCCTGGTTCCGGTGAAACATCCGTAAGATCGGCGGAGACACAAGAGGGAGAGCGTAAAAAGTAAGGGAGGTGCGAGCTCAAGTCTTTGGGCTCTGGACCAGAAGATCGCAGGTTCAAATCCCACCGAGCTACCACTAGTGGGCCCTTGAGCAAGGCCCTCAGTTGTTGAGTTGTAAGTGGCTCTGGATAAGGGCGTCTGCCAAATGTCGTAAATGTAAAGGTGGATATATCATTTGGATACGTTTTTGAAAAGAAACACACAGATTAGTTTTCCCCCATATACATATTTCCTCACATATCCCAGCTCTAGGGCGCCCCCTAGAGCACAAAGGGGTTTAGGAGCCTTGCTCATGGACATAAGAGTGGCAGACACCGGGGCTCGAACCACCGACCGTCCAAGCACTAGTCCAGCGCCTTAAACCTCCGATCTCTTCATCCTGGCACCTGGTCTTATAGGGTGGGATGTTATGAGAATAAGAAATGGCTTCTAGTGAATGGGGATATAACAAGAATGAAATAAATAATAATATAATAACTGTATGTTATTTACAGGTCTGTTAATGGACAGCAAGTGAACGTTTTGTTCCCAGTGTTGTTGCTGGAACATGCGTTTGACATTGAGTTCTCTCGGCTCTTGTGGGGTGTTTCCTGGTCTGCTGTGGTCAGTCATGCCTCTTCCTCAAGTCGGCACAAATGTTACAGCGGGGATTTGGTTTGTTGAATGCCTGAAGTCGCAAACCCGGAGCATTTGCATGCGGCTGATGAAACCACGCCCCCTCTTGGAAACGAGCTCTTAGGATTCGTTGTATTCGGTATTTTCCAAGTGTAATGCGGGCGCGGGAGGCGGAGAACTACGGAAGCTCGCTGTGCCAAACCAAGGTGAAATCGTAAAATCGTTTTTTTCAATCTTTTTCAAACGTTTTTTCAACTTCAGCATCAACCATCAACGATTAACCGCACACGCTCTAGTCCTGGTTGACCGAAGGTGAAGAAGTTCATGCTGTTGGCAGCAAATGGTGGACCAACACAATATTACACAAGGCGGTCAACTTTAACATGATTGGTCAGAAGTCAACAGCAAGTCAATGTTGGGCCCTTGAGCAAGGCCCTTAACCCACTCTTCTCCAGTGGCAATGTATCCGCACTCTAAACCCATCATGAAAGAAAGAAAGTCACAGTACTGTAAAAAAAACACACATATTATTACCATGTTATAATCTCCACGCTCTCAGCAACACCACGATCCTTCCTTACCGTAAAAGCGATGCCACCACTCCGCAGCAGCTCCATTAGAATATTAGGATAGGGAGATCGGATTATAGCGCTCACTTTAAACCGATTACCATCATCCGTTTCCACGCCGGAGATCCAAAGCCCTTATTAAGACGCTCCAACCTTTCGGGCTAATTGCGTCAAAAGCCTTGGCGAGTACAGAGACGTTAAACGGTGACTGACGTGCCCGAATCGGCTCTATATATTAGTCTTTCGTTCACCGCTAATCGACACGTATTAGTTAATCGTGTAGTCGATATGCATTAAGGAATAATGGGCACTTCAGGGAGAGGGTCTTGTTCAGGCGAATCAGGTCACTTGTGTGTATATATATATATATATATATATATCTATATATATATATATATATATATATATATATATATTTTTTTTTTTTTTTTTTCTTTCTGACTTTGGGGCTATATATATTATATATATATTTATATCTATAACACATATTTACACACACACACACACACACATATATATATATATATATATATATATATATATATATATATATATATACTATATACAATTTATTTATGAATTTATTTATTTTT
>JACRUU010000024.1:4788312-4848312 GCA_030449085.1 Kryptopterus vitreolus
GCTTTGCGGGATAAACATGACAGAGGCAAAACCCCAAAACACCCATTACAAACAGGTCAAAAATAGCGGACACATTCCCCCATTGTATCAAAATCGTAGATTCAATTTATTTGACATATCGAGTTTATTACGAGCACCGTATTTCATGGCAGACTTCATTATCATACTGCATTGAACACACCGACGTCCAATCAAATGCCACGCTCTGTATTTACACACTAATCTGGATGTAAGGAAATTGCCGAGCGCACAGTTTTTAGCGAGGAGAGTCACGGTGGTGCGTTTTGCGAACAATTTGCTTCAATCTCCTTCTTTACTGCTCCTCAGGACCTGAAGCCGAGTAACATCGTGGTGAAATCGGACTGCACTTTAAAAATCCTGGACTTTGGCTTGGCCCGGACCGCCTGTACCAACTTCATGATGACGCCGTACGTGGTGACCAGATACTACAGAGCTCCGGAGGTCATACTGGGCATGAAGTACAAGGAGAACGGTGTGGTTCTGCTCATGCTCATCTTAAACATGTACGCTCACCCCCCCCGGAGCTTGATTCGAGTTTTGATTGTCATGTGTGTGTTTGCCTTCACAGTGGATATTTGGTCAGTGGGATGCATCATGGGTGAAATGGTGAAAGGCAGTGTCATATTTCAAGGCACTGATCGTATCCTATCCCCTGGCTCTTACTTTAATACTTGCGATATTGTGTTTAGTGTCTGTTAGCATGTCTGTTAGTCATGTTAGCAACTCCTTTCGATTAGCTTCCCAGGACGCCACGCCACGCGACGCTTTGCTGCACACAGATGGCAGCAGAACGCATTTTTGAGGCATCGGCTTCCCTGGGAAGACGGAGTCTGTTCTTTGGATCTGTCTAGACTGTTTCTTCCTGGTGCAGTTTAAATATTTAACGTCTTGGCAACTTCAAACAGGCCGCGCTTAGCAATGCGAAGAATTTCATGTCAGTCGCCGGCTTGTAAATGAAATATACCACATTAGAGAATCTGTGCAATAATAACGATAAGAGGGTTTTTCCGGCTATTCTAATTAATGAGGTAGAATTTAGTGACTCTCTGGCGCTGCATCATGAGCTCACATCTGCCATCTTTCTTTTTAAATATATGTAAATACCTATTTAAAGTGCTACTACAGTTTCAAAAGTTCTCTGGTCCCCCCCCCCCGGTCCAAAAACTGATGATTGTGTAGGCTGATTGGAACTTTGGAAAATTGTCCCTAGTGTATGAATGTGTGAATGTGAGTGTGTGTGTCCTGCGATGGGTTGGCATTCCATCCAGGGTGTATCCTGCCTTAATGCCCATAGACGCCTGAGATGCCACAAACTCTCCGTGACCCGAGGGAAGATTGGATATAGCGGTAGAAGATGAATGAATGAATGAAATAATTATATATATATATATATATATATATATATATATATATATATATATATATATATATCTCTATATATATTTAATGTTTAAATTGTGGAAACCTTTAATTTTTTTTTTTATTATTTAAAATGACTAATTTACCCATTAATGTTCCTCAACATAAAAGTGCAAAATGGGTGATTTTTTAAATAATAAATAGTTAAATTTATATAGCACAATTCTAGACACTCTTTTCATTATGAGAGAGGGATCTCCTCATCCACCACCAGTGTGCAGCATCCAGTGTTCCAGAGCGTCCACCACACACCAGCTTATTGGTGGTATATTGGGTTGCTAGGAGCCACACAGACCACAGGATAAGCGCCCCCTGCTGGCCCTCACTAACACCTTTAACCTAGATTTCTCTGGAGGTCATCCATCCAAGTAACTAACCAGTACTCAACCCTGCTTAATTTCAGTGGGGAACCCATCTCGGGCTTCAAACACCTCCCGTAATCATTGTTTTTGAACACGGTTTTCCGTGTTGTCCACATATTCCGGTTAAATCACTGTCATTTAAAGAAGAAGGACGTAGCAAGGCCGATTTTAAATGAGAAAAATCGTGGCAAAGTGGAAAACTGTTCTCTGGTCAGAATAACAATGAAATGTCCTCCAGACTAAAGAGGAGAGGGATCACCTGGTTTGTTATCAGTGCTCCTGTCGAGCAGCTAAAACCCCACATTGGGGACGGCATTCCTTTCTCAAAATTCAAGCAACCGATCTCCTTAACACTTTATATGTTTTCTGAATATAAAATATGCACATTTGTGCACGCACATGTTTTTATGCACATTGGGTTTGAGGTTTATGAAGCAGAATTATGATGATGATTATTATTATTATTATAATACGTTCATTCATTTATCTTCTACCGCTTTATCCGATCTTCCCTTGGGTCACGGGGAGTCTGTGCCTATCTCAGGCGTCTATGGGCATTAATGCAGGATACACCCTGGATGGAATGCCAACCCATCACAGGACACACACACACACATTCACATTCATACACTAGGGACAATTTTCCAAGGTGCCAATCAACCTACCGTGCATGTTTTTGGACCGGGAGGAAACCGGAGAACCCGGAGAAAAACCCCCTGAGGCACGGGGAGAACATGCAAACTCCACACACACATGACCGAGACGGGAATTGAACCCGGACTCTGGCGGTGTGAGGCGAACGTGCTAACCGCTAAGCCACCGTGCCCCTATAATACGTTCATTAATTCATTCATCTTCTACCGCTTTATCCGATCTTCCCTCGGGTCACGGGGAGTCTGTGCCTATCTCAGGCGTCTATGGGCATTAAGGCAGGATACACCCTGGATGGAATGCCAACCCATCGCAGGGCACACACACTCACATTTACACACACATTCATACACTAGGGATAATTTTTCCAAGGTGCCAATCAACCTACCGTGCATGTTTTTGGACCGGGAGGAAACCGGAGAACCCGGAGAAAAAACCCCTGAGGCACGGGGAGAACATGCAAACTCCACACACACATGGCCGAGACGGGAATTGAACCCGGACCCTGGCGGTGTGAGGCGAACGTGCTAACTACTAAGCCACCGTACCCCTATAATACGTTCAGCCGTGTGTTAATAATGTAAATAGTCTGTACATTTTTCAGTGATTACATTTTTTATTTGTATTTTTTTGCCCCAATTTGGCGATGTTATCATGTCACAGTTGTTTAAACTCTTAGCCGGATAAACAGCAGATGGCATGAGTGGTTTGGATTAAAGAAATCTGTAATCTTGCTTTTCATTGGAAAACTTTCACCAGCTGGCCGTCAGTGCAAAGAGCTTCCTATTCCTTTTCCTTCCATATTTTCCTTGTCTTTTTTTTTCTATATTGCATGCAAGTCACAGTGAACTAAAAGACCTCTAGTGGAAAACGGTGCACAGATTTGATTTATTCATTCATTTTTTGACCCGTTTTAACCCTTAACATGGCGGCCATTAGACATTGACCAGTGGAATAAGGTTATCGAGGTGCTGGGAACGCCTTCTTTAGAGTTCATGAACCGTTTGATGGAGACGGTGAGGAACTACGTGATGAACAAGCCACATTTCCCCGGAGTCAGCTTCAGCGACCTCTTCCCAGACTGGGCTTTCCCGTCGGAGACGGAGCACGACAAGCTTAAGAGTAGGCCGCGTATCCATCTTGGTTTTTTTTTCCTTGTAGCGTTTTACCTCTCGGTGTCATTTTTCATCTCTTCGCCCATCTCTCTCTCTCTCTCTCGCTCTCTTGCAGCAAGTCAAGCTCGGGATCTGCTGTCAAAGATGCTGGTAATCGATCCCGAGTCTCGCATCTCTGTGCAGGAAGCTCTGAATCACCCCTACATCCACGTGTGGTACGACCCGGCTGAGGCGGACGCGGTGTGTTCAACGCTCCCTTTCTTTCCATGCAACAAACAATCCCAGTCGTTCTCAATCAAAAATAGACTCGGTAGATTTGGCGGCACGGGCAAAAGTATTGGGACACCAGAATTTTCTTCTACTCCCCCCCCCCCTCACTCTTCGGACATGACAATGACCCTGTATATGTATAAATGGATATGGTTTCCAATGTGATTGGAGTGGAAGATTGTGATTGAGCTATGAAACACCTCCACACACAACACACACACACACACACACACACACACACACACACACACACACACACACACCTGACTGGCTGAATGAGCACAAGTCTAGTTCTCCAATATCAAATCCGAATATCCTGCATTTATGGGGTCTTGTGGTCTTTTGTATACTGTTCCCCTCCCCAAAATAAATGGCGTCTGAAATCCCAAAGTGTGCGGAATTCCCAAATCGGTCGACTATTTTAGAAATACGGTACTGCAACATTCATATTTTTACAAAGCGGTAACGGAACGACACCGACGTTTGCCGCGGGATTCCAGTTTGCAAACATCGCTGCAATCATCCGTACTTTTTTTCCAAATTACTATAGAAAATATAATGAATAATTCTGTCAATAATTTCTATTTGTATTAGTTGTATTCCTGAGACATTTTGCAAATATCCACTCCTTTTCCCTGCCTAGACAAGGTTCAGTCCGAAGTGCAGTAATTATGAATTATTCAGCCAGGGGCAAACATCTTAAGGACCCAAATAAAACATTAAGCCCCGCCCCAGCTCGTGAACAGGACCAATCAGGTTTGCTGACGTTCGGGATGCTCTTGGTTGAAGGGCAGGAGACTTCTCATCAGCAAGAAGGAATTTGTCACAGCTTGTTTTCATTATTTATTTATTTCTTTTTTGCAGCCTCCGCCTCAAATCTCAGACAAACAGTTGGAAGAGAGGGAGCACAGCATAGACCAATGGAAAGGTAGAAGCCGTCGGGCGGAGGGGGGGGGGGACAAAAAAAAAAAAAGCTTATTCGCCCAAAGATGTTCCTCTGACAAGATGATTCATTTTCTCCATGTGTTTTTTTCCCCAGAGCTCATCTATAAAGAGGTGATGGACTGGGAAGAGAGAAATAAAAATGGCCTCCTCAAAGACGAGTGTTTAGGTGAGTCCACCCCGGTGACAGCCACGCTTCGGGTTTTACCGCCGTAGTTGACTCAGGGTTGACCGCGTACGCATGTGTATGTGTGCGTGTGTGTGTGTGTGTTTAGATGGTGTGGTGAACAGCAGTGCCACAGCTTCTCAGTCCTCGTCCATTAATGACATCTCGTCCATGTCCACCGAGCAGACCCTGGCCTCAGACACCGATAGCTCCTGCATCGACGCCATCGCCGGGGGATTGGAGGAGTGAGCGTGAGCCCCTCACACCCTAGTGAGGCTCTCACTTTCCATCTCTTTCTCTCTCTCTCTCTCTCTCTCTCCCTCTCTCTCTCTATCTCGTCCTCCTCCACACATTTTTCCAGATGGCAGTGTGGGCCCTGACTTGTTCCAGACAGCCAGGCTGTGACACTCCGGGGGTTCCTCTTATCGTTTTTACACCTGATTTCTTTGCATTCAGATTGCATTTTATCCCCTGATCATTGGAGAAATAAGTCTTGACATATTTTAGCCCAGGATGTAAAACCAGTTCCTATAGCTGTGGACTATAAGAACGGTCTTTTTATTCTTATTTTAATGGAAAATGTGCCTAAAGAGTTCCTGCAGTGGGGGGGGGGGGGTAATTTTGCCAAATCGACTCTTAAATATGCCATTTAATTTATATACGAGGTGGTACTGAAACGTTTCGAGTCTAGTTCTGTAACTCGCCAACAGATGGCAGCACAAGACATTCCATTCACACACAGGCAAAGGGAGCGCCGACGTTCATACGTCAACGAGCCAAAAGACATCGTCCTGAGTACAACGGGAGATGGTTCGGCTCCTGCGTACCTCGCTTTCTTCCAGAAAATGAAGATACGAGTGTTTCCATAACGTCGCGGAGATCCAGCGACTTCCAGAAGGACGGCGGGAGCGCCGCATTGCTGCGCGTGGGCACTAATTCGAAGTGTATAAACAAAGTAAACAAAGCCGTTCTCGAACACTTTTGGATACCACCTCTTATATATATAGATATATATATATATATATATATATATATATATATATATATATATATATATATATATATATATATATATATATATATATATATATATATATATATATGGGCATTCCAGATTCTAGTTAAGTATAATGAACATTTGCGCTCGATTCACGAACTTATCCCCGGACTTTTCTCCAGCGCTATACCTTCCCCACGCTGTCCCTGTTCCACGTGGCCGAATTTCACATTTTGGATTCTCACCCAACAAGCACAGACACTAATAGGAACGAGATCCCAGACAGCGACTTCCCAGTTCTGGAAACGTTCACGTTCTTGAAGTTGTGTCTCACCTATTGCATGCCACTGATCACAAAACCATACGTTTACAGAACCCCCCCCCCCCCCCCCCTCCCTCCTCCTCCTCCTCCTCCTCCCTCCACCACCCATCACCCTTATTACACCTGAATGGTAGTGCCTGCCTCTGTATATAGACACGATACAACCATGTTTTCAGGCGGAGAGCGCGATAATGCATCTCAAGTCATATATAGGGTGTAGCCATGTATATATGCGTATATATAGAGTACGTGTGTGTGTGTGTGTGTGTGTGTGTGTGTGTGTGTGTAAAAGTCATGATTTTACAGCTTCTCTGAACGTGGTGTTGCGAAAGGACCGTGTGCCATACGTTTTCTGATTTACGAAACGGTGTGTGTGTGTGTGTGTGTGTGTTATCGGTAATCGGATTTGCCGGGCCGAGCCAACAACTCCCGCAAGCAGCGCACAAATCTTCCTCCTCCCTCTCGCCATTCCGAACGGAATTCCGCAAAAACCTGCGGCGTTCCGAAATCGTTCGTCGGATTTGCACCCCATCCTACACACACACACACACACACACACACACACACACACAAGCTCGTTTTTATTTGGGTCTTACGAACAAATCGGTAGCTTTTATTTCCTCGTCGTTTCAAAGGGGTTTTTTTTTTTTTCTTTTTTTTTTTTCTTAAGCTGAACTCATCCGAGGGTGATTATTGAGTCCCCCCCTCCCCCCCACCCGGGTCTCCATTGTGTCTACATTAACCAGCTGGTATGCTGTGAGCGAACACAGCGAGTAGCATTGTATTCTAAATCTCTTGTCCTGTTAACACAATAGCATGTTCTTTACATTGCACTCCATTGTTACTTCGCCCTCTTCCCTCCCTCCCTCTTTCCCCGTCCCCATTTTTTCAATTTATTTCTTTTTGCCCAGACTAAACACCGTCTGTGTTTGGGCTTGTAAACAACAAACAATTCCGTTGTGTAATATAACTATACGAAAAACAAAAAAAGGAAAAATAATAATAAATGCATGAAAGCTGTCGTTGAGTACAAATCTCACTTTAAAGTTGCAGACCAGGGAATGTTACTTCAGAAAATGTCTTTAAATCGTCTCCTCAGCTGTAAAACGCTCATCCGAAGGCGAACAAAGGTGGCTTCGTGTTCATATGCGGCGCTTAAAGGGTTCCTCGGACCGGGAGGAAGGCCGCATCGGCATCGCTTAAAGGATCGTCATGCCTTAATCTCACTCTCACTGTTTCTTTCTTTCTTTTTTCTTTTTTTTTTAAAGGAGATTCATACGGATGAAATGAATTCTTGCACATTGCATTGTTCGCGTTTGCACAGCAGCGTCGTCACTGGTGAACGACACACTTACAGGATTCCTGTAAGGAAACAAAGAAAAACACGGATCCTAGTGACCTCACCTGGTTGAGTACCACAGTAATAATGTACAATGGTACATTACACTAGTGCACTGTGTTGGTGTTTTTCTTCCCCTTTTCACGAGTTAATTCATTTTTTTGGGGGGGGGTTTCCAACGTTTGCAAGGGCTTACTGGTGAAGGTATTTGTATACCGTAAGCTGTATTGCTAGACGTGGGACCAGTTAATTATTATTATTATTATTATTTTTTTTTTGCATTAGTATTAGTATCCACAGTTTCCAAAACTGCCCCCCCCCACACCATCCCATCACTGGGAAAAAAAAAAACCATTTCCGAGACGAAAAAAAGTCAATATCTTAACTGCTATGTATGAATAATCCTCTGCTTCTTTGTGGTTTCTGTTATGGTGTCAAGTATGGATGTGGTCTTTGTGGGTTATTCAGCCCGGTCGAAAAAACATATGCAAAACCTCAACCTTGGGAGCTGCTGCAATCGAGGGTCCGAACCCATGCATTTGTATGTGAATGGAGGGGGGGGGGGGGGGGGGGGGGGGGGGGGTTAACAAGTCTGTAACAAATTGCCAAATAAAACACTTTAAATGATTTGACTCTTTTTCTTTTTTTTAGACTTCTTACTTATTTTATTTTGGTACAAATGCAAACCTTTCGAGCCTTTTAATACAGACCTGTGTGTATTTATTTCCTTTTTTTTGGGGGGGGTAAATATAATCTTTTCAATTTGAATTTCATTTCATTTCACCCGGCGTGATACATTTAAGTGTTTAAGCAGATTCTTAGGGGCTTTTACTTTGTACTGCATAAGAATTGACGCCTTTCTTCTGTATATTTTATAATACCTTGCTTCTAATGTCTAATCTCCTTTAAATCATTTATTTGTGTAGCAAAAGGCTTTTTTTTTCTTCCCCCAAACATGCATGTCCTGTTTTTTTATTATTACTATTTATTTATTTATTTCTCCCGTCCTTCATCTCCTGCTTGGTCCAGTAGGCTTTTTTTTTTTTTTTTTTTTTTTAGCATTTGTTCATGCCATCGCATCTGTTCCCCAAAGTCAGTCTTTTGGGGAGTCTCAGAAGCTTTGAATGATGCGCTCGGTTTTCCGAGCCTCGGAGCTCAGCTCTCCGAAGGTGTTGAAGAACTGCTCCATCTCCTGCTGTAGCGCGGCGTTCCGTCGGTCGGCGTCCGCCCGAGCTCGCTCCATGTTCCGCATCTTGATCTCGGCGACGCTGACGCTTCGCCGCTGTTGCTCCAGAGTGGCGCGCAGTCCCGATACCTGCCCCTGGAGGGCCTCGTTACGCTGCTCCAACCTTAACAGACGGATTAAACATATGGTGATGTCTCTAAACTCCCCAAGCACACAAGGATATTTCACAGATAGATAGTATTTTGGTTCGGTGTATGCCTTAAGGAAAACTTGGACCAAGGTACCTGTTGATCTTGGCTTCGTACTCTGCCCTCTGCCTGGCCATTTGGTGCCGCAAGCCAACCACCAGGCACTGGATCGCTTGAGAGGCCGGAGGGTCTTTTGAATCAGATGGCGCGTTGGGAAGAAAGACCTCACTGCTCCCGGTACTCAAGGGGGCATCGGTGGCGGCAGTGGAAGAGGCAGGGGAGTTTGGGTGCATGTCGCTTTCCCCAAGGTCCAACCTGAAAGAAGGGAAACACACAGAGCTGTGGCAAGGACTAGCGGTTCCACCGCTACCAGAGCCCCCGTCCCCAAGCGGGATCTCGCAGGAGGACCAGGAGCTGGTGCTGTCGGCCATTCTAGCAGTGCCGCCCTCCAAGTCTACTATCCCAGTGCCAGCTTCCCCTTCCTCTAAACAGTCGTCCAAATGAACTCCGGGTGCCATGTTGTCATACACGGATATGGTGCTGTCTTGGGCGTCACTGCTCCCACCGCTACCTCCCAGAGCCGTCTCCCAGCCGCATTGCCCCAGGCCGGGCCAACTTGTGGATTGCAAACACCCGTCTTGCCCGACTTCTGTTACTGTAGTCGTTGACGAGGAAGCAGTAGGCGGAGTGATCGGAGGAGGCACAAGTCCGGGCTGATGAGACTCCGGCGACAAAAGGGCCGGTCCGTGGTTGTCGTAAAGAAGGGCCGCCTGAGAAGAGGCTTCCAGACTTTGCTGATGTAACTCGGCTTGGTGATGCGGCGTGTGATAGCTGTGGGAAGAAAATCGTCGTTCGTTCGTAAGAGGTAGAGAGAATTTCCTGGCGCACGGCTTGAAAGTCTGAGCCGCAAAGGGCACACGCTCCAGCTGAGGCTCGCTCGGAGGAGTGATAGCCTTGGTGCATATCCATTCTACCTGGCTGGTTTGTCTGTGCGTGGAAGCAAAAGCTGGTCCAGGGCTTCCCGGTGGCTTTCGATTGTGTTCTTTCGAGAATAGCATGGCATGCTCTCGGATCAGCTCCGACATCAGATGTTGCACGATCGCAGCACCTACAGAGTGGTGGGTGAACAAATATTAACACACCCCCCCCTCTCTCAGCTATGCGTTATAATATGCTACTTAGGCCATCAGGAATTACACCCCCCCCCCCCTCCCCTCCCAAGACCCACCAAGTCTGAGGTGGGTCTAATCAAATTCCCTTCCTTTTCATTTTTCATGTCTTGTTTATTTATTTATTTATTTATTTATTTATTTATTTATTTACACGTATAAATGGTCCGAGCTTACCCCCAATTATACTTTCTGGGTCTTCAGCTTTAGGTCGAAGAATGTTTGGTCCAAAAACGGTTGCTAAGTTTTGGATACTCATTTTATTGGTGCTTGAGAAAGACTGGACTTCGTTCAAGAACCTGTAGGAAGAGTTTATGTCCATGAACAAATAGTTTTAATGCATGCATAAGAAATATTATTACAATATGAAAGCCAGTACTTACTGACATATGTACTTTAGCAGTTTAAAATTAGCTACAGGGAGCTCCAGAAGAAGGTTTCTTAATTCCAGCAGTCCCTAAAAGCCAGACCAGATGATGGTTAGACACAAGCCTTTAATATTCTACACGTTAAGACAGGAGGTCCACAATCTTCTTTCTTTAACGACGGAAAATTCTGGCCTGACTGCCGATATTATTGAGATTTTATTATTATTCATTCATTCATCTTCTAGCGCTTTATCTGATCTTCCCTCGGGTCACGGGGAGTCTGTGCCTATCTCAGGCGTCTATGGGCATTAAGGCAGGATACACCCTGGATGGAATGCCAACCCATCACACACACACACACACACACACACACACATTCATACACTAGGGACAATTTTCCAAGGTGCCAATCAACCTACCGTGCATGTTTTTGGACCGGGGGAGGAAACCGGAGAACCCGGAGAAAAACCCCCTGAGGCACGGGGAGAACATGCAAACTCCACACACACATGGCCGAGACGGGAATCGAACCCAGACCCTGGAGGTGTGAGGCGAACATGCTAACCACTAAGCCACCGTGCCCCACTTTTATTATTATTATTATTCTTTTAAAATCTATCTATTTATTTATTTATTTATTTATTTTACCGCCTAATGCCTGATCGCTTTATTATTTTTCTATGCACCTTATTGTGAATGCCTATAATAAAGAGTATTATTACTATCATAATGACATTTCATTGTTTTTTTATATTCATTACTATTGAAATCAAAACATTGAATTAATTATGCGTATATTGTTCGTAGGTGAATCTAGGACTTGTTAATAACAAGAGGCCAATTAATAGTGCATTATACCGAGAGATATAACTGATTAATCAACCGGTAGTTTGTAAAATAGTTACTGAATTTCATTACTGAATAATGAAAACATGCTAAGGAAAATAAATATGTATATGTTTATTAATAAATATAATTATTTGATTAATTTGTTATTAATATAAAATACTATAGAGCGCATGGGGCACGGTGGTTTAGTGGTTAGCCTCACACTGCAAGGATCCGGGTTTGATTCCCATGTGTGAGTGGAGTTTGCATGGTCTCCCCGTGCCTCAGGGGTTTTTTCTCCGGGTTCTCCGGTTTCCTCCCCCGGTCCAAAAACATGCACGGTAGGTTGATTGGCACCTTGGAAAATTGTCCCTAGTGTGTGAATGTGTGTGTGTGTCCTGTGATGGGTTGACATTCCATCCAGGGTGTATCCTGCCTTAATGCCCATAGACGCCTGAGATAGGCACAGGCTGAACCGCGGGAAGATCGGATAAAGGGGTAGAAGATGAATGAATGAATGAATGAAAAATAGAGAGGCACTCGTGTGGAAAAACAAACAGCATGTGGCATCAGTGGTGCCACACTGCCCCTAGTGGTTGTTCTTGTTATGACAGCGTATTAGAAATACTTAATTTCGATTAAAAGCTAAGAAAAAAAAATCTGGGTTTTGAAAGCCAAATTTTACTATAAAATATAGAGCTGATATGAGTAAAACATGTTTAAAAGGGGGTTCAGAAGGTCACATTGGCGTCGGAGCGCGTCGTTTAGGGAACCCCATGCTTTGTAAGAATAAGAACCGATTACCTGTTCCCTGTCGGAGGGAATTTTTTTGCCACATATCAGAAACTCTTGATAGCGGGAAAAGGGTACTAATGGTTCAGGCAGCTCTCGGAGGTACAGTTTCAGCAGAGAGGCCACTGTATGGACATCTGTGCTGCTGAGATACACATAACGGAAAAAAAAAGCCACAGAGAATACAGACATACTGTAATTTGTCTTCGTAGTTGCTTTTGTATGGAGATTAGACTTGATAAATACATAAAAAGATAAATACAAGATATGCAATAAAAGAAAATGCATTTAGAGTTCAAATTTGGACTATTGCATTTACCAGACGCCTTCCTCCAGTACGACTTTTTCTCATTCGTATATGCACTTGAGGATTAAAAGGGCCCAATAGTGGCAGGTTAGTGGTGGTGGTCATATGATCATAAGTCCAGGGAAGTGTGTAGTGTAGTGGTTAAAGCATTCGCCACTGGACCAGAAGATCCCAGTTCAAATCCCACTCTGTAATTAGTGGGCCCTTGAGCAAGGCCCTTAACCCCTTAATTTGCTCAGTCGTAAGTCGCTCTGTATAAGGGCGTGTGCCTAATGCCGTAAATGTAAATCCGACTTCTTCTGCTATTTTGACCCCTTTTGCATGCGTGAATAATGCAATTTATCTTTCCGCCTAAAATGTCCCTCTCTGTGTTTTCACACTTACCTATCAAAGGACGGTTTTTCACCGGCATCAAACGCCTCTTGCAGCTCTTTGACAAGCGTCGCCTGGCCGGGTTGCCTGAAGAGTCCGACTTCCATCAGCCCCTGCTCCCGTATGAAGTCCACGCACTGCTCCACCACAAGAGGAGCCATGTGGTCTCCGTACCGGCGCTCATACAACACAGTCTCCTCCAACCGCTGCCCGAACACACCTTTTGAGAAAAAGGCAGAGGGAGGGGGGGCGGGGTGTTATTGATCATTGATAAAAACACTGGCACTCTCTTACCTAACCGTACTAAAAAGCCCCTAAGGATTATGCTCCAGTGATCGGAGAGAGACATTTTTCTGCAGCATTGCACCAAAATCTCAGCACGTCTCTTATTTTTTCCCCCCTCTCTCTCCGAAATGCTTGAAATACTCACGCCTTCGGAAGCTCAGCACCCTTTTGATTTTCCTGTAAGCGGAATTCGAGAGATAGCTTCCCGTCCGGTGGACTGCCTGCTTCCTCTCGGGCATCTTTTTGTTCTCCTCCTCCTCGCCTTGTCGCTTGTGGTTTCTCAGACGCACGCCCTCCGTGAGTTTTCAACCCACAGCATCTTAAAATGAATTAGTATCCTGGACTGGAAGTAAGGTAAAGGGAGGGGGGGGGATTTGTTTTTTGCCTCACGCCGGCTTCGATCCCGAGTGCAGGTAAATGGATAAACCCGGGTCCTCTGTTAATCGTGGAACTGAGCAGAGGCAGTCGTCGTCTTGTCCTGTTTACGTGCAGTGACCCTTAGGCTGAAATATGCCTCCTAATCAGATATATCAGCATTCCAACGGCGAGGACTCAAGAGGACTCATTGTTCCAATGGAGTAGTTTTTTTTAATAAGCTGCCTGAGCCATTCCTATACGAACAGGAACACTTTATAACTGTTGCAGGCGAGGATCACAATGTGTCCCCAATAGAACAATAGGACTTGGAGTCCGATCCTCTTGGAGCGTCCAGCGCCTTCCATAGATATCCTCTTAAAGCCCAGTGAACTCCAGCGCGAGAGGACGCAGGTCTACATATACTTGCCTCCAGGTTCTCGAGCACTTTCAGAAGTCCGTAATGATGTAATAATCCGTGTCTTAAAGCGTTCCCAGTGATGCAACCCGGCACCTCGTTCGTTCACTGCCGAGATATTCGAGACAGGAATACCTTTAGGATTCCGTAGCTCCCCCACATGACACATTCAGCCTAATACCCTCTGTTTCTTATACCCTCCTTACCTGTCTTTTTCATCGCTCTCGCTCCTACTCGATCTACCAGTCTTGCTCTCTCTCTCTCCTTCTCTCTTCTCCTTCTATCTCTGTCCTCCTCTGTCCTTTCCTCACCCCTGTATCAAACTACACCACTGCAGGCTCCTTGGAGCGCGGCCAAGTGGTTTCCGACTCCCTCCTTCCCTATCCTTCTCGTCTCTCTCTCTCTCTCTCTCTCTCTCCGTGAATCATTAACACCGAACAACACGGTCACAGATTGACGAAAATAAATGAGCTAGAACACGGTTTTGCCCCGCCCTCTTTTTTTTTTAATGCCTCTCTTGTCTATTTGACACCTTGTCTCATGACACACACACTTAGTGCACCCTGACCCCTCCACCCCACCTTCACTCATGCTTACTAACTTAACACAGTGACCTTGTCTCAAAGCACTTTCCATTGGCCCCGATTACGCACTCCTCCCTCCACTCCTTTTTTTTTTAAAGCTGTCCGCTTTGAGTCCCTGGTGACAAATCCAAAATGGCTCCTGAGACACTAACGAAGCATGCAGGCAAACTCGCGTTTATCTTTTCTGCGCAATCGTTCTCCTTGTAGGTGCCTCCGGCTGCCGAGCACTAACGGCCAGGAGGTCATGTGGGGAATTCATTTGGGGAATTTTAATCTCTCTTGGGAACCGTGCAGCGGGGACTCGGGCAGCCTGCAGTTGAGGACCGTCGGTCTTTAAACGGCTCCCACGGGCATTGCGCGGTTATTGTAGGACATGGAACCCGGTCTATGAATAGTGAGCGTACGAAAGTGGAACGTGGCTCGCTGTTGCCTTTGTGCCGGAGCACCTCGCGGACTGGCGCGTCGATGATGGCGCTGGTGTACACTTGACACTTGATAGTGGGGGTACACTTGACGAACAGTAGTGCCATGATATGAAATGATGTCAAGCTGATGGCCCACTTGAGAGCAGTGATGGATGGAAGTAGACGAGTAGAGATACACTCGGTAAAAATATTACTCCAGTAAATGTGACCCCTTTAAGCAAAGTACTTGCATTTGAGTTTGCTTGATTTATTACGGCTATAATGTTCCTATTATCGTTTTCATCTTATCGATTGATCGAATGATATTACAGATTGATTTCTATTCAAATCATCATTATCCCCAAACCTTCTTTAACTACCCTAATAAAATCATGTAAATAAGTCAATGGGGGCACGGTGGCTTAGTGGTTAGCACGTTCGCCTCACACCGCCAGGGTCCGGGTTCGATTCCCGTCTCGGCCATGTGTGTGTGTGGAGTTTGTGCATGTTTGTGCATTCCATGTTCCCCGTGTCCTCAGGGGTTTTTTCTTTTTTCTCCGGTTTCCTCCCCGGTCCAAAAACATGCACGGTAGGTTGATTGGCACCTTGGAAAATTGTCCCTAGTGTATGTGTGTGTGTGATTGTGTGTGTGTGTCCTGCTATGGGTTGGCATTCTATCCAGGGTGTATCCTGCCTTAATGCCCATAGACGCCTGAGATAGGCACAGGCTCAGATCAGGTAAAGCGGTAGAAGATGAATGAATGAATGAATGAATGAAATAAGGCAATGGGTGTCGTGGTGAGTCGGAGCCAGGCGTTTTTATCCAGTATTTATTCCTCTCTAAATGTTTCGCCTGCTGTTGAGATGATGATGATGAACTGCATGTTGGTGAGAAGTAGATACCACCAAACACCAATCAAAAGGAAGTTCAATTCACCCTGATTGGTGGATTGAGTTACAGTTACATTCTTAATATAAACTGACTGATTTTGCAAAATGTAGTCCAAAGAAAATAAAAATACTTAAAAATAGTAAAATAGAGATACCTGAAAAAGCTACAGTACCCAATGACATTTACTTCTGTACTTTAACCAGAGGCGTTATTAGCCATCTCTCTCTCTCTCTCTCTCTCTCTCTCTCTCTCTCTCTCTCTCTCTCTCTCTCTCCGCTCTCTCTCTCTCTCTCTCTCTCTCTCTCTCTCGATCTAGCTCTCTATCTCTCTCTCTCTCTCAAGTCTCTCTCTCTCTCTCTCTCTCTCTCTCTCTCTCTCTCTCCCCGCTCTCTCTCTCTCTCTCTCTCTCTCTCTCTCTCTCTCTCTCTCTCGTCTTTCGTTCCCTTCCAGCCAGGAGGCCAGACGGGGATTTTGTACTCTGATCTGCCTGGACATGAGCTGGAGCTGAAATAGTTCATGGAGGGCATGTGGAGGAACCGCAGTCCAGAATCATCTGTTTATTCCAGGAGGTTTATATCGGGCAAAGAGTGAACGGTTTGAAGTTCCCCCGACCTCATCAGTTTCAATATATTTATGCTTGTTTTTTTATTTTTGAAAAGTAGCTTGAAGGTATATTATATTTATATATATATATATATATATATATATATATATATATATATATATATATATATATATATATATATATATATATAGCTACCAAGGTGTATATATACATCCAGATGGTGGATGAGGATATCATCAATGTAAAGCACTTTGAGTGTCCAGAAAAGAGCTATATAAATGGAATGAATTATTATTATTATTATTATTATATTATTATTATTATTATTTTTACCACCTATGGCAAAAAATTACATAAAAAAAAAAAAAATAAAATATATATATATATATATATATATATATTGTATTTATGAAATTTAAAATTTGTTTTAATTAATTAATTAAGTACTTCCTTAATTAATTAATTAATTAATTAATTAATCATTTAGTTAATTAATTAATTAATGAAGGTAGTTAGTTAGTTTTGACCATAGTTGGTAACAATAATAATTCATTCCATTTATATAGCTCTTTTCTGGACACTCAAAGGGCTGTACATTGATGATATCCTCATCCACCACCTGGATGATGCCACAACAGCCCTAATGCCGCAGAACTCCCAGCGCACACCAGTTTACTGGTGGAGAGGAGACAGAATGATGAAGCCACTCAGTAGATATGGAGGACAGTTAGGAGTCCGTGATATTCAGAGGCCAATGAGTGAATTTGGCCGGGATTCGAGGACACGCCTCTATTCTTTTTCCAAAGACATCTTGGGATTTTTAATGACCACAGAAAGTCTCGGTTTAACGTCTCATCTGAAAGACGGTGCTTTTTGACAGTATAGTGTCCCCCGTCACTATACTGGGGTGTTAGGACCCACACTGACCACAGGATAAGCGCCCCCTGCTGGACACTCTTAACACCAGCAGGAATCTAGAATTCCCAGGTTGTCTTCCATTCAGGTACTAACCAGGCTCAACCCTGCTTAGCTTCAGTGGGCAATCAGTCTTGGGCTGCAGGGTGATATGGCTTCTAAGTAGTAATAGATAGACAAAGGATAGACATCCAGTGATTTGGGTTTCTGCGGTGGGTCTAAAATTAAAAAATGTTTTAGGCCTTAAAAAGTATTAAATTCGCTGGTTTTAAATTATTTTAAATATGTTTTAGTCTTCTTTTTAATCTTTAATATCTTTAAATGTTAGTTTTTAGGGTGTCAAAACATAATTGGAAGACTACAAATGAGACCAACATACAACAGCCAATCAGCATTCTGTTATCGGATTGAACTACAGACGTAAAACATATTTTATTTTCCAGCTATGAGGAAGGGCAAGTTTAGCAATATAATGGTATAATGAAATATTAAATTTCATTCTTTATGGTCTTAAAAAGGTTACAAATGTGCCTTTGTAAAACCCGCAGAAACCCATCGGCAATGGCTGGGGAAATAGTCATAATACGGCTGTAGTGTCAGGCTGTGAGTGTCTGTTGGTGGAACGTGTTTTAACTTGAATCCTTCACGGGTTATCGCACAGTGTAGATACTCGTTCCGAACATTCTCATCACACAATGTTTTTTTTATTTTTTTTATCAGGTACAACATCAAGGGAAACTCCTGCAGGACTTTCCACAGACATGCCCGTGTGTACGAGTGTGTATGATTACCTGTAAAAGGTATCCAGACGCCTTTGTTTAGACTCTTCAGCCATTCTTCTCCTTGACCACAGCTGTTAGACAGGAAGAAGTATGATCCTGGGCTTACTAACACGTCTCTGTTCCCTGTCAGACAGAAAGTGTATAGGGGTGTGTTAATGTTGAGGCCAAGTTTGTTCGTAGGAGTCTTTTATTTGGACCAAATTGGAAATAAACCAATACTTTACTATATAATGCATAGCTGTATAACCAACTAGAAGTGGCTCTGGAAAAGAGTGTCTTCCAAAAGCCATAAATGTAACAAAATCGATTTGCAATTCATTTGTTTTCTGTGAGTAAAAGTTTTGTTTTTAATATTGTTTTTTGTTTTGTTTGGGTGTCTCCAGTCACAGCATATAAAGCGATATAAAGCTGTTACTAAGGTTCCGAGCACAGGAATGTCCTCAATGAAGAGCTATGTGGTTGCTTGGTAACATAGCAAGCTACACTCAGCACTTATAAACACTTATGTACTTGTCCGAGCCCTTGAGATGACTTCTGAGTTCTTGTTGAGATGAAAATAGATGTCTAGTGTATTGAACATGTTAAACGCGATTCATTCATTCATCTTCTACCGCTATATCCGATCTTCCCTCGGGTCACGGGGAGTCTGTGCCTATCTCAGGCGTCTATGGGCATTAAGGCAGGATACACCCTGGATGGAATGCCAACCCATCACACACACACACTCACATTCACACACACCCACTAGGGACAATTTTTCCAAGATGCCAATCAACCTACTGAGCATGTCTTTGGACCGGGGAGGAAACCGGAGAAGCCGGAGAAAAACCCCCTGAGACACGGGGAGAACATGCAAACTCCACACACATACACATGGCCTGGAGGTGTGAGGCGAACGTGCTAACTATTAAACCACAGCGCCCCTTAAACCCGATACATTTCTTATAAATACTTTCATTTGTCCACTAGGTGGCGCTTGGAAAAAGCAGGTTATATTAACTTTAAAATTTTCAAAAGTAACTGTACTATAATTAAACAGTAACTGTAACGATTACTGTTTCTTTTGTAATTAAATTACGTAACGCCGTTGTAACTTGTAACTGTTTACTCCCCAACACTGGAGACGGATCATGTGGATCACCGTACTCACAGGCACTGTCCGAAGTACAGTGGGATAGTTACATAAACCTTGTTCGAGTCATAGTCAAACACCCTTCATTGTAAACTAAGTGTCTCTGCAAGTCAATAAGTTTACTATAAAAATGAAACAAATTCTCACAGGCTTTATGAAGAAAAGAAACCAACCAATCCCGAGACTCGGATTCTCTCGGTTTAAGTTAACCAAGCTCAATTCAGAAGATCTTCTAAGAGACGAGTTGTCTTTTCTTTCCGGCCTCATATCGAGATAATGGCCTGAGGACAATCGGGTGACTATTTCTTATCCTTAATTACGACGGAGGTTCAAAAGCGGAAGAGCACGCCATTGATTTTCATCATTTAATTTGAAAAAAAAAATGTTTTACCCCCCCCCCCCCCATCCTTTCTATATGCTCCTCGGAGCAGGCAGATTCTATTAATCACGGAACGGATCTTGGCTCCAAACTACACTGCGCTCTACATTCCACTCGCATTTGCTGATAGAGCGCGGTAATTAATTTCATCGAGACACTTTAGTTCACCTACAGAGAGCAGTAAAAAAATAAATAAATAAAATATCCGGCTAAGTGGTTTATCAATAGCTCTTTTGTTCCAAGCATGGATAGCAAGAGCTACTATTGCCTAATGATATTAAAAGGAGATCGAGGACATCCCTAAAGGCTGAAGGAAGTGACTGCTACACTGGGCAACAAGCTTCAATTGAGTTTAGTGTAAGTGAACATTTGTAGCTGTCTCAGTGTCTGACCCCCCCGCCCCCACCCCCCCCATCCCGACGGCCCTTCAAACCCCCACACTCCTCGCTCATTCGGTAAAAACCAAGCCCCAGATTCTTTATCTAGCATGAAGCGATAACGGAACATAGGACATGCTGGTTGGGGAATGTAGCTTTAATTGGATTAGGGCGGTGTAAGAGACTGCACTTTGAAAACTGCTGGGTTTAATATAAAGAACTTTGTAGTAATAATTAGATAGATTGGAAGGAAGAACATCCAAAAAGCATGAGTGAGTTTATAGAATTAAGCTTGGGGAGATTGTATTGAGGCACGGTGGTTTAGCGGTTAGCACGTTCGCCTCACACCGCCAGGGTCGGGGTTCGATTTCCGTCTTGGCTATGTGTGTGTGGAGTTTGTGCATGTTCTCCCCGTGCCTCAGGGAGTTTTTCCTCCGGGTTCTCCGGTTTCCTCCCCGCGGTCCAAAAACATGCACGGTAGGTTGATTGGCACCTTGGAAAATTGTCCCTAATGTATAAATGTGATGGGTTGGCATTCCATCCAGGGTGTAGCCTGCCTTAATGCCCATAGACGCCTGAGATAGGAACAGACTCCCTGTGACCCGAGGGAGTCTGTAAAATGCCGTCTGTAAAATTTGATCTATTTTAAGGCCTGGATTGATTGAAGACTTGACGCGTTAATAAAGAAGTGATAAAATATTAGAACGTGAATATGAATCTAACCATGTGGAATTAATAACCATCCCAGTTCCCTTGCAAGAGCATTAATTAACAATTCAACACCATTGTGAACACTTATAACACATTAGTAGTGCTTTTATAGAGACTGCACTTGTTATAACTGTATTATGTCACTTTATAATGGTATATAATCCAGAGAAGATACTTGTTGTGTGGTTGGATACCTAATTATCTGTATTTCTAAGTGCATGTCAAGTTGCTTTTATATTTAAATATATGCGTATACATATATTTAAATGTGCTTTTGAGGTACCAGTAACCAATGATCCTTTTCTTCTTTCCATCCTACTTCCCTACTTCTATATTGAGTTCACGTCAATAGTGAACTTCTGCTAGCAGAGGTGGAAAGTAACGAATGACATTTACTCGTGTTACTGTAATAGAGTAGGTCTTTTTGTGTATTGTTTACTTTTTAAAGTCCTTTTTTTAAAGTATGTACTTTTACTTAAGTATGTTTTTTATATTATGCTCCGCTACATTTTAAATCATATTTGTTACTGAGTAATAAAAAAATAAAAAAATAATTGAATAGATAGATAAAAAGATAGATAGATATATATATAGATAGATAGATATATAGATAGATAAACAAATAAATAAACAAACAAACAAATAAACAAATATCGCGTAAGGGGGCACGGTGGCTTAGTGGTTAGCACGTTCGCCTCACACCGCCAGGGTCCGGGTTCGGTTCCCGTCTCGGCCATGTGTGTGTGGAGTTTGCATGTTCTCCCCGTGCCTCAGGGGTTTTTTTCCGGGTTCTCGGGTTTCCTCCCGGTCCAAAAACATGCACGGTAGGTTGATTGGCACCTTGGAAAATTGTCCCTAGTGTATGAATGTGTGTGATTGTGTGTGTGTGTGTGTGTGTGTGTGTGTCCTGCGATGGGTTGGCATTCCATCCAGGGTGTATCCTACCTTAATGCCCATAGACGCCTGAGATAGGCACAGACTCCCCATGACCCGAGGGAAGATCGGATAAAGCGGTAGAAGATGAATGAATGAATGAATAAATATCGCACCCCGGAAACCTTACGTTCATATCGAACATACCCCACCCGTCAACAATTCATGACAAGACATGGCAACATAGTAAAAACTGTGGCTCTTGGTCAGGTAACGGGTAACTTGTACTTGAGTAAAATTACACGGGAGTAACAGTACTTTTACTCTGGACTACTAATATAAACAGTTTACTCCAGAGGCTCAGGAACACAGGTTGCATATACAGATCTGCATTTAAGCAGTGATCCATTATTATATTATATTATATTATATTATACAAAAATCCATTATTCCATCACTGAATAATAACAATAATAAAAGTATGATGAATAGGAGATGTTTTCTTTTGAGTTCATCTTACAGGTTGAACCTTTGAACATTCTAAATTTTTATTTTATAATCATTTTTTTGTGTAACGCTTCATCGGGAGACTCTCCATTATTAAAAGTGCTGTATGGAGAAATTGAATCATTAGCAAGACAGTTTCCGTAATGAACTCATTTGCCATCTGCTGGAACTTTCACAAAAAAAAAAAAAAAAAACATTAATATTTCTCCCTAAATTCCAGCACAACAGGAAGATGTTCCAGAACTGCCACTAACATTAACAGGGACGTCGAGTCTTAGCGTCTATAGAACCTTTGCCTGTGATTATTTAACTGCTGAAGTTCTATTTTATTTTTAAATAATTTTACAGCTTCTAGCTTTGTTGACAGCAGATAAATAATTTGCCAAATATTACCAAATCTGAATAAAATGAGAAAAAGAATAATGAAATGTTATGGTTAGGTCGCTATATAAACCTGGCTGCACTAGCTAAATAAGATGCCAGTTATATATATGTATATATATGTATATATGAGGTGATAGATGTATTTTATTAACAATAAAACACCCAGCAACGTGCAACCACTTACACTTCGTAAATTTCCGAACTTATGAGCTGCTCACTATATTATCGCGTGTTACCGTATGGGACCTAAACATACCACCAGTTTATGCGGAAAGCAACCGGAACATAATTCTTAAAGGAGCCACGTCCCATATTTAACGACTGAAACAACCACGAAAAAAAATAACACGAAATGAATATTAAAAGAATAATTTCGACTGTGAGTGTAATGTATATAATTGTATAGAGTGAGTTAGATTATTAGAAACATGAAAAGTATTCATTTATGCTACATTGAAAACGTGCAATTAATGTGCGATGTTAACTCATGTATATATTATTGCACTATTCACTATTATACAGCTGTCTAATCTATTGGGATTGCATCAGATGGTGAAAAATGACCACTATGTAAATATTAATTTGACTTTGTTTGACTCTCAGCAGTGTATCAGATGTACACTTGTGTGATCAGTAGTGATCCTCTGGTCCCTGTGATGGATGGAATGGAATGGAGTGGGGAAAAACTGATCAGGAGTCAAACATTCACACACATCCTGAATACTCTGCTCTTGTATGTGTACCGTTCCTGATTACAGAGGAAACATGAGTTTGTAATGTGGTCAATCACGCGTGAGTACGCTCAATGACAAGGTAGTAATGTTGAAACTAAGACTGTACTTGGGTTATAACCTGGGTCATACTGGGTCATAACCAGATTTGTTATTGCTATTGAAAAAGTTTACTATTGTTTACGATTGTAGTCTAAAGGCCAACAGTGCTGGGGAGTAACTAGTTACATGTAACGGCGTCACATGATTGAATTATGGGAGGCGGTATAGCCCAGTGGTTAAGGTTTTGGACTCTGGACTGGAAGATCACAGGTTCAAACCCCACGACCACCAAGCTGCCACTAGTGGGCCCTTGAGCAAGGCCCTTAACCCTCAATTGCTCACTTGCAAGTCGCTCTGGATAAGGGCGTCAATATGTAAATATCAATGTAAATGTAATTACAATATAAAAGTACCAGAAAAAACGTGTAATAAAATTACAGTTACTTTTGAAAAAGATTGGAGATTACAAATCCCAAAGACCACCGCATACCTCAGGCGTCTATGGACATTAAGGCAGGAGACACCCTGGATGGAATGCCAACCCATCACAGGACACACACTCACATTCACACACTAGGGACAATTTTCCAAGGTGCAAATCAACCTACCGTGCATGTTTTTGGACCCGGGGGAAACCGGAGAACCCGGAGAAAAACCCCCTGAGGCACGGGGAGAACATGCAAACTCCACACACACATGGCCAAGACGGGTATCAAACCCGGACCCTGGTGGTGTGAGGCGAACGTGCTAACAACTAAACCACCGTGCCCTCTACACTTACACATATTACCTTAAAATGCTGTCAGCTTTATAGTACAAATATTCAGTGGAATCTCGGCTAACGAGTGTACCAGTTCACGAGTCGAAGTTTGTGAAAAAAAACAACATATATTTGTACATTTAAAGTGTATATTCACGAGGCTGAAATTCCCATCGGCGGCTCGCTGCTCAGTCACACAGTCAGTTATAACCCCTCAGTTCCTGTTCATAGTGAAAGCATTGTCTAAGCTCTAACGCTGTCTTTGTTTCGTTAATATTCATTACTGAACGTTATCCTAGTGCATGTTGTGCATCTACATTCTTACAGCACTCAAGAGTGTATCCTGCCTTAATGCCCATAGACGCCTGAGATAGGCACAGGCTCCCCGTGACCCGAGGGAAGATCGGATACAGCGGTAGAAGATGAATGAATGAATGAATGAATGAATGAAATAATATTAGTGCATATTCGCTGTATTCTCATTTTAAAAGTAATATTTCTGCTCGTCTGGAACGGATTATCTGAATTTACAGTATCATATATATATATATAAGGAGGGAATACACTTTGGATGAGATGCCAGTATGTTACGATATACACATGCACATATAATACAGTATGTGTCCTCCATTAATATTGGCACCCTTGGTAACTATGAGTAAAGAAAGACGTGAAAATTCATCTATTGTTTAAGCATTATGTAAAAAAAAAATGTAATAGAATATCAAAATACAATTAAAAACAGCAAGACAAAAATGCAGTGCTCATATTTACCAAGGATGCCAATATTAGTGAAGGGCACTGTATAATCACACACCAGGTGGGAATTTAGCATAGGCATATACACCTATGGGATGTGCATCTCCGTAACTGATGCCTTATCGATGCCATACAGCCAATGTTAGGATAAATTAAAAATGCGTGTGAAGTAGCTACCGAGTCGATGCGATACTATTCACACCATTACTATGCAGTGCGATATGTGAGAAATCAATCTACATATTAAATACTCGTGGTATTTTAATAATAACTATTGGACACAGTTAAATAATAAAGGTATTGCACTTATAATTCTATATTTATAATTCTATATAAATAAATAAAAATTTATTTGTGAAAAAAAAAGAAATATATATATATAATATATATATATATATATATATAATTAATTAACACAAAATTAATATTAACAGCATAATTTCCAGAGTAAAATATAATATAAATAATCAATAGTTTTATTAAAGGGACAGACAAAGGTTTATATCATTATAACATCTGCTACAGTCAAAGTATGAAAAGTAATAATTTATGGTGTATATATAGATATAGATATATATATATATATATTATATATAGATATATATATATATATATACATATATATACAAACACACACACACACACACACACACACACACCACACACACACACACATATATATATATATATATATATATATATATATATATATATATATTATATATATTATATATATATCCTGTAGAAATGCTAATGCTAATGACCATTTTCAGTTGTTTACAACAATAAAATTTTTGACACTCTATTGTGCGTTTTATTTTTAGATCTTGTGATGAGATTATTTAAATACATCAAGCAATGCATTTACATAGTGTTTACTTTCTTGTTGAGTACTACTTTACAAGTATTGTCACTTTAAAGCAGTGATTCTAACCAGGTTCTATTGTGAAACCTTTTTAACGCTTTTTAAGTACAAGAGCTTTATTTCAATTTATCTGGCTTTCTCCGCTTTACCCCTGTAGAGTGCTTTAGCGTACAGTTCTTGCCAAGTGTCCTCCGGTTCATTATATAAAGTGGCGTCTTCAGCAACACTCTACCCGTCACTCAGGCATCCGTCAAAAGCACAAATCACAGCGCTGTTAACGCCACTACGGGTTCTTCTTCATGAGCCTCCGTGTCTGTGAGCCGTTAACCCGAATCCGAATCAAGGTCCAGACGTCTCTGACGCTGCCAATACTGGGGCTAGACCGAATTGATAAGGCTACTTAAAGTGATGGACAAGTCGCTATAGAAGCGCCCTGCGTTATCCTGCGAACCAAACGAATAGGTCAAAGCTCACACCGGGTACTGGGATGAGTTTATCTGGCGGAGCGATACAAACCATTCATTTAGTTAGTAAGATAGTGGACATTTTAAGTAATTGCCTCCTAATGCAATAAGACCAGCCGTGACCCCTCAAAGACGGTGCATTTCTTCGCCACCGAGCTGTTGCGTCCGAAGACGGCGCACTCACCTTTCTGCGTGACGCTGTCAAACTTCCAGGACTTGAAACAGGTGAGTCCCATGCTGCAGGTGTGTTTCTCATGCAGCGTCCTCGCTCTGCTAGGTCTCCAGTCCTCGCTTGGCTTTTCTCATTCCACACATGTCGCCGACGACGGCGGACAAAAGGCTGGCCGTGCCGGTGGCGTTCCCGAGCGCCCACTCTCTAGCCCTGCCATGGTTTCGGCTCGACTGCCGCTCCGTCCGTCTAATTCCTCACGTTTCTCCCTCCCCATCCATCCACCCGTCCATCTCATCAATAAAAAAAGATCCAGCTCCTGCTCCTTTTGCAGTCCGGTGCCGGGGCGGGGCGGGCGCTGTCTCTGCAGCATACGTACGCATTACACACACTCCCCAAGCCAAGGTCTGGCCTCAGCATCCCTTCGGCAGCTATAATTACTTTGGTACAGTACGCCATTTCAGGCGAAGCAGGACCAATTTCCCTAATGCATCCACCCCCCTCCCGTACCCCATCCATCCCCCTGCTCTCGCTCCCCGAGCCGCCATCCAGCATTTGCTTTAATGGCCATCGACATGATCGGCCCTCACCCGCACGCAATGACTCAAAGAGGTTATAAAGACAGGAGCGGGTGGCTGGCACGTTAAACTTTTGAACTGTTCTCCATTACGCTAAGAGGAGACGCTCTCTCTTTCTCTCTCTCTCTTTTTCTCCCTCGTTCTCTCTCTCTCTATGTTCATAGATGCGATTTATGGTCCTTGGCCTGGCAGGGATGTTGTAGATGTATTGATCCTGATGAAAGAGGCTCACTTCATTTGAAAGGAGGAATAGTCCGAGCGACCAGACTTTACACATGCCATCAAATCTTAGGCGTTTTAGTCGGACGGATCTGTCGAGAAGGCCGCCTCACCCGCGTGTCTCTCCAGAAGAAGTCAAAGGAAAACGGACACCTGTATGAAAAGACTTCTTGGTGGAAAAACCCATGGAGTATAAATGATCCACTCTCGCTTTCGTCAAGGTTGTGGAAGAGGAAGAAGAAGAGGAGGAAGAAGAAGAAGAAGAAGAAGAAGAAGAAGGAAGAAGAAGAAGAGGAAGAAGAAGAGGAAGAAGAAGAGGAAGAGGAATAGTCTTTATTTGTCACATATATGTTACAGCACAGTGAAATCTTCACATATCCAAGAAACTGGGGTCCGAGCGCAGGTTCAGACATGATACAGCGCCCCCTGGGGCACATAGAGTTAAGGGCCTTGCTCAAGGAACCATGGCGGAAGCTCGGCGAACCCCCGACCTTCCAATCAGTATACCAGCGCCTTAACCAATGAGCTACAAGGCCCCCCCCTCCCATAATAACTGGTTACTGTGAATTAATATTTCCAAATATTTGTACTTTACTGGAGGGCACGGTGGCTTAGTGGTTAGCACGTTCGCCTTACACCACCAGGGTCCGGGTTCCATTCCCGTCTCGGCCATGTGTGTGTGGAGTTTGCATGTTCTCCCCGTTTCTCAGGGGGTTTTTCTCGGGGTTCTCCGGTTTCCCCCGGTCCAAAAACATGCACGGTAGGTTGATTGGCACCTTGGAAAATTGTCCCTAGTGTATTAATGTATTCATTCATAGTGGTATAAGATGAATGAATGAATGTACTTTACTGAATTGGGTAGACTTTTTACTTTACTTTTGCAAAACAATTTCTTTTATTTTTTATAAATGGACAGTGTTGGGAAGGTAATAGATTACACTATTCACGTAACTTTTCAATGATTTTATAAAAGTAAAGTAACTGATTACTTTTGATTACTTTCATTTGTCCCCAGGGAGGGGGGAGGGGGGGACCAGATCCGGGTTCGATGTGTGTGTGTGGAGTTTGCATGTTCTCCCCCTGCCTCGGGGGGTTTTTCTGGTTCGGTTTCGTTCTCAGTGCCGTTATATCATGGTTTCATATATGTCCCCATGGTTTCCGTCCCGGTCCAAAAACATGCACGGTAGGTTGCAAAAAAAAAACCTTGGAAAATTGTCCCTAGTGTCAATGTGTGTATGTGTGTGAATGTGTGTGTGTCCTGCGATGGGTTGGCATTCCATCCAGGGTGTATCCTGCCTTAATGCCCATAGACGCCTGAGATAGGCACAGACTCCCCGTGACCCGAGTGAAGATCGGATAAAGCGGTAGAAGATGAATGAATGAATGAGTGAAAAGTACATTTGAAGGCAAATACCTTTGTACTTTTACTCAAGTGAAAGTTTAAAGGGAGCACTTTATATACTGGAGTAATATATAACCAAGTGTATCTCTACTTTTACTCAAGTTTGTGTACTTTGTACTTTAAGCTTTCAGTTTTCATTTGATATGGCTCAGGAGGATGCATCCTGACCAGATACCAACACACTCTATGATATCCGGCTCCAAAACCCAACGTGTTTACATATACAAAATGTAGTCCAAACATATGTCAGGATACTGATGGAGTCACACTCCTCACAATGTGTGTATGTCTGGGTGTGTGTGTGTGTGTGTGTGTGTGTGTGTGTGTGTGTGTGTGTGATTCACTCCCATGGCCACTTCAGAGGAAATTCTAATTAATGCTGAAAGCTTTCATCTTCCATTGTGTCAATATACCTGACTCATGCCATTCATGTGCTAAGGCTGAGGCTCTTCAGAAAATGAAACACTGCCCCCCCAACACACACACACACACACACACACACACACACACACAGACACACACCCACACACACACACACACACACACACACACACTGGACTGCTAATTTTCTAGCAAACACACCCACACACTTCATCATGTCTCCATTTTCATGGCATGCCAGTCATGGAAATTGAAAATGCCTTTCAAGCACGCTAGTAAGGTAAACACGTCAACAATTGCGTCACCTTTCACTAAGTAAAAACAAACACGTGTAAAAAAACAATTTTTTTTGCAAGTATATTACCAGAATATTTTTCTTCCCTGAATTCATCTCTTTTATGGTAAACTCTCTCTCTCTCTCCGCTCTCTCTCTCTCTCTCTCACACACCCGACACACACACACCACACACACACACACACACACACACACACACACACACACACACACACACACAGACACACAAAGCAACAACGTTCTTCTGCCCCCTGCAGTCCGATAGGCGGTATAGCAAGCAGTGCAGATAAGCTGACGCTGTACACGTGTTTGATCGGCATACATTATTATTATTATTATTATTATTATTATTATTATTATTATTATGTAATGTATTTGTTCTGTGTTTAATGTTTACTAAATGCTGCAAAGATAATGATGCCTAGATTCATTACTCTGAGAAAAGGAAAGCTACAATGTCTGCACTTTTCCAACGCAACACTGCAGAAGTCAGTGGAAGGAGTGTAGGTTAATGTAATAGCAAATGGGGACAACATCTGGAATGGGATGTTTAAAAATGACATACTAATCTTCTGGTAAGGTGTCCATAATATTGTCTATATAGTGTACTTTAATATATTGTTCGGATTATTCATCTTGTGTGTGCAAACTCCACACACACACACACACACATGGCGGAGACGGGAATCGAACCCTGCTCCTAACCACTAAGCCACTAAAGCACTAATAGCTTTCTATTAGTAATTTCTTCATTCCTTCTTTCAGTATTTTTTTTATATCTCATATGAAAACTCTGTACACAAGAGAAATATTCACCCATTAAACTCTTATTGCAAAATGTTAATACACGTATGAATTTATTCTGAAATTGTTTCGTTTGTGTTGCTTTCCCATGATGTGTTTTTCCCCATACGGATTATATCTAGAAAATGTCTATATTGTTTGCATGCTGGATTTCTTATTTATGCCTATTTAAAATAAATAAATAAATATCCTTTTTTTCTGCCAAAGCTCTACATTTTCTCTTAACAGATTTGCAGTGTCATCAGATGAACAATGACTTTTAGCTAATTGAATTAACAAGTTTGCTGCCCCCATCAGGTAAAAGGGTGAATTGCAACGAATTGACAATTAGGTCACCCTTATAAGATCTAACAGAGAAAGCAAAGTAATTTACAAGTTACAGGTTTTTTTTAGAGTCTAACTGCAGCTGTAGAGAGAAATACATAAAAATATTATAAAATGAGGATATTCTGTTTATGATTATCATTGTCACTGGTTTCGCGTCCGACAATCTCGAACATTTTCTTCCTCAACTGATAAACTTCATTCATTCATTCATCTTCTAGAGCTTTATCCGATCTTCCATCGGGTCACGGGGAGCCTGTGCGTATCTCAGGCGTCTATGGGCATTAAGGCAGGATACACCCTGGAAGGAATGCCAACCCATCACAGGGCACACACTCACACACACATTCATACACTAGGGACAATTTTCCAAGGTGCCAATCAACCTACCGTGCATGTTTTTGGACCGGGAGGAAACCGGACAACCTGGAGAAAAACCCCCTGAGGCACGGGGAGAACATGCACAAACTCCACACACACATGGCCGAGACGGGAATCGAACCCGGACCCTGGCGGTGTGAGGCGAACGTGCTAACCACTAAACCACCGTGCCTCCCCCACTGATAAACTTGTAAGTGAAAAATCAGCTTTTATTTCTCCTTACACTCCAATTTGTACTAGCGGTGAATGGATAGATTGATGGATGGATAGAACCTCACACAAACACACTATAGTGCATAAACACAGTCTTAAAATAAACGTATATCCGGGATGAATCAACATCTCAGCTCCGCCTCCTGTACTCTAGACCACACCCCTACTGCCTTTTTTCATTTTTTCACACATGTGGGTGTGATGGTCAGGTTGTCCAAATACTTTTGGCCTTTATATTTTAACCCAGCTCTATACTTTAAAGACTCTCTACATCACTATACGTTTTTTGACATTCCGTAAAATATTTTTATTTACTCTTCTCTTTTCCGTCCTTGAGTCCGAATGTGGCGTTTACTGTTGCGAAATCCTGGCGCTCGGCCATCCTAAGCATCACAGTGTATATTACTTGCGTCGTAAACACGTCTTGCTGTTATACTTTTGCCATATGACAACACCCCTTCCCAAAACTTCGTCAGAGTTTATTCTATCACTCAATTAAACATAGACATGACTCACCACCGTCCAAATTCACACATACACACGCATACATGTTTTATCGCATTAGTGCTGCAGTGCTCTGTCAGCCTTAAATGACTCATCACATGCATCACTGACCCTAACATGATGACGTCGTCATGTGTCACAGCATAACTTTTTAGTCAGACATGTGCGAACACTAACAATAGGTTTTAGTGGATGGTGTGATTTACCATCATGCTTAAAGAGCACTATAAATGTCTCGTTTTTACAAAGGGGCTACAATGTTGTACGGTTTAGAGGCAGTAGGGGCGTGGTCTAGAGTACAGGAGGCAGAGCCGAGATGTACAGGATTAGAAATGAGTTTATTAGAGGGACATGAAGGATGTTTTGGAGACGAGGTGAGGAAGGAGAGATGGACATGATTTGGACATGTGCAGAGGAGGGACATGCGGTACAGAGGATGAGGAATCAGGCAGGAGGAAAAGAGGAAAGATGAGGAGGATGTGGTGAGGGAAGATATGCAGGTAGTTGTGGTGAAAGAGGTAGATGTAGAGGCAGAAGGGGGCGTGGTCTAGAATACAGGAGGTGGAGCTGAGATGTTGATTGGGATGGACAGGATTAGAAAGGCGAACATGCTAACCACTAAGCCGCCATGCCTCGCTCATTTTAAATGTATTACTGTTTTTAATAACTTTTCTTAAGTGAAGCATTCAGGAACACAATAAATGAGCGTTTGTATAGCTTATATCTTACCAACATAGTTAGGAGACATGCGTAGTCAATAGCGAACGCCACGAACACATTCAGACACCAAACGAACTCTTGGAACAGAACTGCTTCGTAGGGTGGGGAGCGTCTGTGTATACAGATTAAATATAGATGCGAGGATAATACATTGTGATCATGATTTGTGAACCTGTGCATGGACTGTTAAAGGAGTTAGTCAGGGATTTCCCAAACCACTTACAGAAACCTCGGTGCGAAAGCCGAACTTTCTCCGTTACAGAATCTCTAATATTCATGAATTTTTACCGGTTTCAAGAAGAAGGAAAAAAAAAAATCACAATCCGGACAGTTTATTGATCACATAAAGAAACTGTTTGGTTGTGAACAGTTGGAGATCAAACAAAAAAAAATACATATTAAGCGTTAAAGAGAAAATATAACGTCTTTTTGCATGAAATGTCGTAAAGGGTAACAACAGACCTAAAAAGATCTAAAGGTTATTGCACATGTAAATAAATAATTGAGGTTTCAACAATATATATATATATATATATATATATATATATATATATATATATCTATATATATATATATATATATATATATATATACAGTGGCAAGAAAAAGTATGTGAACCTTTTGGAATTTCATGGTTTTCTGAATAAATTTGTCATAAAATGTTATCTGATCTTCATCTAATTCATTGGTATTGACAAACACAATGTGTCTAAAAATAATAACACCAAAAAAAAATCCAATCTTTCTTGTCTTTATTGAACACAATCATTCAACATTCAAAATGGCAGTGGAAAAAGTAAGTGAAACCTTAGAATGAATAACTGGTTGACCCCCCCTGGCAGCAATAACCTCAACCAGGCGCTTCCTGTAGCTGTGGATCAGACCTGCACATCGCTGAGGAGGAATTTTAGCCCATTCTTCCTGGCAGAACTGCTTTAGCTCTGTCATATTCTTTGGACGTCTCATGTGTATGGCCCTCTTCAAGTCAATCCATAGCATCTCTATTGGGTTGAGGTCTGGGCTCTGACTTGGCCACTCCAAAAGGCGGATTTTGTTTTTCTGAAGCCATTCTGTTGTGGACTTGCTCCGGTGTTTTGGGTCGTTGTCCTGTTGCATCACCCACTTTCTACACAGTTTCAGCTGATGTACAGACATTCTCACATTATCCTGAAGAATTGTCTGATATACTTGGGAATTCATCTTCCCCTCAATGATTGCAAGCTGGCCAGGCCCTGATGCAGCAAAGCAGGCCCAAATCATGATGCTTCCTCCACCATACTTTACAGTTGGGATGATGTTTTCATGACGATATGCCGTGCCCTTTCTACGCCAGATGTAGTGCTGTGTGTTTTTTCCAAATAGTTCAATCTTAGTTTCATCAGTCCACAAAACATTTTGCCAATACCGCTGTGGAGTGTCAATGTGCTCTTTTGCAAACTTAAGGCGTGCAGCAATGTTCTTTTTAGTAAGCAGCGGCTTCCTTCGCGGTGTCCTGCCGTGGATACCCTGCTTGTTCAGTGTTTTACGTATTGTAGACTCATGAACAGATATGTTAGCAAGTTCCAATGATGCCTTCAAATCTTTGGCTGTCATTCGGGGTTGTTTCTTTACCTCATTGATGAGTGTTCGTTGTGCTCTTGGTGTCATTTTGACGGGGCGCCCACTTCTAGGTAGAGTAGCAACAGTCCCAAATTGTCTCCATTTGTAGATTGTTTGCCGAACTGTAGACTGGTGAATTTCTAAAGTCTTTGAAATAACTTTGTAACCCTCGCCAGCTTCATGTAAATCAACAATTCTTGATCGTAGGTCCTCTGAAAGCTCTTTTTGGCGAGGCATGGCTCACATAATCATGTTCTTCTTGTGCAGAGCAAACTCCAAAGGTTTGAGGGGTTTTTATCAGTCAAAGTATCTGTAGTCCACACCTCCAAACTTATTATCTTAACAAGACTCGTGCACAAGGTGTGCTAAAACCAATTAGCTCCAATTAGCTTTTTTGAGGTCATTAACTCTGAAGGTTTCACTTACTTTTTCCACTGCCATTTTGAATGTTGAATGATTGTGTTCAATAAAGACAAGAAAGATTGGATTTTTTTGGTGTTATTATTTTTAGACACATTGTGTTTGTCAATACCAATGAATTAGATGAAGATCAGATAACATTTTATGACAAATTTATTCAGAAAACCATGAAATTCCAAAAGGTTCACATACTTTTTCTTGCCACTGTATATATATATATATATATATATATATATATATATATATATATATATATATATATATATATTTTATATATATATATATATATATATATATATATATATATATATATGGCATATATATATATATATATATATATATATATATATATATATATATATATATATATATATATGTGTGTGTGTGTGTGTGTTTGTGGCATAAAAATACATACAATTACAGCTGTCTAAATAAATTCGAACGTTAATGATGTTATTATTAACGAGCAATTAATGCAACTGTTATCAACTGTTATAACACCTCTAACCAATAAAAACAGCAAATCAATAAAGAAGCTTTGGTCCATATCCGTCCTAGACAATTTCAGCACTAACATCTCCTAAACGCCTCATAAAACGTCCCCCCAGGCATCGTCCTGAAGATCAGAAAAGGACATTCGGCGTCCTCGAAAAACATCGTTTCGACTCGGCCTCGGTCTCGGCCCCTTCTAGTTTACTGTCTGTGCAAAAGCCCCAGGGATTGGTAATTCTCCACTGTATCTGCACCTGCGCCACGAATGAAGACAAACTTCACAGATGCCTTTTTGCGATTTTCTCACGTCCAGCGCATTTGTTTTTGGCCAAAAAAGCATTTTTTCGATTGTATCCCGATCAATAGACCCGGATTAATCGACAGTAATTACAGCCCAGACTGTTTAACCCCATTCTAATGTCTCTTAAGTGTTTATTTGATTTTCTTAGTTTCCTTTTTCTTTTTCTTTGTGGCAAAATGCATCTTTAGTATTTCCTGTAAGAGAAATGAAACGAAAGAAGTTTTAGTGTACAGATGGTGTGTCTGTGTGTGTGTATATATATATATATATATATATATATATATATATATATATATATTGTGTATTACATACAGAAAAGGTACTCACCTGCTTGACACCTGCTTCCACTGTTCTTAGGAGCATGCCAATTTGATCCACCTGCACACAAACGCACACATGTATCACACGCACATAAAGAGCACGAGTCGAATGAGGAATCGGTGGGTGGGATTTTGTTATCACATGATCAAAGCCTTTTAATAGGGATAATATATATATATATATATATATATATATATATATATTTTTTTTTTTAACAGTAATGAAACACTTGGGATATTACTCGAATTGGAATATACACTTGTTGCTACAAAACGCCCTTTACTGCGAATCAATCCTAAATGTAATAGTAATAATCATGTGTGTGTGTGTGTGTGTGTGTGTGTGTGTGTGTGTGTGTGTGTGTGTTGCTTACCTTGGCACGCAGGAAATCAGGATCTGCAATCATGTTAATTATCTCATACTTGGTTTCACTCTGAACCAGCATCGACGTGATTTGATCTGCCTTGGCCGGCTGGATTTCCTCAACCAGAGGTAACAGGTGATCATCTGCATAAAGAGGAGAGAGATATGTGTGAGAGGGAAAAGGTGGCACTGACATATATATATTTATTACATATGCACTAGGGAGCGCCAATAGATGAATTTAATCGCGATTAATCGCATGATGGTCTTGACTTGACTCATTAATGGCATATTTTTTCCTGTTCCTAATGTACCCTAAATGAATACGTTTCATGTTTTTTTTTTTAACTAATTGACAGACGTTATAAATATATAAAGCGCCTTCAAAATAAAATGGTTGTTTTTCACTCTGAAAATGATTCTTTTAATAGAAATTTCTTGGTGATTCATTCATTTCTTATTTTTAGTGGTTGTATTAATTATGGGTGCACGGTGGCTTAGCAGTTAGCATGTTTGCCTTACACCTCCAGGGTCGGGGGTTTGATTCCCGCCTCTGCCGTGTGTGTGTGTGTGTGTTGTGTGTGGTGTGTGTGTGTGTGTGTGTGTGTGTGTGTGCTGCTGCGTTTTTTTTGTTCATGAAATACATCAATCTCCTCTTTTATATTCCATCCTAACATTACAAGCTGTAAACGTGGCTGAGGTCGATGCTGAAAATGTGTGTGTGTGTGTGGAGTTTGCGTGTTCGCCTCAGAGGGTTTTTCTCCGGGTTCTCCGGTTTCCTCCCCGGTCCAAAAACATGCACGGTAGGTTGATTGGCACCTTGGAAAATTGTCCCTAGTGTGTGAATGTGTGTGGGTGTGTGTGTGTGTGCGCGATGGGTTGGCATGTGTTGGCCGAAGATGCCTGAGATAGGCACCAGTTCCCAGAGTGAGAAGTCAGATAAATCGGTAGAAGATAAATGAACGTTTTAAGTGTTAAATATGGGACGTGGCTCCTTTAAGAATTCTGTTCCGGTTCCGGTTGCTTTCCATATAAACTGGTTATACATAAAGGTTCCGTACACTAATACAGTGAAGATCTCATACCTGAAATTTAGGATGCCTGAGTGGATGCCGGTGCGTTTTTTTTGTTAATGAAACACATCAATCTCCTCTTTTATGTTCCATCCTAACATTACAAGCCATAAACGCGCCTGAGGTCAATGCTGAAAATATCTGCATGACCCCTTAAACCTTAATGTGCTCCAGGGGGCGCCGTACCATGGCTGACGCTGCTGTCTGACCCCAGCTTCCAAACAAGCTGGGATATGCGAAGATCCCTCACAGGATCAATAAAGTAAGTCAACAAACAAACAACATAATAAGGTTTCTTCTGTAGTGTCTTTGTTCTCACATAGTAATGCACCCTGCGTTAACAAAATTAGCGCCGTTAAAGCGAATTTGCGTTAATGATTGTGTTATAAAGGTAAGAGGAGATGAAAGAGACCAAACAAGAAACACACACAATTGTGTGTGTGTGTGTGTGTGTGTGTGTGTGTGTGTGTGTGAGTGACTCACAAGCCATCTGGACCTGATCCTCAAACTCTACAGATTCCAGCATATAGATGGTCAAATGCTTTCGTGGGGGCCGAGCTGTTGGTGCATCCTAAACAAAAAATATTATTATTATTATTGTTATTATTATTATTATTATTATTATTACACAATTAGACTTTTGTGCGACTTTTGGGGATGTTTGCTGCACTTTTATCACAGGAGTTGAGCCCTCATTATCTTCAGGTGGAACTGTATCTGGGACGGAGTCTTTAGATGGGACATCGTCTACATCCTGGACGGCATCTACACCCGCCTCTGGCACAGCATCTGGCGGTGGCGTCACATCTGCCCAGTCTTTTTGAACACATTGCGCCTCACTGGAGGTGAACAGGTCCATGCTCTGGCTGAATGTGGAGGAGTCAGTCAGGTCCTGGTTCTGTAATACACACACACACACACACAAACACAGACAGACACACACACACACACATACAACACGCTTTGTTCTTTATCACAGCTGGGAGTTCTATGTGTTCTATGAGTTCGATATGCTTCATGTGCAATATTTAACCACCCCAGTGAGCACCTGCATGTCCTCCATCTTCAGGTTGCGCCGGCGTTTTTCTCTCTGGTGCGCCACGTCCACGAACACCTGCTTTTTGCCCAACATCTGGCCATTCAGCTCGTTTTTGGCTCGCATGGCTTCCTCGGAGGACGAAAAGCGCACAAAGCCAAATCCTCTGGAGCGCCCGTTATCCGTTATGATCTGTATATGACGGAGAGAGCGGAGACACGCAGGTTATTAAAGTAAAGTAAAGAGACTTTATTGTCATTGTAGTGATATTAACCAAATTTGTTTGGTAAAAATGATTATTATTATTATTATTATTATTATCCATCCATCCATCCATCCATCTTCTACCGCTTATCCGGGACCGCGGGGCAACAGTCTAAGCAGAGATGCCCAGACTTCCCTCTCTCCAGTCCCTTCCTCTAGCTCCCCCGGGGGGACACCGAGGCGTTCCCAGGACAGTCGAGAGACATAGTCCCTCCAACATGTTCTGGGTCTTCCCCGAGGCCTCTTCCCTGTGGGACATGCCTGAAACACCTCCACCTGGAAGGCGCCCAGGAGGCATCCGAAATAGATGCCCAAGCCATGCAAGCTCCTCCCGAGTGACTGAACTTCTCACCCTATCTCTAAGGGAGCGCCAAGACACCCTGCGAAGGAAGCTCATTTCGACCGCCTGTATCCGAGATCTTGCCCTTTCGTTCATAACCCAAAGCTCATGGCCATAGGTTAACCATAGGTTATTATTATTATTATTATTATTATTATTATTATTATTTTGTACTTTGTACTTTCATTCATCTTCTACCGCTTTATCCGATCTTCCCTCGGGTCACGGGGAGTCTGTGCCTATCTCAGGCGTCTATGGGCATTAAGGCAGGATACACCCTGGATGGAATGCCAAGCCATCGCAGGACACACACACTCACACACACACACATTCATACACTAGGGACAATTTTCCAAGGTGCCAATCAACCTACCGTGCATGTTTTTGGACCGGGAGGAAACCGGAGAACCCGGAGAAAAACCCCCAGAGGCACAGGGAGAACATGCAGACTACACACACACATGGCCGAGACGGGAATCGAACCCGGACCCTGGAGGTGTGAGGTGCACGTGCTAACCACTAAGCCACCGTGCCCCCCTATTATTACGGGGAGTCTGTGCCTATCTCAGATGTCTATGGGCATTAAGGCAGGATACACCCTGGATGGAATGCCGACTCATCGCAGGGCACACACTCACACTAGGGACAATTTTCCAAGGTACCAATCAACCTACCGTGCATGTTCTTGGACCGGGAGGAAACCAGCGAACCCGGAGAAAAACCCCCTTTTTATTTTATTATTATGTATGTACAGTGGGATGGTGCAAACAGTGCAAAAGGATTTGTCCGAGTAAGGAATTGTTCCACAATATATGCAAGTAATAATGATAATATAATACAACAATGCTAGTAATAATAAGAATTTATTGTATAGTGATATATATTGAAAAGGAAATAAATGTAGGGATTGTTCCTGACCTTTGCTTTGGTGACCGTTCCAAATTTGGAGCACTCCATGCGTAGGCCCTCGACATTTATACTCTTATCCAGGTTCTTCACGAAGAGGTCCACGATCTCTTTCTGGAGAAGGAAAGACAAAGTGAGCATGCTGTTTTTGTGTGTGTATTTGTGTGTGTGTGTGTGTGTGTGTGTGTGTGTGTGAGGGTGTGTGTGTGTGTGAAACCTGGGAGCGGAGGTTTGCTTCAGCCTGGCGCTCCTCGAGCGATTTAAAGTGTTCGATGGACCTGCAACACAACCAAGATATTATTATTATTATTATTCATTCATTCATCTTCTACCGCTTTATCCGATCTTTCCTCCTTCGGGTCACGGGGAGTCTGTGCCTATCTCAGGCGTCTATGGGCATTAAGGCAGGATACACCCTGGATGGAATGCCAAGCCATCGCAGGACAGACACACACACACACACACACACACACACACATTCATACACTAGGGACAATTTTCCAAGGTGCCAATCAACCTACCGTGCATGTTTTTGGACGGGGAGGAAACCGGAGAACCCGGAGAAAAACCCCCTGAGGCACAGGGAGAACATGCAAACTCCACACACACATGGCCAAGACGGGAATCGAACCCGGATCCTGGCGGTGTGAGGCGAATGTGCTAACCACTAAGCCACCCTATTATTATTATTATTATTATTATTATTATTATTATTATTATTATTATTATTATTATTATTATTATTATTATTATTATGTCCGCACCAAGACCGATGGAGACTGAGATTCCCCCAATAAGACCAAACCCCGTTCTTTCTCTCGGTAGCTCACACTTTATGGTCGTTGAAGAGTTTGCCATCCAGTCTCTCCTTTGCCAAGTTCGCCACCTCTTGAGAATCAAACTGGACACAGCCGTACCCTTTTGTCCCTTTCTTATAGGCGACGACCTTCAGGGGAAAAAAATAAATAAAAACACATCATGTCAACACAGATCTAATGCCGGACTTGCGAATCGTGCTTTTATTCAAACGAATAAAGCTCAAACCTTGCATGACAGGACTTTCCCGAAGGTCGAAAACAGGTCATAAAGCGCCATGCTGTCAATTGTCTCCATGTCCAGGTTCTTTATGAATAAGCTCCCGACGCCATCCACAGGCACGGGGGAATCCCTCTGACACCACGTGACCTTTATGGGCTGCCCCATAAGCAGCTCGGTATTAAGTGTTGCCAATGCTCGCTCAGCTGAGGGAACGAAATTCATTACATTTTTATTTGGGTAAATAAATACATAAAATAGTATTGAATGCATGAATGACTCCGGGACGCATTAAATAAGATATTCTTATGCATAAAAGGCAGAGAACAGCCATTATTCATCACATATACATTACAGCACGGTGAAATTGTTTCTTCAAATATACCTCAGCTTGTTCAGAAGATCAGAATGCAGGGTAAGGGCTATGATATGGCGCCCCCTGGAGCACAGGAGGTTAAGGGGTCTTGCTCAAGGACCCAGTAATGCCAGCTTTGTAATATCTTCTGCGTGTAAAGCAGATGTGCTAACCACTACACTATGGAAGCAGCTATTAAATAGTGTACGGAATTTGTTTTTGGAATTACCATCGAGTTGCAGGTAAAAGTTGACATAGGCATGGCCATGTGAAGTGCCAGTGTTCCAGTCCCTGCAGACCCAGATGGAGTGAACATCACCTGAAAGGCTAAATACATCCATCAGCATGGATTCTGTCACTTCGGGATGCAGGTCACACACATACAGAGTTGAGAGAGAGAAATTCATCTTGCCTAAATAAAAAAAATATAAAAAATCAATAAAAAGTAATCATAAAAGTGCACTAAAATGACTTTTTAAGCACTAAAAAAGTTTTACAAGGCTGGTTATTTAACGAACCAAAGTAAAAAAAAAAAAAAAAAGAAAAAAAAAAAGAAAATTATATGCTAGTAGTTGCTGCTAGTTGCTCCTGCTCCTGAATATTGCTTCTGTTCACAACAGTGATTATCGATGAACTGATGCGATTGCTGGCAACCATTTACATAGTACACTGTTACATCACAATATGCCGCATGCATCACATTGCTCACATGACTCCCACACCGCTTACGGCATGCCTGGAAGCATAATTTGAATTCATAAAAGCTTGGAATATAAATACAGTGATTATTAAAATGAACTTTAATTTAATTTGGGATGTACGCAAATTTATTGTTTTAGTGATTATACATTCTGTTTATTTAAAAGAGTTTTTCTGTTTGTAATTCGAAAAACTTCAATTATTATTATTATTATTATTAATATTATTATTATAAAATTTCATGTTTTATGTTTTTCCCATCAACAAGATTCTAATGTTAATATATATATATATATATATAGATATATATATATATATATATATATATATATATATATATATATATATATATACACACACACACACACACACACACACACACATATATATAAATATAATAGAATAAATAATATAATAAATAAACAAAATATATATATATATATATATATATATATATATATATATATATATCTTATATATTAACATTAGAATCTTGTTGATGGGAAAACCTGCAGAACACATTCTCTGAAATTCTATAATAATAATAATAATAATAATAATAATAAAAATAATAATTATTATTATTATATATATATATATATATATATATATAGCATTTTACTATTTACATATTACTACTATTGACGACAACAAAATAAACAAACAAACAAATATATATATATATATATATATATATATATATATATATATATATATATATATATAAATGAATAATCGTTTAACGGAAGCGAAAGGTAGACTTCTTTTCCAATAGTTGTCCTTCCCTATTTTCGTGCCCTATATCTAGTTGGAAATCAACGTTTGTGCACCCTAACTAGTGCACTTGATAATTAAACCGGGCGCCGTTTGGATTGCCACCTGAACTCATTAATATCCGGTGAACGGTTGTGGCTCCTGAATCCAACGTCTCGTGTGCCCAATATTTATAAACCATTGGGAGTTATTTTTGTTTGTTTATTTAAATTGTAGGTCATTTTGTTTATTTTGGACGTTTATTTGTTGTCCCCAGGCTTCAGAAACAAAGCAAAGAGCTGAAGCTAACCAGGCAAGATCCAGTCTTATTGAGCTAACCCTTAACTAGCTAAAATCAGGTGTGTTTTCGTGTGAATTTAAAAAAAGATTGTATATTTATATATTTTGTAATAAGATGCTTAAGAAAAATAATAAGATGCTTAAGAAATACAAACGTATTGTTTGCTAGCTCGAATCCTGGTTATATGACCGAGTGTGCTAGTATGTTGTGTATCTATAGACGGAAGTGGCCTTGGTGTCACATGATGTGTGTTAGTAAGTATAAAAAATGAAGTGTTTAAAGTTTTCCAATGTTTTAAAGTCAAACTCAGATATGAAATTAGAACTATTTATTAACAAATAATAATACATTGGGAAATTTAACATGTATGAGATTGAGTATCTATCCATCCATCCATCATCTACTTCACTAGCGTCTATTTTATCTGTCTGTCTGATTATCTGTCTGCCTGCATATCTATCTATCTATCTATCTATCTATCTATCTATCTATCTATCTATCTATCTATCTATCTATCCATCTATCATTTACTTCACTACCTTCCATTTAATCTATCTATCCACCCATCCATCATCTACTTCACTAGTGTCCATTTTGTCTATATATCACTTCACTACCTTCCCTTTAATCTATCTATCTATCTATCTATCTATCTACCTATCTATCTATCATTTACTTCACTACCTTCCATTTAATCTATCTATCCACCCATCCATCATCTACTTCACTAGTGTCCATTTTGTCTATATATCACTTCACTACCTTCCCTTTAATCTATCTATCTATCTATCTATCTATCTATCTACCTATCTATCTATCATTTACTTCACTACCTTCCATTTAATCTATCTATCTATCTCTCTGTCATCTACTTCACTAGTGTCCATTTTGTCTGTCTGTCTGTCTAATGGATAAATTACATTTCTGGAATTTAAAAAAATATTATTGTTATCTCTTTCTTTCCTTCCACGACCATTGCTTTCATTACCCTTCAATTTTTCATTTCTTTGTCCATTTTATTCTTTCTTTCTTTCCTTCTTTCTTTCTTTCTTTCTTTCTTTCTTTCTTTTCTCTTTCTTTCTTTCTTTTATACCTGGAATTTCTTTTCATAAAGCTTAGATTTACGGCATTTAGCAGACGCTCCTTATACAGAGCCACTAACAAAAAGGCTTTTTGTTTTAGTCTATGAAAGACTCAATACTGATACTGCTGAGCAACTTGGTGTCAGGGTTTGGTGGATCATTGACCTTCATGTCACCTGAAACATAATCTCAGACCCTGAGGGTTTGGTTTGGGGTTTTTACAACCTTGCAGTGGAGAGGAGGGGGGGGGGTGGCGGCGACGAGGAACGGTGTAGGGTTCAGTGCTGTAAAACGTTTTTTATTACTTCTCCATTTCTTTCCATCCCTGTTTTGGCAGGACCCATGCGGCGCTCGAAGCGGATGCGCTGTCCGGATGGATGGAGGCTGGACGAGTGGAGCCGGAAGCAGGAGGAGGAGGATGAAGAAGAGGGGACCGTGGAGACTCGCAAGCGCCTGAAGAGGGGTTCGAGGAGCGTTGAGAGAGACAGCAGACCAGGGCGGCTCCATCACTACAGGACATACGAAAGGTCTGTACCTGATGTTCTTCTCATTGTTGGTAAGCGCGAGTGGGAGTTAAGGAGTTGTGTATCTCACAAAGTCATTCCATTAAACTAAAATAGTGACCATGGAATAAGAGGAAAGCGCTCCAAGGGAATCTGTTCCTGGAAAAAAGTTTTAGGCAGGTGTGTAAACAAATTATGTTAAAGAATGCTTTGCAAAATCAGTGTGTTTATTTGATATCAATATTTGCTTGCAGAACAGCATCCATTCTTCTTGTTTTTGAAGGAAATTATATGGTAGGTTTTTTCAAACATCTTCTCCTCCGTGGATGTCATCCTCAATTATTTTCATGTAATTCTAGATTGATTAAAAATGTTATCAGACCTCTCTGAGAGCGAAAACTTGCATTCAGTTCAGACCCTTTTAGCATGATGAAAATAATAATAACCCCATAAAAACTCCCGGAAAATCCCAATAACATTAGCTGTATGTATGGGGTTGTTTTTCCCTTTCCTGGATAAATTTGGAGCCGATGATGCAAGACGGATACCATCAAATCTGACTAAACTCCATTGGCAGAAAGCTGTAAGTTTTTAGGAGATCTCCACCGTGCTTCCCCGCAGAGACGCGTTATTGTTTCTCTTTATGCTTCAGGCGATGACCATAATTCAACCTTGATATGAAACTGATTATCATTAGCACCTGCCTGGCATAACTGGTTAATCATACACCTGCCTCTGATCCTTCCCGAAAATTCTGCCTTATAATGGTTTGATTAAAATTTTGTCTTCTCTTCCATCAGTTTGGAATGATAACACTTCTTTTATATATTTCTTCACACCTGCCATCTCAAATATGTCTCCCTTCACTTTATAGTGGGGAGGATTTTCAATCCCCACCTGTTTTCAATCGCCCTCAAAAATGGTAATAAAATACTTACGTGTGTGTGTGTGTGTGTGTGTGTGTGTGTGTGTATATATATATATATATATATATATATATATATAAATGTGTGTGTATATGTCTAATTTTGTCAAAACATCAAATTCAAAATCAACATTAAGTTTAAAAAATAGGGAAAATGATTGTAGGTCTTGTTTGGTATCCTAATTGGCGTTACAATTTACTTGTATTAATGTCCTAATTGTTTGTTAGTGCTTTCAGTGAATGTTTTTTTCATAAATGTAGTTTAATGGAACACCACCCCCCCCCCCCCCCCCCTTTAAAAAAAAAAAAAAAAAAAAAAAAATATATATATATATATATATATATATATATATATATATATATATATCTATATATATATATATATATATATATATATATATATATAAATGAAGTTATATGAATCCTGCCGTTCATTGATCACCACCTTTCATGCCTCCCCCACTTTGAGAACCACTAGCCTAAGGCCATGTCCACACTGCTATGTTTTGATCAGTCTCCAATGTGGATACGCGGTTTTCCAGTCACCAATTTTTTAATTTAGATATCGCTGTGGCATTTCAAAGACTTGGGGATGAAATAAACGGCAGGTAGAAACGACGCAGGTTGAAGCGTCTTACATTTTGCTCGTGCTCCGTTTTCAGACGTTTCCGTGTGGATGAGTAACTTTTGGGAAACGATTAAAAATGGAAGTCCGTGCGTAGAGCGTTTTCAGATTGATCTATTATTTGATCCATTTATCTATCTATTTATTATTTACTGTTTATTTGTCGATTTATTTATCTATTTATTGATTTAACTGATTTATCTATTTATTTGAGATTTATCTGGATTAGCGTAAATGGAGTCTAAGGCATTTTCACCATACTGTGTATAAAAACACACACACACACACACACACACAAACACACACACACACGACACACCCACACACAAATATTCACTTAAGTATTCGCTGACATCTCCTCGACATATGACCTTCCCGCAGTAACATTACAAGCTGCATTTTTTGGCTCGGTAACTTCCTGAGAGTGAGAAAAATAAAAGGGAGGATATGACTCTATGCAGCTGTTGTAGCTTGAATGGTAAGAAGAACTGACCGGTCTCTCGGACATTCCACGACATTTGTCTGTGTTTTAGTGTGGGGGGGGGGGGGGGGGGGGGGTTCCCCCCGGGGGGGTCGTAACTCATCCGGACACGGTGAAATAATAACCGAAATAACTTCATCACCATCGTCGCCACCTCGTTTCTGACTGTTCTCTCTGTTTGCGAATATTTATTTATAGCTTGTTAACAAGTAGAAAGCGGACATCTATACTTGTCGTCCTCCATCGCGTGTGTCTCCAGTTGTTTTAACGCAGGGTGTAAATAATTTGGAGCCTGATTTAACTGGTGCTAACAGTTCGGCGAATCGCGATCGAACGTTCGTATGCTGCTAATTATTTCCCCAGAGTGAAATGTCATCCTCCGCGCGGATTTTATATTTTGATACCGAGGCACGACGCGGAATAATTCGGCCCGAATGTAATCAGTCCGCGATGCTTTAAACAGAAACAGGAGACGTGTGGGTCGGTCGTAAAACATCTTGCAGAATGCGAATCACAATGTTCTGGCTACGGTTGGATTCAGTGTATTGGCGGTAACACTGCTAATATTATAAGAGGCTAATACAGGGAGCTTAGTAGTTAAGGCTCTGGGTTACCTATCGGAACGTCAGTGGGTCCGGCCTCTTTTATCGCCAAACTGCCTCACTCGGGCCCTTGAGCAAGGCCCTAAACAGTGGCGGGGGGATGCACAGGGGTGACGTTGACTTAAAATATGACAGACAGGCCAGACCAGTACCGTTTATATCAAACATAAACATTTGATGGGTATTAATGTTAATGCTCAATGTATCGCACCTAATGCGCCATCTGGTGGAACGTCAGGAAATTACAGGGCAAGGTCAAATGAATGCAGTCATAATTATATGATATGATTTGATTTGATTTGGGGGGGCACGGCGGCTTAGTGGTTAGCACGTTCGCCTCACACCTCCAGAGTCCGGGTTCGATTCCCGTCTAGGCCATGTGTGTGTGGAGTTTGCATGATCTCCCCGTTCCTCAGGGGGGTTTTCTCCGGGTTCTCCGGTTTCCTCCGGTCCAGAAACATACACGGTAGGTTGATTGGCACCTTGGAAAATTGTCCCTAGTGTGTGTGATTGTGAGTGTGTGTGCGTCCCAATTTTGTCCCAATTTGCTTTTCTTATTCCGTCAACTCTCCTGGGAAGATATCTCCTGTGGATATTTGTGTCCATCAGCCATAAGGGTGTTAGTAAAGTCATGAACTAATGTATGGGAAGGAGGTTTAGTGTGTCTAGGTCATTGTTCTTATTCATCCCAAAGGGTTTGAGTTCAGAGCTCAATAGCAGGAGATCTTTCACTCCAAACCTTGTTACACAAATCTGCATCCAGCTCACTTTGTGCACAGGAGCATCGTCATGCCGGCCAAGTACAAGTACAATTAGAATCCCCCCCCACACACACACACACACACACACATTAGTTTTGTCCCTATAGTGTATATGTTTTAACCCCACCACTCGTTAGAGCAGTGAGTAGATATCGGCAGACTGCAGAGGTCTCCAGTGATGAGACTGCAGTGCTTTGGAATACAGTTGTATTCCCGATGACAAATTACTTGCGGAGGCATCTTGTTTAAGGCTTTACTGTTACAACACTGACAGGTTAAAACATGGCTTTCCTTGAGCTACGTGTCTAAAAGGGGAGGAGTGCACATTCCCTCAGGAGGTGTCTCCAAGGCTCGCTCTAAGTTTAGCCTCCGTAGAGGATCGCTTCCCTCTGGACAGACACTTAATGCTTTTTTGACATCGGACAGGGCAGGATGGCGCATTCTTCACCCGCTCGCTGAAAGAAGTAATTCATTGCCCCAAACCGAACGACACACGCTTCTGTTTTGATGTAGAGACAAACGTGGGAGAGTTGCTCTGCCGACAGCAACCTTACGATGTCCACTTTGCCGGTCGCCCAGGAGAAGAAGGTATTGCGGGTTTTACATTATTTCCGTGACTGTGGATTGTATTGTTTCTGCAGGTGCAAAAAAAGCAGCAGGGGGCTGGAGCAGGCGGAGCGCGGGGCGCCGGAGCCCAGGCCCAAACCACAGGGCCATGAGAAGAGAGCGAGCGCCCGGGTCGTTCCCGAGAACGAGCAGGACAGGGACAGGATTTGGCACCACTACAGCAAATCCTTGGCTCGTAGCGGGAGCCAGGAGCAGCAGCTCTCCGAGCACCACAGCAGCCGTTCACACTCGGTAAACACTCTCTCACTCGGCCGCTCGGCTCTCGCCGGGTTTTGAATCAGCGATCGCATGGAAAAATCACCATGGTCTGTTTTAAGTGTAGAGTCTGGTGTGGTTTTAAATTGTAAAACGATGCAAATGTTTTGAGGGATCAGTGTGGGGGGGGGAAACTCGTTCTAAATGTAGTGATTTGATCCAATGTCTGTTATTGTATTACCTCCACGTCTCATGTCTGAAAAAGTTATTGCCATGTTTTTCTCTGTAACACACACTATGTTGGCCCTGTGCCGTTTTCTCGGGACTGAATTTGAAATTGCTGCCGACGCTGCCGTCACCACCGTCACCGTCGCCGCTCCTGCCTTCGCCACGGCCTGCTGCGGGCTTCCGAACACATCCCGTTCCCTTCCTCACCTTCACCAACCCGTCCGTTCCGAATGATTGAATGGTACATTCGGCCCTGGTGGACCATGATGGTATTGGTGATGCTGCTGCTGGTGTCTGTGAACGTCAAATCCCCCTCCCCCCCTGCACCCCGCCCCTCCCACACCGCACCCAGACCGCCCCCCCCCCCCCCCCGCCCTCCAAATCCTCTCCAGTTCCAGAAAAGTCATCGAAGGAAACGAACCAGGAGTGTTGTGCGGATGATGAGGAGGAGGGTCACCTGATCTATCACAATGGACAAGTTCTAAGCGCAAGAGATGTACAGAACACGTATCTTTCTCTGTCTGTTCTGTGTCTAGTGTTTGGGAGGTGGGTAGGGGTAACTTTTTTTTTAAAGGGTAATGTTGTAGAGCGTACCTATGAGGTACCAGGTTGGGTGTTTTTTAAATCCAATCCTCAGCATATAAACGATAACAGAAATAGAACAACAGCATGCACTACAGGATTTCTAGATTCATTTCTTCCTTGACATGTTTTTCACAATTTTATAGCGTTTCAGTGTTTTTTGCAATTAATATATAAGCCCCCCCATACACACACACACACACACACACACACCACACATATATATATATATATATATATATATACGATATATATATATATATATATATATATATATATATATATACACATATACACACACACATATATATATATATATATATATATATATATATATATATATATATATATATATATATATATATATATATATATATATAAATTAGAGAAAGAGAGAATCTCTGATTTAAATTAATAATAATAAATAAATAAAACTATAAAAAATAGAGGTTATATAAAATCTGATTTTTTAAAATCTATATCTATCAGATTAAAATGCATTTAATCAAAATATAGTAATACTTATTAACTTATTAACTAGGGACAATTAAATTAGCTGGATCTTTACTTTAAGCTATTGTTCGCACAAAGCGAATCTAAAATCATGTAGTGTATGCCCAGCATTACTAGACCTTCTTAACGTTTGTTGTTTTTCTTCCTCCTATAAGATCTCCTGAATGCATTGTTTTTACCCCCCCCCCCTTCTGTTTTTAGATGAGATTGTTAGCACTCTTGGTGAAGGAGCCTTTGGAAAAGTAGTGGAGTGCACTGACCACACTGAGTAAGATCTCTTTTCTCTTTCGCACATAGAATATGATCACCTCATACAAGTAGCGCTCCCGTACAAAACAACCTCGGTTCACACTTTCTTTCTTTTTTTTTTTTTTTTTTTTTGCTTTTTTTGTGTTGCAGAGACGATATGAGGGTAGCCCTGAAGATCATCAAAAACCAGGAGCGCTATCGCGAGGCAGCTCTAATTGAAGTGGAGGTGCTGAAACACATGAAGTCGCTGGACTGCGAAAACCGGTTGTAAGTTGTTTACCGTTTTTTTTTTTGTTTGTTTTTTTTTTAAATATAGGGTTGTCACAAAACTAAAATTAAATGTCAAATGTCATTTGACAAAAAAAAATGATTTCTATATCTAGTGCTTGTGTGCGGATGCTGGATTGGTTTGACCTCCACGGTCACATCTGCATCGTGTTTGAGCTGCTGGGCCTTAGCACATTCGACTTCCTGAAGGAGAACGATTACATGCCCTTTACTGTGGACCAGATCAGACACATGGCGGATCAGATCTTCAGAGCTGTACACTGTGAGTCGGGACCGTCTGTAGTAATTACATCGTGTGGATGTTACACTGGCAGTGGTGAAGGAAGTACACACACCTGAGTAAAAGTAAAAAGTGCTCCCTTTAAACTTTCACTTGAGTGGTTCAAAAGTATTTGCCTTCAAAAGTACCCCTGGAGCACAGAGGGTTAAGTGCCTCGCTCAAGGACCCAAGGGTGGTTCCTTATCAGTAGCCCAGCGCCTTAACTACTGAGCTACACCCACTTCCTCAAAAACTTTGCATAGCTATGACGGGACCCGTTTGGAAGTAACGAGGCGGGAATCGAACCTCCAACCATGGCGATGCGAGGAGAACGTGCTAACCACTAAGACACCATGATGGTTCATTAAATCTGTACATACTAGTTCAAAACGGAGTGCACTGCATTCTGATTGGTGACTTGCAGGACCATTGACGCATTCGGCAGACGCCCTTGTGCAAAGCGACTTAGATCTGAGCAATAGAGGGTTAAGGGCCTTGCTCAAAGACCCATTTGTTTCATCTTAGTGGTGCTGGGATTTGAACCAGTGATCTTCTGGTCAAGAGCCCAATGCCTTAATCACTGAGCTCCCTCCTCCCCTGTACCAGTCTTTGTCCATTGATGGAAACGCTTCAGTAAAGTGCAGAAAAAGTAATTAATTAGAGCAACAAATTATATTCACTTTGTTAATGTCCGTCACTGATTACTGCTAACGGATTTAATGATGGTATTGTTTATTTATTTATTTATTCATTCATTCATTTTTGCTTATTTCCGATTCTTGTCTCAGTTCTCCATCAGAATAAGCTCACACACACCGACTTGAAACCTGAAAACATTCTGTTCGTGGATTCCGACTGCGATATTGAATACAACGCCAAGTTGGTGAGTAAAGCCGAGAGGCGGCACACTGACACCTGCGAAATCGGGGTTATGACGTCACCGACGTGTTTCCCGCCACAGAAGCGGGAGGAGAGGACGCCGAAGAACCTCAACGTGAAAGTCGTGGACTTTGGCAACGCTACGTATGACCACGAGCACCATAATTCAGTGGTGTCTACACGTCACTACAGAGCGCCTGAGGTCGTCTTGGGTAAAAGGCTCCCTTCTGTTAGTGAAGAGCGTCAGCACAAGTGTGGCGTCTGAGACTCGGACATAATTGTGTTTATTTGCAGAGCTGGGCTGGAATCAGTCATGTGACGTTTGGAGTTTGGGCTGTATTTTGATCGAGTATTATCTGGGATTAACACTTTTCCAGGCAAGTGATGCAACAGAAATCTTTACTTCTGTGGCAGAGAGCAAATGTTTGTCTATTTGATTGCACCTATTTTTTTTTCTTATAGACTCATGATAGCAGGGAGCATCTTGCCATGATGGAGAGGGTTCTAGGACCAATACCGGCACACATGCTACAGCAAACCAGGTGGAGTGAAGAAATGAAAACGTTTACATTGTTGTTTCGAGCTCTGCATTTGTAAACAGTCGACCTTCATCTGTCAACAGCGATTCATTTATCGCATTACGAACCGCCGACCTTCTCAAAACCGGGCCAATTCGATCAGATCACTGCAACCAAACAAACGCCTACTGAAATATATTACTTTTGAAAATGCGATGCTGATATTTTTATCATTGTGCAGTGATTATATCGACATTTAGCAGACACCACTATCCGGAGCGACGTAAATAAGACCTTTTGAAGTCTCTTAAGACATTTCTTCCTTTTGATAGGTTATAATTTTAGGATACCAGAGGTAGTTCAAGCGTTTGAGGTAGATGTAGGTCTTCACACCTCATCATGTCCGGAACCCTGGATCATTTTGTTACGAACAAATAACATTTGTTTATTTATCTGCAGGGGGATATGGTTCTCTCTTGTTTTTTTTTTAATTTTTTGCTTTTGTTTTTGTTGGTCTGAAATGGCGCCTGGCTTGATTTGAATACTCCCTGAAACATCACGTGATCATATTTCCACACTTAAGACACAACAGAAAGCTATTTGTGCATTCATTTATTCATTCATCTTCTACCGTTTTATCCCATCTTCCCTCGGGTCACGGGGAGTCTGTGCCTATCTCAGGCGTCTATGGGCATTAAGGCAGGATACACCCTGGATGGAATACCAACCCATGACAGGACACACACACACACACACTCACACTCATATTCACAGACATATTCATACACTAGGGACAATTTACCAAGGTGCCAATCAACCTACCGTGCATGTTTTTGGACCGGGGAGGAAACCGGAGAAAAACCCCCTGAGGCACGGAGAGAACATGCACACTCCACACACACACATGGCCGAGACGGGAATCGAACCTGGACCCTGGCAGTGTGAGGCGAACGTGCTAACCACTAATCCAATGTGCCCACTATTTGTGGATTAATGGTATTTATTTTATTTATTTATTTACTTTTTGGTAGGAAACACCATTACGTTCATCACGGGAAGCTGGACTGGGACGAGTACAGCTCGTCAGGCAGATACGTAAGGAAGCACTGCAAGCCCCTCAAGGTACCCCCGCTTCACAATTCCGCTGTTTATTTATTAGTGATGTTTAGTGAATAAAAGCTGTTCTGGATCGATGGTCTTGACTACTTTCCCAGCAATACATGTCCTCCAAGAGCCCGGAACACGAGCAGTTCTTCGACCTGCTCCAGAAGATGATGGAGTACGACGTGTCCAAGCGCATCACCCTGGAGGAGGCCGTCAAACACCCGTTTTTCACCCCGCTTAGGAAAGAGAGTGAAAAGTGACCCAGCGATCGCCTTTTTCCCCCACGTTTACACCTCCCACGGAGACTCCTGCTGACTGTATCAGTCTGCTTTACTGGAGCGTTAAAGCCTAAGATAACGTTTTAGGTGATGATGAAATAAACGCAGCTACAGACTGCGTGTCGGAGCGTTTGTGTTTGCTCTGTATTGATCGGTGAGAGAGTAATGTACAGGTTTATTTTTGTGATTTCAAGTGGAAAAAAGATTTTTTGGATTTTTGTGTTAAATAAACTTTAATAAATTTTCACTGTGATGTGGAGTGTTTTCTTTGGGCGGGGGGAGGTTATTATGAATAACCCCTTATTAATGAAAATGCAATTTTTTTTTTTATGTTTTGTTATTTTCTTTTGCCTTTCCCCCTTTATTTAATTTAATTTAATTGCCTAAAAGTTCCTCATCTCTCGAGGATTTTTTTTTTTTTTGGTATTTTTCTATTTGGTGGAAATCCAGAACTCTGTTTAATCTAAATAATGTTTTAATTGCGTCTGGGTTCAGTGTAGACTTCATAACTTTACAAAGCAATCGCGGTGGCCGGTAGATGGCGCCAGAGTCCCAAAATAACACCAATATGGCTTTAATATCCATCTTCAGTTTTTGATGCAATAATATGAACACATTGTCAATATGTTTTTCTATCTTGATTAATCTAAACATGTCATCAGCTTTATGATATTACTGTATTATTGGAAACATTCCGACTCCTGCACTAATGCAAGAACCTTTCTGTATCAAATTATAGCTCAGATATCCGCTATTATTTACCTTTTTTTATATAAGTTCCTGGTTCTTCAACTACAGCATCAAGGTCTTGTTAGATTTTTTATTTTTTGCACAAGCAATAAAAATATTCTTCTCTCATTTTAGCAGCGTAGCTCGTATAAGGTCTCGAATGTTCACTAAAAATAACACCTGTTTGGATTTCTGCACTTATTCTAATGGAACAAGCAGCAGCTAGAAGAGTAGAAGGTTGTTTGTTTGCTGGTGTGTGTATGTATGTACGTCAATATACATTAAAAAAAAAGACAAGATGCACCAAAACTCCAAAATTGGCAAATCTTTATAGCAATAATAGTGAACATTCATTCATTCATTCATGTTTAACCGCTATATCCGATCTTCCCTCGGGGTACGGAGAGCCTGTGCCTATCTCAGGTGTCTATGGGCATTAAGGCAGGATACACCCTGGATGGAATGCCAACCCATCACAGGACACACACACACATTCATACACTAGGGACAATTTTCCAAGGTGCCAATCAACCTACAGTGCATGTTTTTGCACCAGGGAGGAAACCGGAGAACCCGGAGAAAAACCCCCTGAGGCACGGGGAGAACATGCAAACTCCACACACACATGGCCCAGACGAGCATCGCACCCGGATCATGGCGGTGTGAGGCGAACGTGCTCACAATAGTGAATATATACGCCTGTAAATACTATTATGATAAATGTTTCGTCTATTGCAGTTTGGACCTTTTTAGGAACCAAATGACTCCAGTGGACATTTCGAGGGTCCTGACAATGAAAGGGAAAAAAATCTAATATGATCATTATTTAGTTATTAATTTAATTATTACTTGAACTAAATGACCTTATTTAAAAGTCATCCTGAAAAAGAACACTGCATTTACATGATGAATTAATATCAGTATCTTCGTATATAAAGACACTATATTTATCCTACACATTACAACAGACCGAAAGGACGGATGTATGGAAGGATGGATAGATAAATGAAAGGATGCAATGATGGGTTTGTAGATGGACAGATGGGTGGATGGATTGATCACTGTTTATCCTAGAGGCATAAATATGTATCACAGCTGCACAGGATGTATGGAAGGACAGAACTATGGATGGATGGATCGATCTTTATTCATCCCAGACAGAAAATGACATTACAGAAGCACATATTGGGTAAATAGATGGACGGATAGATGAGAAAGAAGGGATGGATGAACTGATCACTTTATTTCACCCAGGTTTTACAGCAGCACCAAATGGACTCATGGAAGGATGGAAATATTGATGTATATACTGTATACTAACATTCATTCATTCATCTTGTACTAACACTATATCCGGGTCTATATACTTCTCCTCTCTCGGGTCACGGGGAGCCTGTGCCTATCTCAGGCGTCTATGTGCATTAAGGCAGGATACACCCTGGATGGAATGCCAACCCTTCACAGGAGACACACACACATTCATACACTAGGGACAATTTTCCAAGGTGCCAATCAACCTACCGTGCAGGTTTTTGGACTCGGAGGAAACCGGAGAACCCGGAGAAAAACCCCCTGAGGCACGGAGAGAACATGCACACTCCACACACACACGGCAGAGACGGGAATTGTTGTATATATATATATATATACAGACGTGGACAAAATTGTTGGTACCCTTTGGTCAATGAAAGAAAAAGTCACAATGGTCACAGAAATAACTTTAATCTGACAAAAGTAATAATAAATAAAAATTCTATAAATGTTAACCAATGAAAGTCAGACATTGTTTTTCAACCATGCTTCAACAGAATTATGTAAAAAAATAAACTCATGAAACAGGCATGGACAAAAATGATGGTACCCCTAGAAAACACAGAAAATAATGTGACCAAAGGGACATGTTAATTGAAGGTGTGTCCACTAATTAGCATCACAGGTGTCTACAACCTTGTAATCAGCCATTGGGCCTATATATATGGCTCCAGGTAATCACTGTGTTGTTTGGTGATATGGTGTGTACCACACTCGACATGGACCAGAGGAAGCAAAGGAAAGAGCTGTCTCAAGAGATCAGAAAGAAAATTATAGACAAGCATGTTAAAGGTAAAGGCTATAAGACCATCTCCAAGCAACTAGATGTTCCTGTGAGTACAGTTGCACATATTATTCAGAAGTTTAAGATCCATGGGACTGTAGCCAACCTCCCTGGACGTGGCCGCAGGAGGAAAATTGATGACAAATCTAAGAGACGGATAATCCGAATGGTAACAAAAGAGCCTAGAAAGACTTCTAAAGAGATTCAAGGTGAACTTCATGCTCAAGGAACATCAGTGTCAGATCGCACCATCCGTCGTTGTTTGAGCCAAAGTGGACTACATGGGAGACGACCAAGGAGGACACCATTGTTGAAAACGAATCATAAAAAAGCAAGACTGGAATATGCCAAACTACATGTTGACAAGCCACAAAGCTTCTGGGAGAATGTCCTGTGGACAGATGAGACAAAAATCGAAGTTTTTGCCAAGGCACATCAGCTGTATGTTCACAGACGAAAAAATGAAGCATATCAAGAAAAGAACACTGTCCCTACTGTGAAACATGGAGGAGGCTCTGTTATGTTCTGGGGCTGCTTTGCTGCGTCTGGCACAGGGTGTCTTGAATCTGTGCAGGGTACAATGAAATCTCAAGACTATCAAGGAATTCTAGAGAGAAATGTACTAGCCAGTGTCAGAAAGCTTGGTCTCAGTCGCAGGTCATGGGTCTTGCAACAGGACAATGACCCAAAACACACAGCTAAAAACACCCAAGAATGGCTAAGAGGAAAAAATTGGACTATTCTAAAGTGGCCGTCTATGAGCCCTGACCTCAATCCTATTGAGCATCTTTGGAAGGAGCTGAAACATGCAGTCTGGAAAAGGCACCCTTCAAACCGGACACAACTGGACACAACTGGAGCAGTTTGCTCATGAGGAGTGGGCCAAAATACCTGCTGAGAGGTTGCAGATGTCTCATTGACAGTTACAGGAAGCGTTTGATTGCAGTGATTGCCTCAAAAGGTTGCGCAACAAAATATTAAGTTAGGGGTACCATCATTTTTGTCCATGCCTGTTTCATGAGTTTATTTTTTTACATAATTCTGTTGAAGCATGGTTGAAAAACAATGTCTGACTTTCATTGGTTAACATTTATAGAATTTTTATTTATTATTACTTTTGTCAGATTAAAGTTATTTCTGTGACCATTGTGACTTTTTCTTTCATTGACCAAAGGGTACCAACAATTTTGTCCACGTCTGTATATATATATATATATATATATTAGATATATATATATATATATATATAATATATATATATATATATATATATATATATTATCTATATTGCATATTGCATCCAGTCATGTAGTACTTCTCTCAGTGAGACAGACAGACAGTGAGACAGTCATGCACTAACATTCCTCTCTTGTCTTTGTTCTTTAGTAGTGGAATGAATTTCCCCAGTATATCTTCAAGCAACAACCATTAAGACCTTCCTCTTCCTCAGGTCCTTCATCTGCAACAGTGTTTTGTAGGCTAATGGTTCAGAATAGCGACCAGCGAACCAGTACGGGACGAGACCTCAAAGCACTTAAGTCGTCTTGGATAAGGCCATCTGCAAAATGCCTTCCACAGCCGACCGCACACCACGATACACCCGATCGATCGCACAATGGCCACTTGGAACATTCACCAACCTTTTCTACTGATTTGCCTGTGTATTTATTGGGGAGAGGGGTGTAGCTCAGTGGTTACTACTGATCGGCAGGTCGGGGTTCGATCTATAGTATCACCAAGCTGCAGTCCTTGGGTCCTTGAACAAGGCCCTTAACCCTGTGCATCATATCATGACTGACCCTGTGCCCTGACCCCATATTCCAAAAACTAGCTGGGATATGCAGTGAAAAAAATGTCACTGTGCTGTAATGTATATGTGACAAATAAAACACTATTCTGTATATATATATATATATATATATCCTGAAAAATTCATCTGATGTGAAATGTGATTGGTTTGTTATGAAGAGTGAACGTTATTAGTCCTGTGTCAAGAAACACAAGCTTTTATTTTTTAAAGGTCTAGTTTTGTAACACACCAGCAGATGGCAGTACAAGGGTGCACAGTCACATGGAGCACCAACCTTCATAACCCCAGCATAACCATAAAACATCATCCTGCAAGTATCTGGAGCCGGTATTCATTCATTCATTCATCTTCTAACCTTCTATGCTCTTCTATCTATCTTCTATTCCTATCTATTCTGTCTATACTTCATACGATCTTCTAGCCGATCATTTTTTACTCATCTTTCTATCTATTCCGGGTCACTTATCCGGGAGGTCATTTCTGGGAAGCCTGTGTCTATCTCAGGCGTCTATGGGCATTAAGGCAGGATACACCCTGGATGGAATGCCAACCCATCGCAGGGCACACACACACACACACACACACACACATTCATACACTAGGGACAATTTTCCAAGGTGCCAATCAATCTACCGTGCATGTTTTTGGACCGGGGAGGAAACCGGAGAACCCGGAGAAAAAAAAAAAAACCCCCTGAGGCACGGGGAGAACATGCAAACTCCACACACACACATGGCCGAGACGGGGAATCGAACCCGGACCCTGGAGGTGTGAGGCGAACATTGCTAACCACTAACCACTAAACCACCGTGCTCCTTGCAGAGCCGGTATTATTATATTATTATAAAGTGAGCTTGTAGTTAAAGAAAGTAGTTTCTTTTCAACTTTTTTGATTCCGCCTCATACAAAATGTCCCAAAGCGTGAAAATAACTGTGATCAATGTGGATGAACACAGAGTTTTCGCTAGAGTAACTAACGAACTACACAACTGGAAGACTGTCAACATATAAAACAAAAAAAGGCATTCCTTTAACACCCATAACCATTTAACACCCATATATATATATATATATATATATATATATATATATATATATATATATATATATCTATATAATATCCATCCAGTCATTAGCCCTGGAATAAACAAGGCAGATTCAATACACAAGAGGTCCTTGAAGTAACATCTTGTTTTCTTTGCAGGTGCTCCTCGGAGCCCGTATCCACCCGCATCGCCGATCAGGAATACGAGGAAATGACCTACTGTTTTTCCACCAAAATCTGGTGGTCATCTGATCATTTTAGTACAAACCACAACGTCCATGATTTTCTACGCAGATGTTGGCTCATGTACGAAAACCCCGCCTCCAACATATTTAACTCCTGTTACTTACTGTAGCACATGTCGGAGTGACCCTGACCCAAATATTAAACGTTTTTTTTTCTGTTTAAGGTTTGACAGAAGACCAAAAGTAGAGAAACGTATCCGGATTAATGTCGACGTGACCACAAACTCACTCCACTTCCACCAGTTTGATTGCTGTCTGGATGCAATATTTTTAGCCCTAAGTAGAAAATCCTATAAATCCTATTGATTTGAACCCAATAGCAGTGGTTTAAAGTAAACGTTAGTCTAATTCCTTTCTAGTTTTACTGAGTATCAAAGCTATAAACCACTTTTACTCTCTAGTCAACGCACGATTAGTCGGATGCATTATTTTAATTCAATCATTCATTCATTCATTCATCTTCTACCGCTATAAAAAATCTTCCCTCGGGTCACGGGGAGTCTGTGCCTATCTCAGGCGTCTATGGGTATTTAGGTAGGACACGCCCTGGATGGAATGCCAACTCATCGCAGGACACACACACACACACACACACACATTCATACACTAGGGACAATTTTCCAAGGTGCCATTCAACCTACGGTGCATGTTTTTGGACCGGGGGAGGAAACCAGAGAACACGGATAAAAAAAAACCCTGAGGCACGGGGAGAACATGCAAACTCCACACACACATGGCTGAGATGAAAATCGAACCCGGACCCTGGAGATGTGAGGCGAACGTGCTAACCGCTAAGCCACCGTGCCCTTGTGACTAATTCCATTTTGTTTATTTATTCCGTCGTCATTTACTTTCATTGTATTTGTATTTGTTAATTGAAGACCCCTTTTTGAAAGATTGCTTTACTTTGTCTTTTGTTTTATTGTTATTATTCATTATGGCATGTTGAAGAAATCTTTTTTAATGCTGTGTTGAGATTGGACTATAATATATATTTCTCTATAAAATGTGTCTTGCTGTCATGTGCTAATAGGAGTCAAATAATGTTAAAGTACAATTCAGATCCTTCAGATACTCTTTACTCAAGTCATATTGCAATGCGAGACTTGACATGTCAATAAGTCATTGCATT
>JACRUU010000024.1:4850812-5030812 GCA_030449085.1 Kryptopterus vitreolus
ATAGATAGATAGATATATAGATGTACAATATATAACGTTTTGAACACTTTTTGAAGTCTCATAAATGTGCGATCATTACCGCAGAGACTCGTGGAGGAAGCGCCGAAGCTCCGTACTCCAAGACAAGTAGGCCAAGACTGCGCTTGCCCCCCAGGTAAGTCCCTCTTTCTAGTTCTCTAAGTTCTCCTCCTCTTCATGTGCCTTGCAGGACAGAGTGCCCCGTCTCTGGTTAGCAAGGTCTAAAATGAATACAGGCATTACGAGGAAAATTACATGTAACAGGATATCTAATAATGTCCGGTGCGAAACTGTGAATCAGTCATTTGGTATCACATTTTGGAATCATCCAATCCTGTGCTTTAGAGCCGTGAGATGTGCTCATTTTAAGATGACGCAGATGTGGCCTCGGTGCGCATCCTGCATTCTTAGTGCCTCTCGTCCTGATTTGCGCCGCTGAGTGACAACATTTGTGCAACCGCAAACCGAATACGTCTCATCCACGTCTAGTAGTTTGAATTCAGCCGACATGTGGAAGTCATAAAGGCCGAAATGCGGTTCTTTCTCTCCTTAGATTGACTGACAGACGCGGTATGTTGTATAACCTCAGCCATACCCAGTATCCGGATATCAACAGAAAGTGTTTGAGAGGGACAGAGTGTTTAACCCTGTGTTGGGTTATGTGATTGAATTTTCTGGGAATATTCCTCCCTAGAGACAGTAGCGGGTTCGGAAAGGTAATGCCCGAAACACAAGTGTCAAAATTGGCATTTTCATGAAGGACCTTAAACCGGGGTATAGGTTTTGTAACATGTTGTAAAAGCACTGGGAGATGATCATGTCTGTGACACTCATTAATTCATTCATCTTCTACCTCTATATCCGATCTTCCCTCGGGTCATGGGGAGTCTGTGCCTATCTCAGGCTCGTCTTTGGGCATCAAGGCAGGACACACCCTGTATGGAATGCCAACCCATCACAGGGCACACACACACACTCACACTCACACTCAATTCTTCCAAGGTGCCAATCAACCTACCGTGCATGTCTTTGGACTTGGGAGGAGGGGGGAACTGGGGAACCTGGAGAAAAACCCCTGAGGCCCTGAGAACATGGGAAACACTGAACTCCACACACACAACGGACACACACAGAGGGAAAATCGAACAAGGCGAAATGTGCTAAACCACGACAGAAACCAGGACACAGAGTGCCCCTACCTGACACACACAGACAGGGACGGGATCACGGGAACGGAGAACCTGGAGAAAAAGAAAAACCCCTTGAGGCACGGGGAGAACACGGAAACTCCACACACACACACACAGACGGGAATCGAACCAGAGGCGAATGTGCTAACCGCTAAACCAGAGTGCCCCTATCTGTTAGACATTCAATCAATCTTTTTATTTATTTATTTTTTTTGGTGAGCACTTGGTTCTTGTCAGGGTCGTAGAGGGGCTCACACCCCAAATTTGCTGAGGAAACCGGAGAAGCCCCGAGGAAATCCACATGGAAAACGTTTCCAAATCCAAACACTCAAGCAAGGATCCAACTAGGGTCTTTTGGTACATCCTTGACACCGATGATTGTTTTTTTTTCCTTCGTAAAGGTGCATCTTAAGAAAACAGTGCAGCCTGAAGGATAAACTGTATAAGCATGTACCATAACTAACCTAGAACAGGTGAGTTTCCTCAAAGTGCTACAGACATGAGATCACTTGATAATGTTAGACAGGGCCTTCTAATGGTACAATCTGTACAGCCCTCAAAGGAGAAAACCATATTTGTTTTTTTGGACCTGGTAGAAAACGATCGTTATAGATGTCTATTGTGATCTCGATACAACAAAGAGTCCTGGCGAAAAGGCCATTCTGCTAAATGCATCAAATTTAGCGAATATTAGTTTGTTACTTCCATGAAGCAAACGATACAGATTACAGCGAAATAAAGTGCACTACTCTGAGCCCCCCCGAGTTTTATGAAAAGCACCACTGGGTTTCTTGGTGTCCGTTCAAGTATGGGAAACGCTATAATCCAACAAAGTCATAATGTCAGGCATGAAATTACCCAATGGTGCTTTTGGGAAACGGGGCCCAAGGCAGGACCGAGTGATATGCTTTCCGAATTTTTTTTCAAAGCCTAGCGTTCTTGTAATGCTATTTGCTGGCAATTTTCACTCACTGTTGACTAAATTGAGCTCAGTGGTATCTGCCGGTATGACTGGATTAAAGCATGGAAATGCTCGGGGGACTGTAATAAATTCCACTTTTCGTATTAATGTTAGCAATTCTCGAAATGTAACCCCACTTGCTAAAATGGATTATGTTGGGGAGGTCAGTGGTTAAAGCATTGGCCTCTGGACCTGGAAGATCGGAGGTTCAAATCCCACCACCACCAAGATGCTACTATTGGGCCTTTGAGCAAGGCCCTTAACCCGCAATTGCTGAGTTATAAGTGGTTCTGTATAAGGGCGTAAGTGTAAATGTTTTACTGGCTGAAAGGTTTATAAAATGAAAATGCACTCCTGGAAGGGGCATGGTGGATAAGTGGTTAGAACGTTCGCCTCTCACCGCCAGGGTCCGGGTTTGATTCCCGTCTCGGCCATGTGTGTGTGTGTTGAGTTTGCATGTTCTCCCCGTACCTCAGGGTTTTTTTCTCCGGGTTCTCCGGTTTCCTCCCGGTCCAAAAACATGCACGGTAAGTTGATTGACACCTTGGAAAATTGTCCCTAGTGTATGAATGTGTGTGTGTGAGTGTGTGTTTGTGTGTTCTGTGATGGCTTGGTATTCCATCCAGGGTGTATCCTGCCATAATGCCCATGGACGCCTGAGATAGGCACAGACTCCTCGTGACCCGAGGGAAGATCGGATATAGGGGTAGACAATGAATGAATGAATATGACAACGTTTATAACATTTAGGTATGTTAGGATCAAATACAGTCAGTCAGGTCCTGTCCCGCAGTATGTGAAATGCTTTTATTAACTGTTCATAGAGACGGTTCGCTAAAAAAAAAAAGAAAATGTCGGCTGCTTTTTCCAAACGAAACAAAAGAGTCGCGTAGGGCCGTCGGTGAAATGTTTTTACTGGCTGTTTTAACAAACCTCATTTGGTGGCAGTTACAGTTGGGAAAGGGATGCTTACAATTTACAGCCTCACTGCACGTCCACCGGGGGCATTTTTAGTGCTTCCTTGGGTTTTTTTTTTCTTTTTTTTTTATTGTCTCAAAATATTTTTCCTCTCAAGGCACTGCTGATATCTATTGTGTGGAAAACAAATACAAAACGGACCTCATAGGAAACAGTTGGGACGGAAGCGCGCGTCTGACTCTTTGTAGCTCTTGACAAGAATAATTGCACTCAGAATATGAGTGTCTCTGGTGTGTGTTTTTTTTTTTCCGTAAAGAGCATTTCCGCCGTTCCGCTATCGGAAAAGCGGATACTCGGGGCTGCGGGGATGACGGTAACTCGGAACGATATTGTCGAATTGCCCGACACACATGAATGGAAGCCCGTTCCTTTGCTAGCCTTCCATTCATGCCAAGCATAAAAGCACACTTGAATGAGTAATAGAAATAATGAACTAATTGCCAATGCATTGTTGAAAGCCTACCACTTAATCGTTTGGCTTCCTCAGGACCTTGACTGGAAACGAAGTGTTCTCTTTCAAATCGTTGGCTTTGTCCCTGAGAAACGGGGCTCCAATTTGTTTTTTTTTCCCCGCTTTTTGAATATTCCCTTCCGCCCCGGTACTGTCAGGCCGCTAGATAATGAACTGTAACAGAGGACTGAAACCACAAACCACAATGGCCACTGTGCAGCCGATGCATTGCTGTGCCATGACATCGGTATGTGACATTGGTAAGTCCTTTTAAAGTTGAACAGTATGAGAAGTGTTTCAAATATACAATACCCATCACAATATACAGGCTTTAAAAAACAAGGAAAGAAGAATGTCGAATTAACCAAAACTGAAGATATTTGAGTTCAATTAGTGTTTTGAATTTTTCTATTTCTGTTCATTGAATCTGTTCCGTGAATCTGTACAGGGGCACGGTGGTTTAATTATTAGCACGTTCGCCTCACACCGCCAGGGTCCGGGTTCGATTCCCGTCTCGGCCATGTGTGTGTGGAGTTTGCATGTTCTCCCCGTGCCTCAGGGGGTTTTTCTCCGGGTTCTCCGGTTTCCTCCTCGGTCCAAAAATATGCACGGTAGGTTGATTGGCACCTTGGAAAATTGTCCCTAGTGTGTGAATGTGTGTGTGATTGTGTGTATGTGTCCTGCGATGGGTTGGCATTCCATCCAGGGTGTATCCTGCCTTAATGCCCATAGACTCCTGAGATAGACACAGACTCCCCGTGACCCGAGGGAAGATCGGATATAGCGGTAGAAGATGAATGAATGAATGAATGCCCTCCTGGACAAGTGCGTTCTCGCCTCCTCATTGGGATCAGCCATGATACAGCGCCCCCTGGAACACAGAGGATTAAGGGCCTTGCTCAAGGACCCAAGGACGGCATCTTGGCTCGAACCCCCCGACCTTCCGATCCCTAACTCAGTGCCTTAAACCACTGATATGACGTAAAACAATGTTGTAGTAATGACCTCTTTTTACTTACGTACATGTCCTGTTCCTTTACTTGAGTGAAAAAGTGTACTTCAACTTTTACCAGAGTGTTTTAAAACCTAAGTATCTGTACGTCTGCTTGTAAAGCGTGTTTATTTGCATTACTGTATGTTTTGTTTCTTTGGTTGTTTTTTCTATGCATGGAAATCCCACCAGCTTCTGAAATACTCAATCCACCCCATCCGGCATGCCCCAAAGGCCATGCCGCGGAGATTACGCACGCTCCTTATTCTGATGTGACCATGAATTCAGATCGGCCTTTATTGCGCAATAGCGCCACAGGGGTGTCATATATTAGATCTAAAAAATATGTGTACAGGTGATAATAATCGTTTATACTTATTACAGTATTTCACTCAAATATTCCTCCTTCGTGTTTAATGCTAGAACATGACCAGTCCTTGCCGAGCTCGCCTGAGAATCGTGTATTTGCACATTTCTTTTTTTTTTCATAGTGGCCCCATATTAATAGATACCACATTGACGGTAAGTGGTGGAAAGTACAAAAGCATACTTTAGTGATTATGGAGAAGTGTTTTCACTCTACAACCTGAAAACATGGATTGGGCTTTTTTCCCTTTTCTTTTATGACCCACCAAACAGGTTTAATACTTCATTTTCGAACGTGACACAGTGAATAGATCCTGTGAGAGGAAATGAGAGCGAAAGCTAAACGTTGGCCACGGGATAAGATTGGGCTGGATTTAGGCGCATACTGGTCTCGAGCTGCTTTTGGCGCTGTGGTGATCTGCTGGGATAAATGTACCTCCGAAGAATGTAATCTTCCCCGGGGTTTATTGGCCTACCCATTGAGAAGACTTGTAATCTTTAATACTGAAAGGTATCTTACCTGAAGCTGTCTGGGTTCTGAAAGGCTCTCGCGTTCCTTTCGTATACGTTCGCCGCGGCTCGTTTTTGGTATTGTTATGATGCCAAACGTGTCGGTTGTCTGTGGAATGATTTAACACTTGGACTGTGTTTATGCCACACAGGCAACAATCCCGGGGTTTGGGTCTGATGTTGGCTTTTGGAAATCCGGGGGTGTTTTGTTAATCCCAGTGTTCGTCGCATTCCCATTGCCAAATACGTTGGATGCGATAATTGAGCGATGGCAAGTATCTCAACAGCTGGCTATTTTCGGACTAAACCCCGGTCTCTCCCGTGCATAAACGCAGCCTAAACCTCTCCAATTATGTTCAATTGACATTGGCCCCGCAGTTGCTTTGCTGAAGGCGTCCGGCAAAACATTCATCAAGGTCAAGCTAAAAAACGGCGAATCATATCATTATGGCCACTGTACCGCTGCCTTATTGAAAGCATCTGTCAGTAGTTTGTAGGCATTCGCTCGCCATTACTCCCCCCCGGGACCCCCTTTATTCCGCTGCTACAATTCTTAATTGATTTTATATTTTAAAAAATATACGAGGATGCGTATGAAAATAATAATAGTATATTATTTAATATGAGGGGCTCGGTGGATTAGTGGTTAGCACGTTCACCTCATACCGCCAGTGTCCGGGTTCGATTCCCGGCTTGGCCATGTGTGTGTGGAGTTTGCATGTTCTCCCCGTGGTTTTTCTCCGGGTTCTCCGGTTTCCTCCCGGTCCAAAAACAGGTTTTTTTTTCTTTGTAGGTTGCATGTTGTAGGTGTGCGTGTGTGTGTCCTGCGATGGGTTGGCATTCCATCCAGGGTGTATCCTGCCTTAATGCCCATAGACGCCTGAGATAGACACAGACTCCCCGTGACCCGAGGGAAGATCGGATAAAGCGGTAAAAGATGAATAAATGAATGAATGAATGATCTAATATGCATAAAAATACATACCTTCTTGGACCACATGGGCACCAGCTCTCCAAACAACCAATCATGTATCCTGTAATACCCGAAACACGCGATCATACATATAAACGGAGGGAAAGCGAGATCTCGGTGGTTGTTGCCAGACAGGCTGGCTTGAGTATTTCAGACCCTGCTGATCTCATGGAATTTTCACACACAACGGTCTCTAGAGTTCATGCAGTATGTTGTGAAAAACAATAAAGCATCCAGCGGTTGGGGCGGAAGCATGCTTGTTGTTGCGAGAGAGGTCAGTGGAAAAATCGCTATAACGGTTCTATGCAGCACGAAAACCAACTATTCCAGGAATCAGTTTTTACAATCGTGGTGAGCAGAAAAGCATGTACGAATAAAAAGCAAACGATGCGCCATATCAAATTACACTATATATTTTTTTTGGTTTAGCAAATAATATAAAAGTGGGGAAGAGGTTTATCAATGCTTATGTCTACAATAATAAAGATAAATAAAAAAAATTGCATTTTGATCTAAATAAAGACGATCATTTTCAATCCTTTCCCAGTGTGGAACTTACATACAACACTTACATCATGATTTTTGTGTTGTCAGATTTACTACACAAACAGTATGTACAGTGTTGTGGGAAGGTTACTTGGGAAATGTAATAGATTACAAATGACGCTAATCAAAATGTAATAAGTAGTGTAAGTTTTCATTTACTTTATAAAAGTACAAAAAAAGTAACGTATTACATATGATTACTTTTTAATTACTTTCTAATGGGTATTTCCAAATGTTTATAACGTTACAGTGAACCTTACAGTAGGACTCCACTCTTGTTTACTGTTAGAATTTCAAAATCTTTCATCACATCATTCATTCATTCATCTTCTACCGCTTTATCCGATCTTCCCTCGGGATATCAGGCGTCTTCGGGCATTGAGGCATTATGCAATGCCAATCGGATAACGCCCACACTCACATACACACTCACACACACATTAATACTCACATTCAGGTGCTAACCAACCGAACGTGTAAGTTGTTTGGACCTCTGGGGAACGGGGGGAAGGGGGGGTGGGCTTTGGTGGTGAGAAAATGGTGAGAAAACCCCCCCTGAGGCACCCCCCCTATGCAAACTCCATACACACATGGTGTAGGCGGGATTTGAACCCCCAAGTTATATATATATAGGTGTGACGACAACGTGCTAAACGCTAAACAAGAGCGCAACAAATTACTATTATTATTATTATTATTATTATTATACATATATACAACATATCCCAGGTTTTCAGATGCAGCCCTATTTGTAATCTTTAGCATTTTCATCAGTAACTGAAATTTAATTACACATTCTTCGGCAGTAACTGTAACGAATTACATTGACTAAATTACGTAATGCCGTTACATGTAACGAGTCCCTCCCCGAGTATGTATGCTGTATGATCTTTGTTGTAATGTTTTGTATATGGCTTAAACACCTATTTAAATGAAGGATATCTGGCATTTTAAGTGATGTTTTTTTTTCCCCTGTACTTTTCTTGGCCATCTGGAACGCCGGTATTTGCTCATACTTGGCTTCACCATTTGCTCTTTTTCACACGCAGCGAGGGTTTGGCAGGGCTGTCTGTGTCTTAATTTGATAAACAAGTGTTAAAATGCTCATTAAGCGCTTTGCGGTCAGATGAACAGAGCAGACTCTTTAATGGCGCGTCTGTGTTGTCTGCTCGTGATAGCTGACTCAGTTGGGAAAGCTCGGCCTCGTTTTATCCCAAAGCCTAGAGATGGGTTTGTGGAGACGAGTCAGCATTATTGCGGCGCTAACAAGTACTAACTTGTGGTTTTCTGACAGAATCTACAGCTTGTTTTGCTCTTTATCTGAATACACCAATGAACCAATTACCAATTAATTTTCCTTTAATATCCTTACTGTATGAAATTCTTCACTCGGAAGGAGACGGCGGTTTGCGTGCACTTACGAGCAGAAATTGTCTGATCCTTATACTGTTGTCAGGCCCTGGGCTAATCTTAATTGCAAATCTCCCATATGCCTCTAGCCAGCCATTTATTTTCTTGCTTCCTCCATCTGTGTGGCAGCATGCCATGCCTCTTCACTATTCCACTTTCCCACCAGACGGCACTTTCTAGACCCGCGCTGATCCGCAGGAGGGCGATGGACCTGTGGAGCGCCGTTTCCTGAACCGGGAACTGAATGGCGCAATTCTATCATGTTGTAATGTGTATATTTGTTTTCGACACGTACTGAATTTCCTAACTGAGCTCTGCCTGCAGAATCAAAGCCGAGTAGAATTTTTTACAGCCAGACATAAAATATATATAAATATATATATATATATATTATATATATATATATGATATATATAAAATAGTATAACATTTTTTTATCTTCTTTTATATTTTATCGATCTATTATACAAAATTCGAAATGCCCTGTGCTTAAGGGTTTTGTTGTTTTTGTTTTGCTGTGCACATAAATAAACATACGATATGATAAATATATACTGTGAAATTGTAAGGGCAATAATAATCTACAGTATATTTCTCGGATCCCGGTGAACGTATTGGGATCTTGACGGAATCACATCTGTTTTATGGTTACAGATCTTTAAATCTGGGAAGTGCTGGGATTCAAATGTCATGTTAAGATGAAGCGACGTCGCACAAACAATTGCTTGGGAAAATTATAAGGTGCATTTAGCAATCGGACATGGTCGGGATCAGAGTTACAAGATCACAGTGAAGTCCATAGATTTAATAAAAACCACCGTACAAAGAAATTCAAAGGAAAATGCATTCTTTTTTTTATTATTTTTTTTCTCAGTCTTTGTGTGGGGAAAACAAATACACCCTAGTGTGCACACTACTAATCCTATATCTGGAATATGCTTTATTCATTCATTCATTCATTCATTCATTCATCTTCTATCGCTTTTATCCGAATCTTCCCTTGGGTCGCGGGGAACCTGTGCCCATCTCAGGCAATATGCTTTATTTTATTTATTTATTTAAAAAAACAGGTCTGTGAAACTTAGCCAAAGTGCTACAGCAGCCCAATTTAATAAATCATAAAAAATATGTTTGTATGTTAGTAATAGATATAACAATAAAAGTTTAGTTGCCTAACAAATGCAACATGTTTTTAACAATAAATACAATGTGATCTGCAAAGCTGTAAGAGTATATAGACTATATTAATATCTCCATTGATGCTTTCAGTCATTGTATGGCAAAACCAAATCTCTTACCTGTAATCAAATTGTCAATTTTGGCTAATCTGTTGTATATCATGTCCTGAGCGTAAACAAATACGATGTATAATGTTACGTCTCTAGGGGGTGCGGTGGCTTAGTGGTTAGCACGTTCGCCTCACACCACCAGGGTCCGGGTTCGATTCCCGTCTCGGCCATGTGTGTGTGGAGTTTGCATGTTCTCCCCGTGCCTCAGGGGGTTTTTCTCCGGGTTCTCCGGTTTCCTCCCCGGTCCAAAACATGCACAGTATTGTGATTGGCACCTTGGAAAATTGTCCCTAGTGTATGAATGTGTGTGTGTGTGTGAGTGTCCTGTGATGGGTTGGCATTCCATCCAGGGTCTATCCTGCCTTAATGCCCATAGACGCCTGAGATAGACACAGACTCCCCGTGACCCGAGGGAAGATCGGATAAAGCGGTAGAAGATGAATGAATGAATGTTACGTCTCTACGGATTGGTTTTAGTAAAAAAAAAAGAAAAAAAGGAGGCCAAGGGAAATTATCTTCAGGTGAGCTTGTAGAGATTTCTGTGCGAAGACGATTTTACAGCCTCCGAGTTGCGTGCAGCTGTTAAATTTGGAAGATGGCAATCTCTTAATTATATGTACCATTGAAGGCACTGGTGATGGCTGCTGATAAGATGCCCTCTCCTTTTTTTTTATGCCTCCTGTTCCAAATCAACATTGTGACTATGCGTTATTCATCGGGCATGTTTTTGTGATTGTGTTTATTCCTGACTTCCTGTCGTGCATTACATAATCACACAGCGCTGAGATTGTGGAATTTGACATGAACACGAACGGGAACGGGGGTGATGAAAACGAAGCCTGTGACCTACATATGTTTTTTTAATTGACTTTTTTTATATATATATTTGTGTTCTTTGTTTTTTTTTTTTTGTTCAGAATTGGGGAAAAAAGTCACTCTGCCGCAGATTGATTAAACAGTGACCCTGTAGATACACTGGAAGATCTAGAAATCACAAACGTAGCGTTAAGATTTATTTACAGGACACGTCCTGGCTTTGAAGAGTCGTCTCTCCGTGCTCGGTCTGTGCTCTGAACTTTTGCCTCTCGTCGCCGATTCCTTCATGCTAATCCAATGTTCCTTTGCTATATTGAGAGGGATGGGTGTGTATTTAATTTGCTGATTATCTCAGACCCGAGTCACGGTGCAGACACATGCCAGGGGCTGTTTCGATGACACTCAGACCCCGTGGAGAAGAACAAACTTCCGCTCAGGATGTCCCTCCAGCGCTCATATTGTCTGTGTGTGAAAGCTATTTGTGTGTGTCGGGGGAGGGGGTCATTAGCTGTTGCCCCACCTCAAGGATTTCAGAGGTTCAGGGGCCGGTCATTGTATCACTTTGTTGGTTTAATTCACCCTATTGTCACACCAGCGAACAGATTACAATAAATCGATTAGCGCTGACCATTGCCCTGCTTCCTCTTCCACTTTCTCACACATGGCTTTTATCTGACCGGGGAACACAAAAAGCTGGGTTTAAACAGACCGTTCTTTTGCAACGACAGAGTGGGTTTAGGCTCGGGTACACTTTATCAGTAGAGACAGCGTAACAGATTTTATTGCCTGGAGGAAGTACTTAATGAGCGAGATGGAAATCAACAATATAAGGACATGAAAGGGGCATCTCGGCTAGGCTTAAGTCTCGTCAGTAGTGTTGTCTGGGTTTTATTTGGTCCATGATCGCATTGCCAATTTGGACATTTGTCCATGCAATGTGGACTAGGATATAATGGCCCAGGAGGAAAAAAAACAATTTGGAAACAAATAAAGCAGAAAAAAAGTACAACAACAAAAATATGACCTCAAATTGGAAAAGTGACAGCTTAAATAAAAACGCAACAGATAATTATGCTTGAAAAAATAAATAGGAAGTGAATTCCCGGAGAGAAAAAAAATACTACTCTAAAAATATGGGCGCAAAGCTGAAAATGCAAACACAATAAGTTCAAATTCAATCTAAGAGAACATTAACACAACAAACAAAAAGTTTGGAAACATGACAGAAGGAAAACAGCAAATACAAATAAAATACAAGTGGAAAAAACAGGAATGCGATAGAGAGCAAATTTTTAAGGCTCAAATTTGAAATGAGATGAAAAACTAAACAAAAAAAAGACAAAACAGAATATTTAATAGAATAATAACAACAATGAATTGTGTACCATGACAACACAAACCAACACATGAAAGCAAGCTTCAAAAGCACAAGGCTAAAATCAAAACCAGACACTCAACCAAACAACAAAACCAAAAACACAACTTGACCTCAAATCAGAACGGGGACGTCTTTATTGAACTTAACATGTTTGTTCGTGATTGCTTTCAGTCTTGCGCTGTCTCTCAGGCTGACACGTGCTGGATCCAATCATCACCCGGCGTCTGACATTCAAATCTGATCTTTCTGCTTTGACTTTGCCACATTTCCTGTGTTTTCTTTGATTTGTTGTGCCGTTTGTTTATTCTGAATGGATTTTTACACTCATTTTGTCACGCCTCTGAAATTTCTGTCCGATGGCTTTGCTGTTGTTTCACAACTTTAATTCTACCACTATCTTCTATCTTCCCGCCTTTAAACTTCCTATTTTAATATTTGAATAAAATGACGAGACTCCTATAACCTCAGAGATCTCTGATACACAAACATTCTGAGGTAAATTTTGGCTTATTTGTTTGCTAATTCCAGGTTGTACTAGCATTAGCATCACTAGCATCAAATTCCAGGTTTGACTAGCATCAAAATACATCGCTGCCCATATACATTGCTAGTATTTAAACCCTACAATTCAATCGTAATTTTAATAAAATAATTGTCCTTATACTACTTTTAAGATCACACAATCTATATTCTATCTTACTTAAACTCCATGGCAAGCTATCGAAAGAATAAATAGTATAAAAGAACATGATCAGGGGCACGGTGGTTTAGTGGTTAGCATGTTCGCCTCACACCGCCAGGGTCCGGGTTCGATTCCCGTCTCGACCATGTGTGTGTGGAGTTTGCATGTTCTCCCCGTGCCTCAGGGGGTTTTTCTCCGGGTTCTCCGGTTTCCTCCCCGGTCCAAAAACATGCACAGTAGGTTGATTGGCACCTTGGAAAATTGTCCCTAGTGTATGAATGTGTGTGTGGATGTGAGTGTGTGGCTTAGTGGCATCCTGTGATGGGTTGGCATTCCATCCAGGGTGTATCCTGCCTTAATGCCCATAGACAACTGAGATAGGCACATTCTCCACGTGACTTGAGGGAAGATCAGATAAAGCGGTAGAAGATGAATGAATGAATGAAGAACATGATCCCATCACGATGCTAAACTGTGTACTCAAGGCAAGTCCATGGTTTTGTTCTGAAATACTGACACAACCATACTGACTTCATGTTGAATAGACCTTTCACTTAAACCTTCAGATATTAAAATTGATCTTTCTGCTTTGACGTTGCCACATTTCCTGTGTTTTCTTTGATTTGTTTTGCTGTTTGTTTATAATGAATTGATTTTTTGCAGTTATTTTGTCACGCCTCTGAAATTTCGGTGCGATGGTCTTGCTGTGGTGTTTCCTGGTGCTTTCGTTGAGTTTCACAAGTCGAGTGTTTCACAACTCCATCTCCATCATCACAGAAACATCAAATATGTAAATTATTAACAATATGTGTTTTTTGACCATCCCATTTCACTCCTATTTTAATATTTGTGAGTTTGAATACAATTACGAGTCTAATATAACCTCAGAGATCTCCGATACGCAAACATTCTGACGTAAATTTTGGCTTATTTGTTTGCTAATTCCAGGTATGACTAGCATTAGCTAATCAGGCTACAAACAGGCTAGGCAGCAGGTGAAGTTCTGGATAATGGAAATATTGTATATTTATATGACTTCTAATTAATTCTTTAATGCCCTAATAAGTTAATATGTTAATAATAATAGCAGCAATCTTCATTCATTCATTCATTCATCTTCTACCGCTTTATCCGATCTTCCCTCGGGTCACGGGGAGTCTGTGTCTATCTCAGGCGTCTATGGGCATTAAGGCAGGATACACCCTGGATGGAATGCCAACCCACAACAGGACACACACACTCACACACACACACACACACATTCATACACTGGGGACAATTTTCCAAGGTGCCAATCAACCTACCGTGCATGTTTTTGGACCGCGAAGGAAACCGGAGAACCCGGAGAAAAACCCGCAGCAATCTTTCAAAGTGATTTTTTTTTTGACACCTGAGATTTGTGTGTGCTTCTTTTTGAGCATCCTTCCTATTTTCTTACTATTTTTGTCCATAAAGTTCTATATTTGATGCTTAAATCAAATAGTCATATTTAGTGCGAGATGCTAAACAACTTTACAAACATAATAGACCACAAACTAATCAGTATTTGTCAATGCCGGAGCTTGTTTAAGGATCACTCTTGTTTGTTTTTTGGGTTAAACATTTCCATATGAAAAAGTGACCTTCTTTTGCCATTCACAAAAGAATGGTTTCAGATTATTCATTGTATTGTACTTTTTTTTTCTCCTACAGGTAACTAAATTTAAGCATGTTTTTTGTCTGGATGCCTGACAAATATGTTTATTCATAGAATAGGATTAAACCCAAAATGTGATGCGTATGTGTGTAAAGGAAAAAACGAACAATACGAGCGCATGTCAAAAGTGCTAATACGCAATTATTTATCTCCTAATTTAGGCAATTAACCCATACATCTTACTTTCCATCACCTCTCCGTGACCCCGGTGGACTCTCTGAGTCGAAGCCTAAAATCACACATGGCCTCGTCTCTACCAAAACCTTAGACCGGGCCATGTTTTGTATTATTCACACAGTACTTAAGAGTGTGTTTGTGTGTCTGGGTGTCTGCGCATGCATTTTGATTTTGATTTTGTCAGGGTTTGTTGACCTGCCAGGTATTTGTTCAGCGCGCACCGTGAAGCGTAGGACACGAAACCTTTCCAGTCCATCAATTGCACATCCGCACCCACGAGCTTCCAGGCTTATTCATAGACTTCCTAACGCGCCGTTTTCTCAGCACTGCTTCATGTTGATACAATATGTGTTGTGTCATAAATTTACATTAAAAATACACTTTATTTTTTACAAATCATTTGTGTACTATTCATCTCATTCATCCAACGGAGCAGTTATGGTGTTAAGGGCCTTGCTCTAGGGGCAAGGAAATATTGGGGTTTGAACTCACAACCTTCAAATCCAAAGGCTAATGCTGTAACCACTAAGCTAAAGGAGATAAATGATCCGGTATGATGCGGTTGAGGGATGTGGCTTGAGATGTCACTTATCATTGTAGCGTAGGTGTCCATATGGCAGTCTCGAACCACAGAAGGGTTCCAGTGGAGGACTGAATCGTGGCACAATGTAAGCAAGACCGCTACCCAATATGTATCAGGAATGTTGAGTGCTCTTGGAACATTCTACATTGACAGGAAATGAGGACACCCTGTGAGTCTTTATGAGAGAATGTGTGTGTGTGTGTGTGTGTGTGTGTGTGTGTGTTGGTCTTGATTGCAAGGCAGGTTTTTATCTAAATCTGGCTATAGATTGTGGAAAAACATTTTTTCAGGCTAGTGATGTAAATTGTGACAGAACCCTAATGTACTGGTGATGAAACGCCGTCTTTCATCCGTCCACACGGAGAGCTTTGGCGCGTTCTGCCTTTATATCGTGTTTCGCTGAATTTGCTAAACAAACAGGACGTTTTATTCACATGCCGCGTTCGTTCTTAGCGAAAACAAGCTGTGTTTAAACGAACTTTCTGCACGTGCATCACTGCGATCGCGCCGAGGCAGCCATGTTGTTTCGTGTCCCTTATGAGCGTGCATGTTTGTATGAAATACCTCCAGCGATCATTTATTTCACAAAAGACTGTAATAGTGACGGTTTTGTGCAAGACTTGATTATAGTCAAGTCAAGTCAAGAGGTTTTATTGTCATTTCAACGCAGTACACATTGAAATGAGACAACGTTTCTCCAGGACCCCGGTGCTTACACAAAACAACATATAACACAAACACAACAACACAATGTTGAGGACGAGACTAAGTTTGTCCTAGCTACACAAAGTGCATCGTGTGCAACCTGGTGCAAAGACAGAATAGGACTGTGTTGACAACACGAGAATGCATAACAGACAACTAACACAATATAAAATAAAATAAACAAAACACAACAATGACCTAGTGCAAAGTAATTGTAAACAGTTGTATCACAGTTTGGCTAGTGTGCAAAAGTACAAGTAGAGCATCCAATCCACAGGTTCGGGGTACATACACAGTGCTCTGGCTCTTAGCGTGAAAGTGTATTGGGTTAGGTGTTCGTTAGAGATTCACACTAGACAATTAAACCAAATTGTTTCCATACGTTTCAATGAGAAAGAAGGACATTTTGGTGGACGGGGAGTTTTTCAGCAATACACCTGCTAATGTCATCACCGTGTGTAAGACCAATGGTGAGAATTTGGCAATAAATATTACTTAAACAAGGCCCATAAAACCAAATCCTTCCTGTATGTATGACCTCTCTCCATTAGATATTCCTGACCCCTCAGTGTTAACAGCTGTCCTAACCACTGGAGGCAAGTCTCAGTGGAAAACTGCAAATCAGAGGTTAGGGGGCTTATCTTCTGTTTATTTATTTATTTCTTTATTTTACTGCACACATATCTTGTGTCAGGCCCAAGTGAGGATGCTTGATTTATTTTTCCTCGAGGGTTTTAAATGAACATGAGCAATGAGGTATGAAGTCTTAAATGAATAACCATTTTTTACCGACCCATAATCCTTATCACATGCGCATTAATGAGGCAGAGGTGAAACGGTGGGGCACGGTGACTTAGTGGTTAGCACGTTCGCCTCACACCTCCAGGGTCCGGGTTCGATTATCGTCTCGGCCATGTGTGTGTGGAGTTTGCATGTTATCCCAGTGCCTCAGGGTTTTTTTCTCCGGGTTCTTCAGTTTCCTCCCAGGTCCAAAAACATGCACGGTAGGTTGATTGGCACCTTGGCATCCAGGGTGTATCCTGCTTTAATGCCCGTAGACGCCTGAGATAGGCACAGGCTCCCCGTGACCCGAGGGAAGATCGGATATATAGTGGTAGAAAATGAATGAATGAATGAATGATCACAAAAGCAGATTTAGAATTCAGACAGTGAGCTCGCACATTGAATAACTATCAATTTAACGGTTTTCACGTTCCTCGGGGCCTGTATGGGCCTTGTCCGCCTCCCTTTTTCTTTTTTTCTTGGGAGTTTGAGATTGTTCTCCACCCATCAATCAATCGGTGCACTAATTTCTGAGTTTCCTCCCTGGCATCATTTTCAAAACTTCAAATAAAAGAATAGAATAAATAGAAGCAAAATAACAAAAAAAGTACTCAATTACAGGAACACGAGTGAATGTAATCCGTTATTTTCCACCTCGGTTTAAGGGCATCCCATAAAAATGATGTTTATTAATGTTACAACCCGTTGGATGTCACATCAGGGCTGTCGTATGAAATTTCAAACACCGGAGCAACACTGTTTAGTCATTCCGGTTGCTTTTCGAAAAGGTTTTGTGCCATCATTGCAAACAGAGCGCATAAAACCCGAAACGGAGCTCGTCCGATGTTTATTCAGAGCGCCACGGACTATGCTAACCCATAACCACAAATTCCTTCCCCTGAAAAGAGCTGTTCCACCTCTTAAAGAAATAATTATACAGATTTTCGAGCTTAATTTACAAATACCCATGGCTGAAGGTTTTAGAAAATGTTCTCTTTTGCTTAAATGTTTATTGAATCCGCAGCCCTTAGACTCTCATAATAGTTTCGAGTAAACAGATTTTACATGAACTGGAAAACATCATGGTTGACACATTATTGTAGAACATGTCTACCTTAATTAATGTTTACATTGTTTACAATGAAATATTTAACTTCAATTGCATTGGGTAAAAATAATTTTTTTGCATTCCATCCGAACTGTTTTTGCACTTTGTGCAGTTTTTAGTTCATTTTTTCTAGTTTGTTTTGTTTGTTGTTGTTTAAAGTTATGTGTAGTTGTGTGTTATGATGGTAATTTATGTTGCGTGATGTAGCACCTCGGTCCAAAGTCAAATTTAAAATTCCAGTTTGATTTGTCACATACACATACATACGGCCAACGTGTAAACATAACAAGTTGAAAACGAAAATAGTGCAGACATTATAAATAAATGTGGATTAAAAAAGAAAAGAAAAATAAAATATTAAAAATATAGAAATCAAATAATAAAAAAATAGTGTATAATGTGACTGTCGTGCAAACGTCTACGTTACAGACTTTTATCTAAGACGACTTACAACTGAGCAGTTGAGTTTTTAAGGGCCTGGCTCAAGGGCCCACTTGTGGCAGATTGGTGGTGGTGGGACTTGAACCTGCGATCCTCTGGTCCAGAGCCCAATACATTCACCACTGAGCTACCACCTCCCCTCACCTCCTCACATCTCCTCACATTGTGCAAATGGAGAAGGTGATAGTCCTTGTATTAGGTGCTGGGTGTTTCCTGGTTGGGGCACGGTGGATTAGTGGTTAGCACACCGCCAGGGTCCGGGTTCGATTCACGTCTCGGCCATGTGTGCGTGGAGTTTGCATGTTCTCCCCGTGCCTTAGGGGTTTTTTCTCCGGGTTCTCCGGTTTCCTCCCGGTCCAAAAACATGCACGGTAGGTTGATTGACACCTTGGAAAATTGTCCCTAGTGTATGAATGTGTGTATGAATGTGTGTGTGTGTGTGTGCCCTGCGATGAGTTGGCATTCCATCCAGGGTGTATCCTTCCTTAATGCCCATAGACGCCTGAGATACGCACAGGCTCCCCGTGGCCCGAGGGAAGATCGGATAAAGCGGTAGAAGATGAATGAATGAATGTTTCCTGGTTTAATTGTTGGTTTGTACCGTTGTTTCGTTTCACTGTGTACCGCACAGTGTACCGCATATTGTGTGGAAATGGCAATAAAGCCTACTTGACTGGGTCGTGGTAACTAAACAAAGGCTATAGATGTGGTGTATATACAGTAGATTAGGATGAAAAAAACTGTTTCCTTGTTTATTGTGTACATTTTTTTGACGCTAAAGACGTTTCAAAGTTCGAAAATTCGGAAGAAAATTCGGAAGAAAGTTTTTTTTTTCCTCTAGAATTAGCGTCGGTAAAAAGTTAGAAAACTGTGGTCCATTACACCGCGCTGCTTCAGATTTCATGGCACGATGGTCGGGCCAGGTGTAGCCTTCCGAAATTACTGACATGTGTGAGAGCCTCTGTGAATGAGTGGAATGTCTTAGATGGCTGCTGCAGTTACTGCTGTTGAGTGACAGAGGAGAGGTTTAGTGTCAACACCCCATCGCGCCACTGACACATCTTTCTGCTCCTGGAAGAGCTTTTTCGGTGATATATCTATGCTCAAGGGGCACGGACAGCCGCGACACGTGACGGACACAACACTTAATTTAGTCACAAGCGCACTCTATAAACATGTCCGCGAGTGTGAAGGAGTGCAGAAAGTGAGCCGGCGTACAGTTCGTGTGGATGACCTTCGTCATGTTTTGCGTCGGCTTCCTGCGGTTTTCCGACTGAAACATACCAGAAGGCCGTAGCGGAGATCGGCTGTGCTAAATCGATCCTAGGTGTGAAGGAATGTGTGCACAGGGCAATAAATAAGAGCAGGTGGGACCTGCCATACCTATTCATAACTTCATGCTCCATTCATATGCTTGCTATTCCCTTTACTTAGTTCCATATAGTTATTATTGACAAAGTTCCATATAGTTATTATCCTAGTGGACAAAAATGGAACTGCAACAAGTGCTAATTAGGAATGACAGCTCCATTTATTTAGAGACAACGAAAATTGTTCTTTTTTGCTTATCTCAAATATTCAAAATGAAATTTATTGCATTTCTACAAAAGAGAATTTCTATTTCTATGAGATGCATTGCAAAGATTGCAATGGGAAGGTGGTATCTCAGTGATTAAGATGTTGGGATTTTAATCAGTGGAGGAATAAGGCCTTGGACTGAAGGTTGTGAGTTCAAATCCCCTGAGCAAATCCATTGATGTCAAACTCATTGCCACCATGCATTATGACCATTATGGGGGCCCTTGAAGGGCTAGCTGTAACTATAAGACAGTATATACTGTTTGATGAGCGACGCCACCTCATAATACAAAACACATAAATGCACAAACATGTATTCACTTTCCCATCTTTCTTGGAAGTACATTTTGGGATTGAAATTCATCCATTCCGCTTGATGGAAAAATCCCCCTTGGTATGTGGGATGCGCTGCACTCTAGTGGCGGGATGCCATCACTTTGCGGGTAACGTAGTCGCATGCATTGTGGGAGATGTAGTTTATTGTCAACGCATGCACTAAAGGAGCGTCGCCTTATTTGAACACAGTAATACACCTTTTAAGCTCTTGCGGCCCTTGAGCTTGACACTGGCTCAGATGTTTGAATTAAATCAATATAAACCTGGCGTCTACCAAATGCTATAAATGTTAATGTGATGAAATGATTGTAAAGAGTTCACGTCCCAATCTGCATGTTTTTGGACCGAGGGAGGAAACCAGAGAACCCGGAGAAAAACCCCCTGAGGCACGGGGAGAACATCCACACACTCCACACACACATGGCTGAGACGGGAATCGAACCCGGACCCTGGCGGTGTGAGGCGAACGTGCTAACCACTAAACCACCGTGCCCCCTAACAGTATTGTATAAATACAATACTGCTCTGCATAAATGCCGTTAAATGCTGCACATAAGAAATGCGTACGCACCATACTGACCCTTAATTCAAATCCTGACCTTTTTCCGACGCCACATTCCCGTTCTTTCAACGCGATGCTCATGCATGCTGTCAACACGAGTCACTCACAGAGATAAACTGACCCAGTAGGTCATTTCGAAGAGGTGTGGTAAAACCGTGAGATTCCCCAGGCTCGTTGTGGCGTAGGTGTCAATATGGCAATACACTTCCTTGACCTCGCGCCGGAGCAGCCAGTCCTGGATTGTGGCAATTGCACGATGTAACCCAGACAGAGACCGCAACACACCACAGGCCAGGATGTAAGATCAGGAATGTCAAGCGCTCAGGGAAAAATGCGGCGTCTCGAGCTCGGGATTAAATCTCACACGATACTGTGCTCTTTCGCTTTCCGTAAAAAGGACTGCGTTACAGCACCTGCTCCGACATCACAGCATTGTAATGAAATTCCCTCTATTCCGCTTTTTCTCTTCTCCCTGCGTTTAATTAGCTATTTTCCTAATGGCACAAATGAGCGCCCCGAGTGACCTTAAAACCCAGAAATACTTCCAAGCACGGCTGTCATTAAATCGTTACAAAAAAAAAAAATCTATTTCCTGGAAATAAATTTAAGTCACATTTTAATGCAGAACGCCTCGTGCAGATGTTTTTTTTTTAATGAGAAACACCTGCCGTCGATTACCCCCCCCCCTCCAAAAAAAAAGTGCATGAGCGTTTTTAATTAATTAATTAAGTAATTCATTAATTAATTTCATGGATGTGCTAAATATCTGTTGACAATTTAAGTTGCTGGCGTGGTCCAACAATTACCGTGCGATATTCTTAGGTTTCACAAGCGTCGCTTCTTTCGAAAGCTGCTGTACTTGTTTACCCCGAGCAAATGCGTTTCACTTGCGAAGGGCCGCGGAGAAATGCGGCGAGATCGTTTATCAGCTCGCATCAGACAACAGGCTCAGGCCGTTTAACCTCTCACCCTTAACCCCCTCCACCGCCGCTGATTACTCTTAATTGCAGGCTAAGAGCTGATTTATGTGCGCCAGTGTTTACACACAACATGCACATCAGGTTGCGATTTCAGGTTGTAAACGAGAACCCGCCTGAAACAAAGCACGAGTGCACGGAGCAGCGTTTTTTTTTCTCCCCGGCAGCTGTGCGCTCTCGCTAGCTCTTTGTTAATTAGCGCGCGACGCGAGTCGCTAGGGACGGCTTTTCTGGATCGGAGCGGGAAAAAAAGAGACGAGTTACGCCCAGGAGATTAATGGGAAACTAATATCGCGAAGGGGTTGGAGAGTGGTACTGCGGCAGGGTTCCAGCATAGAGGGTTGTGAGGGTTTGGCTGATGAGCTCCTCCGCGGCTAGAGGATTATTATCTAGTGCTGGTGCTGAATGATCACTCTTCCTCGGGAGACTGTGGTGGAGATCGTTCTGCTGCTGTGGTTTGAGCTTGTAGGGAGGTTCAAAAAGTGAGAGTTCAGAAACCATTTGCAACGTTTTTTTTTTTTTTTTTGTGTGTGTGTGTGTGTGTGTGTGTGTGTGTGTGTGTGTGTGTGTGTGTGTGTGTGTGTGTGTGTGCGACATGCTTTGTCTATTTAGCTAAATCGATTTTCCGCCCGTTCGCCGACGAAAACGTCCTGAAAGCCTGAGCTTGGTTTTGCATTATTCTCTTGATGAATATGGTTTAAATAAACCGGGGTTAGGGGGGGTTCGAGTCCCCGTGTGCCACCCTTGGGTCCTTGAGGAAGGCCCTTATCCCTCTGTGCTGGTGGTGGGAGGGGGGGGGCTTGCCGTATCATGAGAGGTGATACGGACCATTAGATCGCAGGTTCAAATCGCACCACCACCGAGTTGCCACTAGTGGGGCCCTTGAGCAAGGCCTTTAACCCTCAACTGCAAGTCGCTCTGGATAAGGGTGTCTGCAAAAATGTTGTAAATGTAAACGGCTGTTATCTTGGCTGTTTTCCCTCTGTGCTTTGGGGGGGGGGGTGCTTTGGGGGATGTGCGCTGTATCTCCGACCCCCAAGGAAGCTGGGAGCGAGGAGGCGGTATCTTAGTGGTAAAAGCATTGGACTCTAGATAAGAAGATCGCAGGTTCAAATCCCACACTGACTTCTCAGTTGGAAGCCGCTTGGATTGGATGCCCCAAATGCCTCTGGTCCATTTCAAACCCCACCACTACCAAGCTGGGCCCTTGAACAAGGCCCTTAACCCTCAAGTCGCTCTGGATAAGGGCATCTGCCAAATGCTATATATGTAAATGTAAGTATAAATAAGCGCTACACAAATACTGACATTGTATTCAGTGGACTAGTATCGCCTCAGATTTCGTTCAGGAAGGGGGTGATGCGTCGGGCGATGCGTCGTTCGGTGTGGACGTTATATACCTGTTAAAACAATAAGAGCCGCAGCCAAACGTTTGCTAGTGTTTCGAGCTCAAATGAAAGCGAGTGCGAGTCCTACAAGGCAAAAAGGCCGAGTCGAAAGCAGGAGGGAGAAGGAAGAAAGCGAGGGAAAAACAAATAACCACAACCACATGTGCCCCGTTTTTTTTTTTTTTTTTTTTTTCTTCTTCTTTCTTTTTAGACACATAGCCTTTATAAACACTTCTGGTTAAAAGAATGAAGTTAATGCACTTAAACTGGCAATAAAAGCACATTCTGAGTACATCGTACGATGGTGACAATCATAACGACAAACCGCAGCGCCACATCTTAAATAATCCCGGAGTATATCGAAAAAAAGGGGAAATGTGTAAATAATAGAAGTGGTAATGTAAAGTAGCAGGTAATGTTGCGTGTGTGTGTGTGTGTGTATTTTTTTTTCGTGCCAGATCATCATTTCTGCCACAGCACCCCAAAGAAAGATGGAAACGGAGATAAAAGGGACGAGTAAATCTCGCCCGTGGCGTCCCGGCGCTTTGAAACGTCCTTCGCGGATTCGTCCGTGTGTCTTTACATTTAAACTTTTGACCTTCCTTTACAAGTCCAGGAGAGGATTGTAGCTCTGCGGTTAAGATGCTTGTGAGTCGGGCCCTTGACCGAGGCCCTTTAACCCGGAACTCACCAGGAGTCACTCTGGATGACGGGCCGTGTGCCAAATGAGAAACCTTCGTAACAAACAAGCCCCCTTCCCCTTCCCCCCCACACGAGCTAATTAGCATCGAAGACCAGGGAACTTTTTAACAAGTGTTTTCAAATATCGGAATCCGATATTCTCAGGAACGCCCGAAAGAAATCCACAGCTGTTATTAAATTTCCTAGAGGCGAGAAACGCTCTGGAGAAGGCCGAGCGAAGACGTATTCAGAGGAAAAACACTCATCAGGAGGCCAGATTTAATCTTTGGCAAGGTTAAATGGTATAGAGTAGCATGGATGCGCTAGATCGTGGCCCTGTGTGTGAAGGGTTTTTTTTTTTTTTTTTTTTTTTTTTTTGTTTTTTTTTTTTTTTTTCCGTCTCCCTCGACCTTATACAGTGCATGTGGTATCAATTAGAGATCTCTATCGGTAATAATTCAAAGATTAGGAACGAATCAGCGCGTAATAAAAGTCGGGGAAGGATAAAGAGAGCACTTAGCATCGTTCCAATGGGTTTTTACAATAAACCAGTAGAGTGGACTTTGATTAAACACATTCAAACTGCATTAGGGGAATGAAACAGTTATGCTACACACACTGGGATACACTCACACACACACACACACACACACACACACACACAAACACACACATGTGACTCAGGGTAATTTCCAGTAAGTTATCCACTTTTACAAGACAGCCCTATGACAAGAATGAACCCACTGCCATAATGTGGATATAAATAGAGCATTGTTATGTTGTGTTACGTTGTGCTGTTTTGTTTTTCGTTGTGATGTGTTGTGCGTGCTATGTTGTGTTGGTGGATTATGGTATGCTTCTTTTGTATTATATAGTGCTGTGATGTCATGCTGTTGTATATTGCTGTATAGTGTTAAGTGGTATGTTGTAAAATTGTGGCCTTTTTTGCTGCATTCCTTAGTTGTGTTATATTGTGTGTTTTTGCTATATTTCTTAGTTGTGTTATATTGTGTGTTTTTGCTGTATTCCTTAGTTGCGTTATATTGTGTGTTTTTGCTGTATTCCTTAGTTGTGTTGTATTGTGTGTTTTTGCTGTATTTCTTAGTTGTGTTATATTGTGTTTTTTTGCTGTATTCCTTAGTTGCGTTACATTGTGTTATGTTATATTTTGTTATGCTGTGCTGTTTTGTTCTTCCTTGTGTTGTGTTGTGCGTGCTATGTTGTGTTGCTGGATTGTGGTATGTTCTTTAGTATTGTATAGTGCTGTGATGTCATGCTGTTGTATATTGTTGTAGTGTTATGTGGTATGTTGTAAAATTGTGGCCTTTTTTGCTGTATTTGTTAGTTGTGTTATATTGTGTGTTTTTGCTGTATTCCTTAGTTGTGTTTTATTGTGCTATGGTACGTTTTGTTATGTTGTGCTGTTTGGTTTTTCGTTGGGTTATATTGTGTGTGCTGTGTTGTGTTGCTGGATTGTGTTTTGTTCTTTAGTATTGTATAGTGCTGTGATGTCATGCTGTTGTATATTGTTGTATAGTGTTATGTGGTATGTTGTAAAATTGTGGTCTTATTTTGTATTTTGTGTTTCTGGATTCTGGCCTTTTTTGCTGTATTCCTTAGTTGCGTTATATTGTGTTATGTTATATTTTGTTATGTTGTGCTGTTTTGTTTTCCGTTGTGTTATATTGTGTGCTCTGTGTTGTCTTGCTGGATTGTGGTATGTTCTTTAGTATTATATAGTGCTGTGAACATTGTTGTATAGGGGTATGTGGTATGTTGTAAAATTGTGGTCTTATTTTTGTATTTTGTGCTTCGGGGTTGTGTTCTTGTAGTGGGTTTTATTATGTATTATGTTGTGTGGGCATGATGTGCTGTGCTTTTATGTTTGTGTTGTTTTTTATATTTTCTTTCCTGGTTGCGTAGTCATAGGATGTGGGTATGACTAGACAAATGGTGTGTTATTGTGCCTTTTTTGCTGTATTTCTTAGTTGCGTTACATTGTGTGTTTTTGCTGTATTTCTTAGTTGTGGTATATTGTGTGTTTTTGCTGTATTTCTTAGTTGCGTTATATTGTGTGTTTTTTCTGTATTTCTTGGTTGCGGTATATTGTGCTGTTTTATGCTGTTCTTTAGTTGTGTTATTTTATGTTGTGTTGTATAAGGCCGTATATCTTCATATTGCTTTTTTGTTTGTGTTGTGTTGTGTTGCATTGCATTCTGCTGCACAATCTCTTGATTGTGTAATGTTGTTAGATCATATTGGTTTATGCCTGTGTTATGTTGTATTTTGCTGTATTTCATAGTTGTGTTGTAGTGTATTGTTTTTTTCGCCATATTTCTTAGTTGTATTGTACGTCTTTTGTCGTATTGTTTTTTGCTATATTTCTTAGTTGTGTTTTTCCCCTATTTCTTAGTATAGGGCTGTTCGATTGTTGTTGTTCAGTCATGTTGGTTTATGATATGTTTCTTTGTTGTGTTGTGTTATGTTGTGTTGCGTTCTTTACAGTCTCTCCCCACATATCCATGTATTTCTCTTTGTTGCATGACATGTTTATGAGATGTTTATGAAGAGGGCCCGGGGATGGTTATAAATGATCCGGCTGCACCGGGAGCTCTTGCTCATACAGCACACTGAAATCGCTGTCGATTCGCGGCCCTTGTTTTATAAATACGCTGTCGGACATGACACAAGGCAGCACAAGGGCTTATGCACTCACACACACCTGCCATAAGCCATTTCAGAGCAGACACGGTACACTGTGCAGGTCGAAGGTGATCGAGTGTCTTTAGTTTAACACAACACACACACATCTGGTGTGTACATGCTATCTGAACTACAGCTGCCTAAAGTATATTTCAATCTGAAGTCGATGTGTGTGTATAGAACATAACTTTGGTTCGGAATATAGACATGTGACTTCAAGCGAATGTCCTAAACAGCGAGGAATTACACAATTGTGTGGTTTTTCCTCGAACTGTTACAGGGGGGGGCAAATGTGGCCCGCCATGTCATTTTATGTTGCCCACAAGAGCTTAAAAGGCATATGATTGTTAAGTGACTGCTTTAAAGCGTGCATTGACAATAAACTACATTTCCCACAATGCATGTGACTGTGTTACCCGCAAAGTGACGGCATCCCGCCACTAGAGTGCAGCGTATTCCACATCAGGCATTTACCGAAATTGAGAAACTTATCCCGAAATGATTTCAAATTGACGAAAGGCACTTCCCCAAAAAAATGCCAAAGCGAATACGTTTTTGCGTCAAGGAGAAAAAATCGCTATGTCTTTTGTGTTATGAGGCGGTGTCACTCATCAAAGAGTATATATCCCGGAGGGGGGGGGGGGCAAACATTTTGGCTCAGGGACCACATTGACTTTTCAAATTTGTCAGACGGTCCCGGTTAGTACCAGATGCCTAGATATGAAACATAAGCATGGAAAAGGCATTAATGTTAATACTTAATGTATCACCGTGTATAATGCGCCACCTGGTGGAAGGTGAGGCAATTACAGGACAAGGTCGAATGAATGCAGTCATAATTATGATATGATTAAAAGGACCAAGGGGCCGGATTAAAAGTACCAAGGGGCCGCCCACCCCACCTCTCTTATAGTTACTGGCCCTTCAAGGGCAACCGTAATGCTGATGCGGCCCACTGTGACACCCTTGTGTTACACCATCATGCAGGCACAAGACGTAGAGGTGTGACTATGACATTTTCCCTTAGAGACTAAGAGGCCCAAAATCTGCTCCAGCATGACACTAGACTAAGCACATGAAGATCTGATCACATGGGTTACAATGCAAGATCTACAGTGCAGAGATCCAATGAACAGGGTGTTCAAGTGATTCGGTTCCAGCAACATATGAGACATGGAAAATGAGTAAGGAAAGTTGATGTAGTCCTTGATTCATAGTATGCACATGTGGGATCGTACCTTTTTCCCACCGTGGAAGCCTCTCAGGGCTAATGTATCTCCCGCTGAACTCCCACGCACGCTAAACCTGGAGCTCATATACTACCAGGAGCGTTTCAGTTCATATCAGGTACTTCAAACACACAATTCATCGGCGCATGACAAGTCAACAAGCGGCGTTTCAATTCTGAGTCAGAAATCCTAAACAGATCCATATGACTTGGCCCAAATAACAACACAACAAATATAACAACAACCCAGTAACACAACACGACAAGACAATGCAAGCCAGCAACACAATTCATAACAAGCGATCACAGCATAACACGACGGTATAATACAACATACACTACTGTAACACAATCTGAGAACAGCATGATACCAACACGTCGTTATGGCGTGTTTTATTATCTTTCATTATGTCATATTGTCTTATATCGTGATTTCGAGGTGTTATTTTCTATTGTGTTATTTTAAATTTTCTATCTATTATGCTTTGTTTCTCTGTTATGTCGTGTTGTGAGTTTGTATCATATTTGGCTGTTTCTTGGTTGCGTTGTGTTATGTTGTATTTGTTTGTGTTGTTGTGTTTTTATGTTATGTAACATTTCTTAGTTGTGTTGTGAGGCTGTGTTCTCTTATGCCGTGCTTCTTTTATGTTTTCGTGTTGTCCTTTGCTCTGTTTCTCGATTGTGTAGTGTTGACATATATAGCTATAACAACAATATAACAATGCACTAAAATAAACAATACATAACAATGCAATAACAATGCACTAAAATAAACAATACATAACAATGCAATAACAATGCACAAAAATGTACAAAACACAACACTAACAATGCACTGAAATAAATAATACATAACAATAGTACATATTACAGTACATATAACAATATATAACACGCAATATATAACAATGCACCAATAATGCACTAAAATACACATTACATAATAATGCACTTAATAATGCACTACAATGCACTAAAATACACAATTATATAATAATACATATTACAATACATATTACAACACGCAATATATAACAATGCACCAACAATGCACTAAAATACACAATAGTATAATAATACATATTACAATACATATTACAACACACAATATATAACAGTGCACTAAAATACACAATACACAACAATGCACCAACAATGCACTAAAATACACAATACACAACCATGCACTGAAATACACAATAATATAACAATACATATTACAATACATATTACAACACACAATATATAACAATGCGCCAACAATGCACTAAAATACACAATACACAACCATGCACTGAAATACACAATAATATAACAATACATATTACAATACATATTACAACACACAATATATAACAATGCACCAACAATGCACTAAAATACACAATACACAACCATGCACTGAAATACACAATAATATAACAATACATATTACAATACATATTACAACACACAATATATAACAATGCACCAACAATGCACTAAAATACACATTGCATAATAATGCACGTAATAATGCACTACAATGCACTAAAATACACAATAATATAATAATACATATTACAATACATATTACAACACACAATATATAACAAGCACCAACAATTCACTAAAATACACAATGCACTAAAATACACAATACACAACACTCTTTTTCTTCTCCTTCTCTAATTCATTCCCAATCACTTTTGCCCAAAAACAGGCCAAATACTCATAAACGCTTTCACCCTTTGACCCCGAACTGTCTCGCATCTCTCCACATGCTGCGTATTTTGCCAAAGGAATGGTCATCCACAGGGACCCCAGCAAATGGACACGAGGACGCGACCGCTTGCGTATGATTTATAACCTCTGTTGTGTTTGGTACAGCTTCAGATCGATGTGGGAAAAACTGCAATCCAAAAAAAAAAAAAAAAGATTAACTTTGATGTTCCAATTTGCGAGATCACGTGAGGAACGTCGGCTTTTTTGCTATCACGCAAATTCTTTTACGCCGTTTGGTAACGCTCGGATCCGTGCCCTGGCCTCCCCGGCCATTTTTTGCATTTTTTTTTTCCATATCCACTCTTTTTTTTTTTTAAATGATTACTTCATGGTCTTTATTCACCATGATATTATTTCACCGCACTGAAGATACATGAGGCCGAAGAGCCAGAAATCTTTAGTACATTATTACTTTTACAAAAAGAATGGATCTCCTGCTGTGTGAGTCTTGGACTGGAACGTGATAGTGCTTTATTTTTGTTGTTGTTGTTGTTATTTGGTCCCGATCCAGATCCTCTGACTCAGAGAAGTGGTCCTGAGAGTAAGATTTTAACGCAGAGATGGATGTCAGGTTCGGTTTGAGCACTCTATCTAAGCGAACACGAATAGACCATGTGTGTTTTTTCTCTCTTTCGAAAGATCGCATCTTCTGTTTTGAGTTAAACCCCCGCCCCCCGAGATCCCCCCCACCCCCACCCCCATTGTACTCGACTCGACTCTAAGTGGTGTACATCTATTATAGCTGGCTGGATATCAGGTCTGTTTATTTATATGCATGCATCGGACGCATAGGATGCTCCGCGATAAATGTGCTTTTTATGGAAATTTTCTCCTGCCATCGTGGACACCACAAGACTCGATCTTCTCATGGCTTCACCACAACTTTATATAATAATGATATGCTGGTGGGGGAAATCTGGGCTCTGTTCTCATTTAGGTTCAGAAACTCTGGTCAGTAAAAACATTTCTAGTCTCCATGGTTTAAAAATGATCTATTTTTAACCTCAATTACAGATAATTTTTATTTTTTATTTTTTGCTTATTCTGAGTTTTAAACCAAATACAAAAAGCCGGGTCGTGAGCAGAGACGGAGTGGCTATGGAATGTGTCCGAAGCTGTAGCTTCTACTGGTGGTAAATTTCTTTTTTTTTTTTTTCAAAAGTCTGGTTTGTCTCATGCTTGGGTGCCTGGCAGGACAGGGAGTGTGAGGACACCCACGGGGGTGATGGGTTAGAGATCCAGCAGGAGGTAGGATCAAAGGGGAAAGGTCAGACATACGGACACTGACAAAAAACAGCATGGCTGGTATTAGGTATATCACTCGCCAGAAATGAGTTTCTGGGATCCCTTTTTTGTTTTTTGCCTCTCAGGTCTCTCTTTGGTGAAAAGATCAGGCTTTGTTTTTGTGTTTAGAAACAGATGGACGTTTTTTTTTCACACTGTTATAAGAGCTCTTGAGCTCTTGAGAGACTTTTTTTTTCCAGATTTCCATTTTTGCCCCCAAAAAAATTGTAGGCAGGACAGAAATGTGTTTTTTCCCACAGTGATGTTAGGATATGTTGTGGATTAATTGAACGGAGAGGCAGCTTGCTGGGAAGACACAGAAAGTGCACTCGAGTGACACGGACTGATTCATTTGCAAGGACACTGATGACACCGTCCCCCCGCCCCCCCAACTCCCACTCCGAGTCCCAGAGTGCTGACGCTCACTTAAGCTTGCGCTAGTATTGATGAATAGTCTGACAGATCGGGTTTCTGTGGAATAATTAATAATTAATAATAGTCCATTTCTAATTACTTGGTTCATTGTGATTAAGATTTCTTTTACTGGGATTAATAGCACCGAGCTGTTGAATGGACAAATCTGATTGGCTACATGGCAGATGCTTTATTTGTTCTTGTACTTTATTGTTTCTCACGTTTGTAAGTGTATCTCTGACAATTGATGTAATACAAATGTTTTATATAATTAGATTTATATAATTATCATATTTGTATAATTATTTAATATAATATATTATAATATAATATATGGAGGAGGACATGGTTAGAATGATGATCACCTCACACTTCCAGGGTTTGCGGGTTCGATTCCCGTCTCTGCCATGTGTGTGTGTGTAGTTTTGCATGTTCTCCCCGCGACTCTTCTCCGGTTTCATCCCCGGTCCAAAAACATGCACTGTAGGTTGATTGTAGGTTACGATGGAAAAATTTCCACTAGTATATGGATGTGTGTGTGTGAATGTGAGTGTGATGCACCAAGATGCCTGAGCACAGGCTCCCAGCGACCCGACGGAAGATCGGATGAAGCGGTAGAAGATGATTGAATGAATGAATAATATTCAATATAATATTCAATATTCAATAGAATATAAATAAAATGTAAAAAAGTGCAAGAGGAAAAAAAGGGCTTTTTTTAATTCAAGCTGATCTAGGTGATCAAGCTGATGAACGTGTCTTGTTGCTCTGTGACAGACGCTTCTCACGTTAAAACATAAAAAAAATATATATATATATATGGGGCATATATATGGGGCAGGGTGGCCTCACATCTCCAGGGTCGTGGTTCAAGTCCCGTCTCGGCCATGTGTGTGTGTATGTTTCTACCTGTGCCTCACAGGTTTTTTCTCTGGGTTTTCCGGGTTTCCCCCCGGTCCAAAAACATGATTGGCACCTTGTAAAATTGTCCCTAGTGTATGAATGTGTGTGTGAATGTGAGTGTGTGTGTGTGTGTGTCCCTGCGATGAGTTGGCATTCCATCCAGGGTGTATTCCTGCCTTAATGCCCATAGACGCCTGAGATAGGCACAGACTCCCCGTGACCCGAAGGGAAGATCGGATAAAGCAGTAGAAGATGAATGAATGATATATATATATATATATAAAAACCATTCTGCTGTCATTTCTTGCCCTCTGAAATGTCTCACCTGGTAATAATATATGTTATCTCTTATATTAAACAATCGTACATCATTTCTTGACTGCAGGTGATGGAAAATATTCACATATTGAAACTATTTCAATAAAACTGTCTGTCCTTGTCCTTTATCTTAAGCTCCTTGTTGTATTGGCAGTAACTTATTACTGAGCGTCTGAGAGACAAAAAAAAAAAAAAAAACGACAAAGTCTGTCTTTGATCTACAGCTATTCAGGTTGCTCTGAGGCCGGGTTTCCATCTTTTTGACGGGTGGAGGTTATATTTACTGTAAGAAGAACAGGTTATTTATCTCGTGTTAATGTAGTCTGCTCCTCATCGTTTATGTGAATAGCGAGTGGAGATGCGTCTCTCTAGCTTGTTTGTATCAGTTATAGTGTTTTCGGAGTCTATTTGGGTAACAATAATAATGAAAGCTGGATTAACTACCATCTCATATGTTTACTAAAATAGTCTGTAATTAATTAGAATTCAGACTCAGCCATCGTCTCAAAGGAAAACCCTCGTAAAGTATTGTTTAAAAAAAAAAAAAAGAAGAACAAGCTTCCTCTTTCCGACCTGTCACTTATCACCCAATTTGTGCCTCAATTACGATTTGCTGACATTCTGTCTGTACATTGTGTCTCGCGGGTTAGAGGAAGCCGACTGCAGCGCAGACCTGTGATGTACAGACGCTGGAATTCCTCACGCGTCCTTAAACAGTTCCTCATGAGATGCTTTGTGTGGTCTTTCGCTCTGCTTTTCGTCCCTCTGCTCTCTGCGTCCCGGGAGATAGCGAAGAGAGCGGGAGATGTTCTCTATACGTCGTCAAGCGCTTCGTTTTCCTATCGGAGGCAGGACGTCCTTTTACCGTTTCGCGTTACTCTCGGCGATCGTTTACTGGCCTGGCAAAAACATACAGTCAGACAGTGGTGCTTGTGAGAATGTGATCTGGGCGGAACGAGTCGCATCTGTTGCTGCTTTAGATCTACATTTCGAAGAGCCTGGCTGCAAGCCGAGTGGTCTTAAATCTGACCTACATGTAAACTCTTCCTGGATTAAAGCAAGATAAAAAAAAAAAAAGATAGCTAAGCCCCTTTTTTAGATGACTTGTTTGGCTCTGGTAATTTGGCTGTGTTGTTGTTAACAGCGTGGGATTTGCGTGGAATGTATACATCTCGCCAGTTGCTATAACACAGCTGTAGCTTTGTGTTAACTTAAGTAGGGTCGACTTAGAGGTGTGCTTCGGCGTCTGTTACTGATATCCGTAATTGTCTTGTTACTGTGCGATACAAACAAGAACGGACAGTAACAGATTAGACAGTAGCGTGACCAGTCATCACTGCTAAGGCCATTAATAGGAACAAGTATTCTTTATTCGTTTATCCTTAGACATTTACATCCTTCGTTTACGCGGCTTGCGACAGAACATCCGGGTCTTCTCAAGCCTCAAGGCTGGGATTTGATCTGATGACCTTTCAATTCAAAATCCAATGCCTTTATAACTACAATCACCTCTGGTCAGGGTTTAGAGTAAGTTACTCCACTTATATATATATATTCATTCATCTTCTACCGCTTTATCCGATCTTCTCTCGGGTCACGGGGAGCCTGTGCCTATCTCAGGCGTCTATGGACATTAAGGCAGGATACACCCTGGATTGAATGCCAACCCATCGCAGGACACACACACATTCACACATCACACATACACACATTCATACACTAGGGACAATTTTCACCAAGGTGCCAATCAACCTACCGTGCATGTTTTTGGACCGGGGGGGGAGGAAACCGGAGAACCCGGAGAAAAACCCCCGGAGGCACGGGGAGAACATGCAAACTCCACATACACATTACTGAGACGGGAATCGAACCCGGACCCTGGCGGTGTGAGGTGAATGTGCTAAACCACTAAGCCACCGTGCTATATATACACACACACACACACACACACACACACACACACACACACACACACACAATACTGTGCAAAAGTTTTAGGCAGGCGTGAAAAAATGCTGTAAACAAAGAATGCTTTCAGAAATATAAATAATGATGGTTTATTTTTGTCAATTTACAAAATGCAAAGTGAGTGAATAATATATATATATATATATATATATATATATATATATATATATATATATATATAATTATATTTTTTACATACAGTATAAATATCATTCATAAAACTGACAAGCAAAATAACAGTGGAAAATAAAACTTGTCCTGAAATGCACAGTGAGAAAACACCAGAGAAAGTAAACAAAAAATGCACAGCGATACTGTTAAGTACCACAAAAGCAACTGGATATACTTAAAGTTCTTTATAAGTGCTATAACTTTGGGACACGGTACACGGGTGCAAATGTGCCTGTAAGTTGTTTCATGTTTTAGGGCCATTACATTATAAATTCTTTCCACGACTTAGGCATAACCTGAGAAGTTGGAAAAAAAATATCCGCGACCCCTAAACTTTTGTCCTTAATTGCATTTTTCCCCCATTACATTAGTTTTATACTTTAAGTGGTTTCTAAACCAGTACTTTTACTTGAGTAAAAAAACTCGAGTTGATACTTCAACATCTACAGAAGTCTTTTTGAACCCTACTATCTACACTTCTACCTTAATAATGAATCGGAATACATTTGACACCCGTGTAAAACAGAATCTGTTTATTATTAATTTATTATATTATTATTATTATATATTCATTCATTCATTCATTCATTCATCTTCTACCGCTATATCCGATCTTCCCTCGGGTCACGGGGAGTCTGTACCTATCTCAGGCGTCTATGGGCATTAAGGCAGGATACACCCTGGATGGAATGCCAACCCATTGCAGGACACACACACACACACACACACACACACACACACACACACACACACACACACTCACATTCACACACACATTCATATACTAGGGACAATTTTCCAAGGTGTAAATCAACCTACTGTGCATGTTTTTTTTTTGGACCGGGGGAAACCAGAGAACCAGGTGAAAAAAAACTCCCTGAGGCACGGAGAGAACATGCAAACTCCACACACACATTGCCGAGACGGGAAATCGAACCCGGACCCGAACCCGAATATATTATTTTATATATATATATATATATATATATATATATATATATATATATATATATATATATATATATAGTTTTTTTTTATTATTTAAATTGTGTAGAGCAATAACTGTACAAGTCTCTGCCTATAAGCTATCACTATAAAAACAGTAACATATTAGAATAACCCCATTAATATTGCCCTCGTACATTTAGAACGATCCGAGCAGTACTGTTACACAAAAATCACTCACCCCTTCTTACCAATCAGATTTCACTCTCCCGCGGCAATAAAATACCATTTATATTTATGTATTATGCATGCTGGTGTGTCACAACAGTCAACAGAAATGTTGTTCAAAGGGAGATTTTTGGGCCATCTGACAGATGTATGGTGTAACACTCATGTCGAGAAGAATTGGCCAAGCTTCGCCAGACAATCTGGAAGAGATCGAAATGTCCAAAAGCATGGGAGTGAATATTTCAGCTATATTAAAGTATATATCTTAACATACTTTACATGCCCTGTTTGTATTCGTACCAAAAGAGCTCGTTATCATAATAATCTGTGACAACTGAAAATGAACAAAAGCTAGCCGTTTTCTTCTATATAGTATATAATGTTTGCATGTACACTGTATATGGAATACCACAAGTCAACTTCCTTCTTACATTTTGCCAAAGCACGCGAAAGTGTACTTCTTCTTCTAAATGGAGGCCGGTTTTAAGGCTACCCCCCCGGCTCTCTCCCACAAACCCCCCCCCCCCCCCCTCCCCCCGCAGACACACACACACACACACACACACACACACACACACACACACCACACCCCTCCGACAAAGCTTGGCATGATCAATAGCAGATATGAGATATGGGTAATTATATATGTATTGGACTCAACGTGTTCCCACTTATGGGATATAGTGGCTTCGGAAGGAAAAAAAAAACCCACATTTCCTGAGAATTTGCACTCTGTGAGCACCTCGCTAAGAAGCTCACATGAAAGAATAGTCAAACACACGGTTAGGTAAGGAATTAAACATGACACCATCATGCTGTTATAGGGAGATTTTTTGACAGGGTTGTGTGATGCGCTTCAAAGTTGATTTTCGGTGAATCGCTTGTGCTTTGCGCTGTGTTTTATTCTCCTGTAATATGGAAGCGATTTGTCCTGCTGCTAAAAATCCTGCTGTGAAATATTTAAGGAATAGCTAGGCTTCGAAGTGTTACATCACTCCCAGGCTGGATATTTTCCTTCTGAAAATATCTGCAAATATATTCACACTAAGGGATTTATTTGTTGGGATATATAAATGAGCAGAAGCTTGGGGGAAACCTTATTTCAAGCTACTGCAAGCTGACACCCGAGCTGTCTTCATCTGCTGGCATTTTCACACTCTGAGCTTGCGTCCTACACAAACCCCTCCGTTAAAGTTCCATTATGCATGTCTGGTTCCCGTTAACTCCAAGGAAACCTGTAGCTTCTGCCTCTCAGAGAGCTGAAAGTCATGGTTAGAGGACTTCCTTCCTGCTGTGCCCCTTTGAATGCTGTGATAATGATACCGGGGAAAGGCGCTCACTGATTCTTGAGCGAATGCGCCCTTGTGAGGAGACGCAAGCTCAGAAGAGATCCCTGCGAAATCAGTGTATCGTCCTAAAACACAAAAATGTATTAACCTTCATTATCTTTCATATCCTTCATTCAGTCATAATAGAGTTTGTTTAGTAAATACAAATACTCGGCACTATTGTTCTACTGACGACCTTTTGGGGATTGTGGTCATTAGAATATTAGAATATATATATATATATATATATATATATATATATATATATATATATATATATATATATATATAATATATATATATATATATATATATATATATATATAAACGCAAATTCACTTTAAACATGTTATTAATGCGTGATTAACGCAGCGTGCATTACTTTGTGAGTGATCTGCTCCTTCACTCTGCGTCATGTTGACGAATGAATGAAACCCGAACAACAAAGAACAAATGAATAAATAAACGTTCAGTGCATCCACTCACGCTTCCTAAATTTCGATGAATTACCTCAACAAGCTGCGCATTCACAACAGGTATGATCTCCTCACTATATTAGCGTATATTACCGTATGGAACCTTAGACGCAAGCGCATCGCATTCCCAAATCCGTATTAAGGAAGCGTATTTTTCTTTTGCGAACGCAATGCGCTTCCATATAACCTAAACGTATCACCAGTTTATATGGAAAAGCAACCGGAACAGAATTCTTAAAGGAGCCACGTCCCATATTTTACACAATTAAAACCAGCACTCAACAAGTAATATTAAAATTCACAAGAAATGTTAAAAAAGGGTTAAAATATTAAATACTCAATAATTTTATCATAGGGAGAGATTTTGAGTGAGACAAATGTATATAATTATAACATCTGTTACTGTTAGAAACATAAAAAGTATGTGATTAATGTGCGATAAATCACAAGTTAATCGCTATTAAATATTGGCATTTATATATATATATATATATATATATATATATATATATATATATATATTCTTCTTATCATATTATTCTTATTATTAAATAAAGAGAAATTCAGATGAAAGTGTTTGTCCGAAAAAATTTTGCAACAATATAAAGATTCCGTTCTGTTTTCATTCCTCCTCTTAGTCCTCAAGCACTCGGGTTTCTGACACAATTCGTCTCTTATTACAGTAAATACAATCTCGCGAAAATACAATAATCTCTGGATGGCCAGCAAAAGAAACCCCGGTGCGGAAACAGTCTTAGGTGTTAAGTTCAGACCAACAAACCATATTCTGACGAAATACACAGAACCTGAGACAACAGAACCTGCGAGCGATTCTGAGGTTCGTGATCTGGCTCTGAAAAGGACCAAATATTTTCACTCTAAGAATGCACCGATTCAATTTTCTCTTTCACTTTGACTCGGCCTATAAAGCAAAGCAGAGGTCTGTGTTAGTTCTATTTATTTACACGGTGCAGATTACATGCTGAACCCTGTGGAAGGTCTGAAATGTTTGTTTTTTCTGAACGGATATGTATATTTCTGTCATACCACCCCAGTTAACCGTGCACCAAGAAGGTAAGGTTCGCAGCCGACCAAAAGCCATATTTTTGTGCGGAAACCCGTTTGGAGTCTTCTATAAGACCGGCCTTTTGACGGCGGGGTGAAAAACAACAATAAAACACGGGTCGGGTTACTCATGTTCTTATAATGAGACCAAGTGTTTGTTATTAGGAGATTACTCAGCGCACACAAGCAAACACAAACGATCAACAGAGATTTCGTGCGTGCACCGTGGCTCAAAGTATTCTTTTATAAGGACCTGCTATAAAGAAGTCCACTCTTACTTACGGGGTGTGTCCATCTCGGCAAATTATAGTATTTTGCAAGGCCGTATTTGTTCAGCTAAACGATGACAAGGCTTTGTAACCTGTGTGGGGAAAACAGAAAGGTTCTGTCCCTGGTCTTTAACTTTAGAATCCGCCTGTTATTTTGCTCCCATATATTTCAATTATCTTGTCGTGGATGTTTATATGAGCAGTGACATACATGCATTTTGCTTTTTAATGCGCAGTCCCCAATCTGGAACTCCTGAGGGATACGGATGGTTATGTGTTTATCGGAGGGACATGTAATTTCACAACTGCATGAGACAAACTGGCACAACGGATGATGTTGTTCACAAAGACAAGCACTCCATTAAAGCCTTACATTTACGGCCTTATCTAGAGCGACTTACAGCTGAGCAGCTGAGGATTAAGTGCCTTGCTCAAAGGCTCAGCAGCGGCAGCTTGGTGGTGCTGGGATTTGAACTCGTGACCTTCCGATCTAATAGGCAAACATCTGAGCTACCACCTCCTGCTTAAGAGGGCAATGGCGTCTACTTTTCATAAAGAAAAGAAGCCAAGACACCCAGGGGTCTTAAAGGATTGTGATCAGTATGGGGTCATAAACTAGTAATTTAACACATTACGGTATATAATTGAGTAAAACAGAGCAAAAGCGTCAGGGGTGCACACAATTTTTCAGCATGAGAGCTACTTGTCAAATGACCAAGTCAAAAGGATTTACCTACTTCTAAAATGCAAAACATATGTTTATTTATAAATATATTGAGAATGCTTTATATGTACATTGTACGTTGTGTACCTTGGATAACCACAACTATATGAGGCAATATTGCACAACACAACACAATTTACTGTATATATATATATATATATATATATATATATATATATATATATATATATATATATATATATATATATATTGTCATTACCTGAGTAATGACTTCTCTGATGACTGAATGTTGTGAGAAAAATGACTGCTGGAATTTTAGTTCCTTCGTTCTCGGCTCTCTCTGTCGCTGTCATATTCTCTTATTATTATTATTCATAGAGAATAAGTCGTTGTCGTATTCTCTATGAAGTCGAGTCAAGAGGTTTGTATTTTCATTTCAACTGTATATAGCTGAGTACACAATAAACGTTTCTCGAGAACCTTGGTGGTACATAAAACAACATATCACATCCCAACATGGAGATACAAAACTGAGGACTAGACCAAGACTAGACTAAGTCGTCCTAGCCACATAAAGTGCATCGTGTGCAACCTGGTTGCAAACAAAAGCGCAAAAGAAACCCGTGTGGGATAGACAACAAAAGATAGTGCAGGACCAGTACACAATACAAAATAGCAACGACCCGTAACTAATGGCAGACTGGCACATGAGGCAAATGCACCACGAAAATGATATCACAGGGGGGAAATATCCTCCTCCCATTCTTTATGAAAGTGCTAAGTTTTTGTCTTCTTACTTGGTTCAGCTCCCTTACTCATTTATACCCTTATTATACCCTTTCTTAAGTTTAAGGCTAATAATTGGAGGTAACTTGCTAGCTTGTTTGCTAGCTTGTTTGCTAGCTTGTTTGCTAGCGTTTTTGCTAGCTTGTTTGTTAGCTTGTTCACAGCAAACCTCTAGATGCAGCAGAAGACTTAATACTCAACCCATGTCAGCCAAAAAAGAGGCTCCAATGGCTACAGGTTTAACAAAAACCTGACAGTTTGACGCTCCATATTTAGCGCAGTTGTTTGCGCATGCGCGGTGACCCTAAGTGTCAGAAAAAGTCAGATTTGTATGACAGGAATGGATGATAGAGATGACGTATAATTTTTTGAATGTCTTGCGATCTACCCACACTACATTTGGTAGATTGCGATCTGCGTATCGAACAGCCCTTATATACAGTATGTGGCAGGAGGTGCGTGGATGAGCGTCAGTTCGAAGGCGAGGATCGGACATGCTTCGTTTCGGTATTCTGCAGTGCCTATGTGCCTATGGGTGAGAGTCCCAGCATATCGCTGCTACATTTGCCAACAATGTAAAAATGTAAATATTATTTACAGATTTTTCCATACTGTTATTGTCATTATTGTCAAATCGGGGACTGCTTGTATTTTGTTAATAGAATAGCCTTTATTTGTCACATATACATTACAGCACAGTGAAATTGCTCCTTTGCATATCCCAGCTGGGATCAGAGCTCAGGGTCAGCCATGATACAGCGCCCCCTGGAACACAGAGGGTTTAGGGCCTTGTTCAGAGATTCAAGGGCGATAGTGTGGCTCGACCCCCGTCCGTCCGTCTAGTCAATAGCTCTGCACCTTACCCCACTGAGCCCCCTGTCTTATTACAAATATCGTGGAAAAAAACAAAGAATCTCCACAGCAAACGTCTAGATGCAGTAGAAGACTAAATACTCCACCCATGTCAGAGAAAAAAGAGGCTCCAGTTCGTCCAGGTTTAACCAAAACCTGACAGTTTGAAGTATATACACAAATGTCTTCAATAAAGTAGTCAGTAAAACTCGTTGGAAACATTTTACTCATTGAGATCACGCCAAAAACGGAGCACTCGACCTTTTCACCTCAGACGTAAACACGATAAACTTTTACGTAAACTCGCTGAGACAGTGTTAATTAAAAGTCTCCAACGCGGCAAGACTCGGCTCTAATGCCCTTTTATCCCAAGATAAAATAATCTCGGATAAATTATACGCTTCTATATAAAGGCCTTTCGACGAGTCACAAAATGTCTTTTCCGGGTTTTTCCGCGGGCCAGGGAGCCAGTGCCTTAGCCGCCTTTTTAACTTTTTTTCCTTTTCCATACTCTCGACGCAGCTTGTTATGGCGTGGCTGTTAATCTGTTGTTTACACCGTGTTCTCTCCACATCTGGAGCCATTTGCAGCTGGTCACCCCCAAGCTAAGCGGTACACGTGCATGCCCAACTATGGTCTATTTTACAGTCAGCAAATTAGGACGAGGCCTAAAACCTCTGCTCGCGTTCCTTTCCCCCTTCTCGTATCACCGGGTGAGAGCTCGTATGAGGGCGGTGCGGGGACCGAGAGCTGCAGGATAAAGTGAACTCCGCAGACGTCTTCAGCTGGTGGCCAGCGTAATGAGCAGAGGGAATGTTTTTACAACTGGACTAGATTTACGTCGCGCTGGAGGATTTCTTATATAACTAGTTGCTTCCATGGAACTCGAGAGCCAAGTCAGTAAACGGGCGGGGGGGGGGGGGGGGGTGGGGTGGGGGGATCAGTGCTGATGTTTATTATGTTCTTTTATTCCCTGTATCCCTTTGCATTCATATTTTTACTTCCCCCCTCCCGACCCAGGAAAACTGTACTCCTGCCAGCAATCTAAAGGTACTTTGGGAAAATGGACTACACCAAGCAGTAGTGACCCTGAGCACACAGTAGCATCAAAACTTGGCTTGGTCTGGTAAACGAGGAGTACATTATGATATGAAGATTTGAGCATTCTGGGAGATTTTTTTTCTGCTTACCATAGTTGCATAAGAGCTATCATTATTAATATTATTATTGTTCATTCATTCATTCATTCATCTTCTACCGCTTTATCCGATCTTCCCTCGGGTCACAGGGAGCCTGTGCCTATCTCAGGCATCTTCAGGCATCAAGGCAGGACACACCCTGGACGGAATGCCAACCCATCACAGAGCACACACACTCACACACACACCTACACACTAGGGACAATTCCAGTCAACCTACCGTGCATGTCTTTGAACTGGGGAAGAAACCAGAGAACCAGGAGAAAAACCCCCTGAGGCACGGGGAGAACATGCAAACTCCACACACACACGGTGGAGACGGGAATCGAGCCCCCTATCCTTGAGGTGTGAGGCGAACGTGCTAACCACTAAGCCACCCATGCCTCACATTATAATGATGATGATTATTATTATTATTATTATTATTATTATCAATTTAGTCCTTACTGTCAGTCTCATTTGATACGTTTTTACCCCCCCCCGTCCCCCCCTGCCCCGCAAAATCGGTTTCTTTTAAAAATCCAAATTTCCTAAAATGCTCAAACCAGAGAGTCAGAAAGTGTATCTTTATTTTTTTTTCATGATTAGATATCAGCTTAGCGACTAAAGTAAAAGCATTCTGATATCACTCTTAATGTCACTGTTTTACTGCAGACTTAAGTTTTTTTCTTTTATGGCTCCTTGAAGAATAGCAGATACCTCTTAAGCGGAACCATTTCCTGATCTTCAGCAGCAGATTCCTTGCACAGCAGGCAATATGATACATTATTCCCCTATCATTTCCAATTCTGACCTCTGCCAGCTATATAGAGTGTCCAAAAACCTGTCAGTCTGGTATATGTATATTAATAGACGCTCTCGTCATTTTATTTAATTTTTTTTTCTTCCTCTAGAAGGGTTTAATTCTCTGGGAGGAAATTATAGGTTGAACAGTAAGAACATTTTTTGTGAATTAGCACATCTATGCTGGTCTACTTATGTTAGAGAAATTAAGATGTAGATGTAGTGATGCGGGGGCACGGTGGCGTAGTGGTTAGCACGTTCGCCTCACACCGCCAAGATCCGGGTTCGATTCCCGTCTCGGTCCATGTGTGTGTGGTGTTTGTGCATGTTCTCCCCGTCCTCATCTCCCCGTGCCTCAGGGGGTTTTTCTCCGGGTTCTCCGGTTTCCTCCCGGTCCAAAAACATGCACGGTAGGTTGATTGGCACCTTGGAAAAATTGCCCCTAGTGTATGAATGTGTGTGTGAATGTGTGTGTGTGTGTGTGTGTGTCCTGCGATGGGTTGGCATTCCATCCAGGGTGTATCCTGCCTTAATGCCCATAGACGCCTGAGATAGGCACAGGCTCCCCGTGACCCGAGAGATCGGATAAAGCGGTAGAAAATGAATGAATGAATGTAGTGATGCATCCTACATGTGTCCTTTGTGTTGTATTAATTATAAATCCACTGTTCTCCACTGAGAACGTCCATCTTCACTCCCTCTTCACTTTTTGGGGGAAAAAAATTCTCCTTTTATTTTATGGTTATGTTTTTGCTGCTTCGAGTTCAAATCGAAGGAAATTGAAGTGCTACCCTCTGGGCACGCATGTACTAAAAGCTTTTTAAGGATTTTCACATACGTTTCTGATTAGTTCTGGAATTCTATTAACACGAATGTGACCTTATTATGCAATCTATTATGACAAGGGAGAGAAAACACTGCTCATGATTTAGACATAATTAGCAAAGCATTGTTATATATTCGTTTCGAAGTGAGTAAACATATGGAGATAGAATATGTAAACAGGTCATATATATATATATGTGTGTGTGTGTGTGTGTGTGTGTGTGTGTGTGTGTGTGTGTGTTTTTTTTATATACGTACAAGGAATGGCAAGATGCTCTGCATCTGTAAAACATGTATTTATTTGTATTTATTTATTTATATAATTATTTAGAAAGTGATCAATATTTATGCATATTGATTTTCGCCTCGTTTCTCACACATGTCCTGTCAGCACTGCGGCTGAACATACACGAATATAAAGTATCACAACACTACAGAGAGTCACATGGCATATAGATTAACATGGCAGAGGTAGAGTGGCATCTTCCTGGTGACAGAACAGGAAAATAAACTCTGGTTTTATTGAAATGTTTTTCTTTCTTTTTTTTTGTTGCACTTCAAAGGCGTGTTTGTGAGAGAGCCATGCGTTAGAAGTCAGAAGGCACTTAAGTAAATTGATGATTTGCTGTCTCTCTGAAACAAAGAAGTCAAAGTGAACGATCGGTACCATATTGGATTACAGAACATCTTATTTTTTATTGCATCGAATCGCATTATATTTCAGAAAGGAATTTTCATTTTCGTGATATCAGTTTTACTTCTAAATCTGTTTTCAGAACTCGATCGGGTGGTTTCAGGTTTTTTGGAGGTGGTAAATCGCCAGGATAAGATTCTGGGCTTCTGTTCAGTTTTGAGTTTGAATCCCTGCACCATCAAACTGCCACTTTATTTTACTTTAACTCCCACGCAACCGCAAAAGCCACGCAAATTTACTTTAACGTCACTAATGTTATTAACGTGTGATTAAACGCAGCATGCATTACTACGTGAGTGATCTGCTCCTTCACTCTGCGCTGTGTTGGCGAATGAACGGAACAACAAAGAACACAAAAGAACAAATAAATAAAGAAACTTCAGTTCATCCACTCACACTTCCTAAATTTACCCGAATTACGCCTACTAGCTGCACATTCACAACAGGTATGATCTCCTCACTACACTATATTAGCTTATATTACCGTATGGAACCTTACGCAAGCGCATCGCATTCCCAAATCCATATTACTCAATAAAGCGCATTTTTCTTTTGTGAATGCAATGCGCTTCCGTATAACCTAAACCTATCACCAGTTTATATGAAAAAGCAACCGGAACACAATTCTTAAAGGAACCACGTACCATATTTTACAAATAAAACAAGCACTTGCATTAAAATGAACAAGAAATGAATATTAAACGAATAATTTCCACAGTAAAATAAATATTAAATAATCACTAATTGTATTAAATGAGACATTTTGAGAGAATGTATAGAATTATAACATCTGTCACAGTTAGAGTATTAGAAACATGAAAATTATTCATTTATGGTATATTGAAAACATGCGATTAATGTATGATTAATCAGAAGTTAATCACTATTAAATATTTGTATTTATATATATATATATATATATATATATATATATATATATATATATATATATATATATATATATATATATATATGCATTCATTCATTCATCTTTCTAGCGCTTTATAATCCGATCTTCCCTCTGGGTCACGGGGAGTCTGTGCCTATCTCAGGCGTCTATGGGCATTAAGGCAGGATACACCCTGGATGGAATGCCAACCCATCACACACACACACACACACACTCACACACACATTCATACACTAGGGACAATTTTCCAAGGTGCCAAACAACCTACCGTGCATGTTTTTGGACCGGGGGGAAACCGGAGAACCGGAGAAACCCGGAGAAAAAAAAAACCCTGAGGCACGGGAAGAACATGCAAACTCCACACACACATGGCCGAGACGGGAATCGAACCCGGACCCTGGCGGTGTGAGGCGAACGTGCTAACCACTAAGCCATGATGCCCTCTTATATAGATATATATATATATATATATATATATATATATATATATATATATATATATATATATATATATATATATATATATATATATATATATATATATAGATATATATATTACGAATTCACGAATCCCTGATTGCAAGACATGAATTGGGCTACAGTATATTTAATATAATAGGATGAATAGTCAGAGCAGGAATAAACGAAACATGTTTCTGTCATATCCTTATACTATGATAATATTAACTTCCTCTCTGGCTTTCATTCTTTCCTTGCCTCATACCCTGTGTGTCTCTGTTCAGCCTCAACTTCATTTCAATTCATGAAAACCCGATAGCATTAACAAACATCCAGGGCAAGCCTCCCGTTCTTACATTCGCCCTTTCTCCCGCGTTCGCGCTCACTAATTTTGGTGTCTTTTGCTCTATATGTGATTTATATTCATTCCTATCAGAAGAACACTTATGTTAAAAGTTGCTCATGAGTTGTTTTTTTGTGGGTTTTTTTTTCCCCTTTTCTTTTTTGGCCTGCCAGAATTTCTTTCTTTTGAAGCGATGCGCCAGGGTGTCAAACTGAATTCTTGTCTCTCCGCAACATTAAGGAGTCATTTATTGCAATGTGATAAATCCTAATATGTCAGATAAAACGCAAAGGTTAATACATATTGTTGTAATAAAGATACATTTTGCGATATGAATTTTTATCTGTTGCCTCCGCTCGGTTGCCGGCTCGTGCAATCTCGGCGTTAATTTACCGTTACAAAAGTCACGTCGGATGAATAGTGCGCCAGGATTTCCCAACATTTCAGTTCAAAGGAGGATGTAATAATATTAGCAGCTGTGCGGACGGGGACGTCTTGGTGTTGTGTTGAATTACAGCTTCTCGGGCAAACGATCATTAAAGAATACGCTTCCAGATGATGAGTGTTTACTCGAACGTTTACGTTGGTTTAATGGAGAGCATAAGATGTTTGAGGTGATGCTCCTGTTGAGTGTAAATACATGGAAAGAACAGTCCAAACATGGCTCCGGTACAAGTCTAGCAGCAGAGGAGGAGGGGGGGAAAAAACCCTGAGCATTTAATCATTTTCTAATTATCCTCGATATTAACTTTTATTTGTAGTGTTAGAAATGACACTTACGTAGTACGTAGTATCCGGAGTCTGTTTAAAGTGTTGATGTTATTTGAGTTTCTCTATGACAAAAAATAAGAATGCCTTGCCAGAGGCCTCTGTCATAGGGAAGAAAGAGACGAGGCTTTCAGTTAATATTATTAAGATTAATATTCCATTGGCATTCGGGGTTTTTGTGAGGTGAAAGCAGTCAAAATGCAGATTGGCAGGTCTGGTAATGTTATTTGGAGTAAACAATGTATATTTGTGGAAATGTATTGTGAAAAATTACATCATTACATAAATACAGAGATTTTTTTTTCTTGTTCAGCTTTTTTCTAAAGTTGCCTTTAACTTGACATGGATAAAGCAGTTCTAAAATATATAACAGGTTGTTCCTTGTAATTGTTAGAGTATTAGAAACATGAAAAGTATTCATGTATATATATATATATATATATATATATATATATATATATATATATATATATATATATATATATATATATATATATATATATATGTATATAGGGATGCGGTGGCTTAGTGGTTAGCACTGGTTAGCCTCACACCGCCAAGGTCTGGGGTTTTTCTCCGGGTTCTCCGGTTTCCCCCGGTCCAAAATCATGCACGGTAGGTTGATTGCCACCTTGGAAAATTGTCCCTAGTGTGTGAATGTGTGTGTGTGAGTGTGGGTGTGTGTTTGTGTGTGTGTGTGTCCTGCGATGGGTTGGCATTCCATCCATGATGTAGCCTTAATGCCCATACTTCGCCTGAGATAGGCACAGGCTCCCCGTTACCCGAGGGAAGATCGGATATAGCGGTAGAGAGGGTCCTTTTTCTTTACCCAGTGGTAATTTCAGGATTGAACTCCATGTGACACGCTATAGGGAGTGTGTTGCGCTAAAATAAATAAATTAAGAAAAAAATTATTTCTTGTTTAATTATTCATTTTTCAAAATGTTCACATAAGGACTTGTACTTATAAACTTATGTATAGTTTATAAGTACAAATAAAATGTATCGAAACACTTCCTGCGTTAGATATCTATTCCAATACAGTGTATACGTCTCATGTTCTGCAGCAGCTGTATATGCAGCATTAATCTGAATCTAGGGCGGATTTTTTTTTTAATCCCAGGTGTGGGGGGGGGGGGGTGCCAGGCCCATTTACTGCTTTTACCTCCTTCTTTTGACACCTTTCTGTACCATAAAGCTTTGTCTTTGGTGTAACCAATTAAACATCCTAACATGGAACACGTGTGCAATTAGTCCCTGCTGAATTCATCCTAAAACCACTCATTCATTTATTCTCTGGCGTCACTCTTAATACACCTCTTATGTAAAGGCAAATTTACACCGGGCACCTGATGGAACTTTTCCCAGAGGAAGTGTTACCGTATTAATTAAGGTGACATTTTTTCCCCCCCGTGTTATGTGTTAAGTTAGTGTTATAGCATTAATTAAAGCTTTTTGAACGCCTACTGTAAATGTTGTGTCTTTTCATTTGCTTATTAGGAGGAAACGAGTGCCAGGTTTCTGTTAGCATGCCGAAACAGGGGAATGTGATAATAAAAGCAATATTTCCACCATTTAATTTCCACGTGCTGTTAAGAAATGCACTCGCTAGGAAACTTTCAGTCGCAATTTTATGATAATAGGAAATCACTGCTCTTCAGGTGCACAATTTTAAACAGTCCTGCATTTTATGTCAGAAGATCTTCCACTTTATGAACTAATGACCTTTAGACCAGAGTTGTTTGTTTACTCATTTCAGCTCAATCATTTCGGCTCATTTCAGCGAAGCACTAAGTACCTCTGGCATTTTCCTAGAATTGCTCCGTCCATTTCAGTTTAGAAATAATACATTCTAATGGCTTCTGAATAATGTCTATAAGGCATGGTTATTGAACACAGTTGTTTATCTTGATGGAAATAAGGCTCAGTTCATTACATACTAACAGCCTGTGGTCCATTTGGCATAAGAATTCTCCTTGCATAAAGTGAAAACATAAGGAAAAGGATTCATTTGTAAGGACTCTGAATATGAATGAAATGCAGGACTGTGCTTAAAGCGGAAGAGTAATCTCTTTGCATATTTTTGTAAGGAGTGTAAGCACAGGTCACATACATTATAGAATCCTGTTCCCTGTATATGTCATCACTATGTGATTTTTAAATCATGTAATAGAACCTTTCCGTCACAAAATATATATATATATATATATATATATATATATATATAATAGTAACTAAGGGGCACGGTGGCTTAGTGGTTAGCACGTTCGCCTCACACCGCCAGGGTCCGAGTTCGATTCCCGTCTCGGCCATGCGTCTGTGGAGTTTGCATGTTCTCCCCATGCCTCAGGGGGTTTTTCTCCGGGTTCTCCGGTTTCCCCGGTCCAAAGACATGCACGGAAGGTTGATTGGCACCTTGGAAAATTGTCCCTAGTGTATGAATGTGTGTGAATGTGTGTGTGTGTGTGTGTGTGTGCCCTGCGATGGTTTGGCATTCAATCCAGTGTGTATCCTGCCTTAATGTCCATAGACGCCTGAGATAGGAACAGACTCCTCATGACCCGAGGGAAGATCGGATAAAGCGGTAGAAGATGAATGAATGAATAATAGTAACGAGTTATATGTAACAGCATTATGTAATTTAATTAAATGTAAACGTAATTCATTACAGTTACTGAGATAAAATGTGCAATTAAAATACAGTTACTTATGAAAATGTTAAAGATTACCAAGAGGATTACATATGAAAAATTTCGTTAAAAACCTAGGATATGCTGAATAACATATACATGGTGGTTTAGTAGTTATCACATTAGCTTCACACCACCAGGGTTGGGGGTTCGAATCCCGCCTCCACCAAGTTACTTGCCAGTGTATGTCCTGTCATAGCTATGTAAAGATTTGATGTCAAAAACTTAAATATCTTAAATATTTCATTTTTGTTATTGTGTGGCTGTGCTTAAAAATGAAATTAATATGAACTTAATTCAAGTGATGTAAACAGTATATATATATATATGTGTATGAGTATGTATGTATATGTGTAAGTATGTGTAAGCTCTCTCGACCCCGTTTCATCCGGTTCGCGATCAGCAGGACGAGTGACTATAGACGGCTGTGTTTGTTTGTCCGAGCTCGTGTGATGTCATTCTCGGCTCCCCCTGGTGCTGCAGATGTGGGGACAATGTGAACGGGTTTAGACGCACTTCCTTGTCCTTCTCCTTTCACCCGTTATCTCCAGCCGGGACACTCCTCGGGACGTTTTTCCTCCGTGTAATCAGCCTCATGTGGGCCTTGAGTGGGAAAAAAGGAAGTGCCATTTTTCTCACGCGTAGATGAGTGTCAATGGGGCGGTTAATGCTGCCGACACAAGACTAGAAAACCGGAAAGAACGGTTCCATTTGACAGTCTGAGCGCAATTCCAGGATACTGCTATATAGTTTGTTTTCCTAATATTTATAAGCATATAACTAATTAGGAGCCATGTTTTTTGTTTTAATTGCCTCACTTTTAACTCAATTATACCACAGGAAGAACAAGTCACTGAGGCCTTATGGAGAACAGCTGCATTTATTCTATTTTGCCAAAAAAATCATCGTAGGCATGAAAACTTAAACCTCACACAACAGCGACAGTCGATTTCCCTGAATCTGATTGGTCCAGCAGTATCCATTTTTTTGCATAAGCGCAGCAGCACAGCTTTGTACAGTAGTTACGTCTATGACATGATTTACACGACTGATTTACTGATCCACAGTATTGATGCGGTGACTTTTTCTTTTTTTTATGGTGCTTTGCAAAGTTTCCCATTTGCAAACGTTTCCAGAACAGAGAGGGAATGGTATGAACATGATTATGTGGTTATAAAAAAAAACCTCACTATATGGTCACTGTTTTTATTTATTTATTTATTTATAAATCCTGAGAGACCGGAGTGTGTTAGTTTTGACAGCGGTGATGTAAAGTATTTTAGTAAATGTCATTTGTTACTGTACTTAAGTAATTTAAAGAAATAAACGACTGTTACTATCAACTTAACTACATTTAGTTACCAGGGGCTTCCAGAGAGGTGGTAGTCCAGTGGTTAAACCCCACCACCACCAAGCTGCCACTAGTGGGCCCTTCAGCACGGCCTTTAGCTCTCAATTTCTCAGTTGTAAGTCGCTATGGATAAGGATGTCTGCGAAATGAGGTAAATGCAAATGCATGATTAAGGAGATATAGTACTATTTACTCCAATATATTTTAATTGACTATATATATTACATTTTATCTAGCAGCTTTAACTCACATGGCTTATTTATTTTGCAAAAGAGGCAAAATGTCATTTTTATTTGTCTATTGAATAATAAGAACTTATTCAGATTCTTCTTCTTTGTGGCACGATGGTGTAATTGTATTTGTTACTTGAAGATTCCTTTTTGAAAGATTGCTTTACTGCTTTACTACTTTATACGGTTTTGTTCTGGCATGTCGAAGAGGCGCGTGTCAGGATCTTGTCTAATACATTGGGTTGTACTATTTGATCCGTATTTTAGGAAATAAAACCTCACAAAGCGACAGTTTTTGGCTTTTCACTAATATTTGTCTTGGTGTTGAGGACTAGTGCATCTCTGAGCGTACAGTCAATAAGAGTCAAATACGCAGATCATATACTTTAAGACTTTATAACTCAAGTTATATTCAAATTGGTGACTTTTCATTTGTAATGGAATATGTTTTGCATTGAGAGGTCTATATTTTTTTACTTTTTTCAACTTTTATTTTCAGCTATCCTTTACCCCTCCGCTTGATATCCGTACTATCTAATAGAGTCCATTATTAGGACACGTCCCACAGACAGACTAAACAAAACTGCAATGTGTTTCTTATTATAAGTCTCGATTCACTTTGAAACCTTGCAAATCATTTTCTGAATTACTTTTATTTTTCGCAGGACCTCCAGGTAGACGTGGAAAAAAAGGAAATCCTGGTGAGTATTTATTTCCGCTTGCAAATTAGATTAAATAGAATGAATGTATATCGGTCATGGGTTTCCTCTCCAACAGCTTATGATCTCATAAATACTTTCTTTTCTTAAAGCTTGTTGTTATTTTGTAGGCATGGAAAGTCTGTGTATATTTAAGGGAAGGATTTTTACAATGTAGTCATGGTAACATTTATAGGATCTTTATAGCGTATGAGGTCATTTAACCTATGAAAGTAACTCCCAGAACGTTCATGTTTACTCCCCTGTACCTACGTGAAAAGATAATATATGGACGGATGGATGGATGATTGCTTTTATAGTAAACAGATAAGTGATTTGGGTGAATGAATGAGTGGGTAAATGGATGGTTGGGTGCATTTTTGGATGGATGGAGGAATGGATGGATGAGTAAACAGATAAGTGATTTGGATGAATGAATGAGTGGATGGATGAGTAAACAGATAAGAGATTTGGATGGATGAATGAGTGGATTGATGGATGGATGAGTAAACAGATGAGTGATTTGGATGAATGAATCAGTGGGTGAATGGATGAATGGATGGATAGATGGGTTTTTGGATGAATGGATGGATAAGTAAACAGATAAGTTATTTGCATGAATGAATGAGTAGATGGATAAATGGATGGATGGATGATGAGTGAATGAATGGATGAGTGGATGTGATGGATGTGATGATGGTGAAACAGATAAGTGATTTGGATGAATGAATGAGTGGATGGATGGATGGATGGATGGATGAGTAAACAGATAAGTGATTTGGATGAATGAATGAGTGGATGGATGGATGGATGGATGGATGGATGAGTAAACAGATAAGTGATTTGGATGAATGATTCCCTGATGGCCTGGTGGATGGATGGAAGGATGGAATGGATAGATGGCATGATAAACCATATAAGTGATTTGGATGAATGAGTGGATGGATGGATAAATGGGCGAGTAAACAGATAAGTGATTTGGATGAATGAATGAGTGGGTGGATGGATGGACGGATGGATGGGTGGATGGATGATTGGTTGGATGCATAAACAGATAAGTTATTTGGATGAATGAATGAGTGGATGGATGGAAGGATGGATGGATGGATGGATGAGTAAACATATAAGTGATTTGGATGAATGAGTGGATGGATGGATAAATGGGCGAGTAAACAGATAAGTGATTTGGATGAATGAATGAGTGGATGGATGGATGGATGGATGGATGGATGGATGGATGGATGGATGGATGAGTAAACAGATAAGTGATTTGGATGAATGGGTGGATGGATGGATTAATGGGCGAGTAAACAGATAAGTGATTTGGATGAATGAATGAGTGGGTGGATGGGTGGACGGATGGATGGGTGGATGGATGATTGGTTGGATGCGTAAACAGATAAGTGATTTGGTTGAATGAATGAGTGGATGGATGGATGAGTAAACAGATAAGTGATTTGGATGAATGAATGAGTGGATGGATGGATGGATGGATGGATGGATGGATGGATGAGTAAACAGATAAGTGATTTGGATGAATGAGTGGATGGATGGAAAATTGGGCGAGTAAACAGATAAGTGATTTGGATGAATGAATGAGTGGGTGGATGGATGGACGGATGGGTGGATGGATGATTGGTTGGATGCGTAAACAGATTAGTGATTTGGTTGAATGAATGAGTGGTTAAATGAGTGAATGGGTGGATGGATGAATTGTGGATGAATAGATGAACTGATAGGTGAATTGTGGATGGATGGATGGATGGATGGATGGTGTTAGTGAGGTTGGAGGAGTAACGGCTAGACAGACAGATAATAAGACGAAGTGTAGATGAATGCATGACCCTTCCATCTATTACAGTAGATTACTGTTGATCCCACATTAGTCATTAAAATATTGTAAGCACATTTTAAATCACATGCTTAAAAAGAGGGGACACAAGGAAAAAGGAGGAACATCATGGCCGTGCAGTTTTTCATATGCGTGTAAGAACCTCCACTCCAGAAACAGAGCAGGATTAATCATAATCCTGCTGCTAACCATCAATAATGATGATGCAATTTAGGCCAGAGCAGTACAGAGCCAGTGAAGACGAAATGAAAACAACATATTAAAAAACTAAACAGCGAAGGTGTTATAGGTTGTACATTTGTTTAAATAAAACCGCAAAGGCTTTTTATATAGTTTTAAAATAATTCATGACTGAGCTAGGTTACAGAACCCCCCCCCCCTCCCTCCTCCTGCACATGTGTGAAGCTGTTTCAGTATTTTATGACTTCATTTTTTCAGCATGCGTCAGATCAAAGTAGAATTTTTTATAAGTCTGTGTCAGACGGTAGCACTTTCCTGGAGGGGTTCCACATTTTTTCACCTGACTGTTCATTAATTTATGGATTAAAAATGAGGTTCTGTTCAATCTCATATTCCGGCTCCGTCGCAGCTTTTATTAGTGTTAACTCAAATGCATATTTCATGTATGTAACATAACTCTTAAATAACTCTTCATTCTACATACCAAAGGAGATAAGTAGATGGAAAGATGGATCAATTGGTGAATAGGTGCATGGAGGTATGGATGGATGGATTATGAATGGATTAAAGGTATTACAAAAGTATGAATAAGTATCGAGGTGATGAATGGATGATTGGATAAAGGCATGAGATTTTGAACGATTAAGTGTTTTGAACAATGAATGGACTTCTAGACGGAGGATGGAATTAAAAAGCGTGGGTGGATGTGCAAATGGATGCATATATCCTATATGGAATGGTTTTGGTTTGATATATCAATGAATGGATGGATTGCTGTATGGATGGCTTGGATAAATTGTGGATGATTAATTGATAGATTAGTGGATAGATTATGGATACCAGATGATGGATGAGCAAACAGATAAGTGATTTGGGTGAATGAGTGGATAGATAGATGATTAAATGGATAGATGGATGGATGAGTAAACAGATAATTGATTTGGATGAATGAATGAGTGGATGGATGAGTAAACATATAAGTGATTTAGATGAATGAGTGGATAGATGGATGATTGAATGGATAGATGGATGGATGGATGGATGAGTAATGAGGTAAGTGATGTGGATGAATGAGTAGATAAATGGATGATTGGATGGATGGATGGATGGATGAGTAAACAGATAACCACTCATTTGGATGAATGAGTGGATAGATGGATGATTGGATGGATAGATGGATGGATGGATGGATGGATGGATGGATGGATGGGTAACCGGATAAGTGATTTGGATGAATGAATGAGTGGATGGATGAGTAAACAGATATGTGATTTGGATGAATGAGTGGATAGACGGATGGTTGGATGGAGGGATGGATTGCTGGATGGATGCGTAAACAGATAAGTGATTTGGATGAATGAGTGGATGGATAGATGGATGGATGGGTGGATGAATGTATGTATGGATGAGAAAACAGATAAGTGATTTGGATGAATAAGTGTATAGATGGATGATTGGATGGACGGACGGATGGATGGATGGATGGATGGGTTTTTGGATGAATGGATGGATGAGTAAACAGATGATTTGGATGCATGAATGAGTGGGTGGATGGATGGATGGATGGATGGGCTTTTGGATGAATTAACGGACGGATGGGACAAAAATGGGACTGATGGGACTGACGCATGAATTCATCCTAAATACGACAAGTATTTATGTCTGCATTTATGACGTATGTCCTTAAGTGCTTATTTATTTATTAATACTCAGTAACGAATATGATTTAAATGTAGCAAAGTACAATATTTAAAAAAACATACTTCAATTTTAATAACTACTTTAAAAAGTAGAAGTACACCATAAAAACCACTCAATTACAGTAACGCGGGTAAATGTAATTTGTTACTTTCCACCTCAGTGTGTGTGTGTGTGTGTGTGTGTGTGTGTGTGTTGCTGAAATAATGTCGAACATGACGAGACATATGATCTGGTAGGTGAGATAATGGGGACTCAACACCTCCAATCATTTTGAATAAACAACACGGGGCCGACATCGTCAGTAACAAACGCGCGCGTTGGTGGACGAGAGGGAGAAGAACCGTGTCTTTGTTCTCCGTTTTGATGACTTTGGCCCGCGGTGACGCCGGGAGGACTCGCAGCCTCCAAAACACACAGCCTGCTCTCCATAAAAAAGCTCCCCTTCAGGGCTCCGGGTGACCTGAACTGACACAGTGGGATCCTTCTTCCATTTCGCTATCTTCGAATCACTCCCTCCCTTTTTCTCACCATGGCAGAGATGGATCGGGTTTCCCCCGGCGTGGCCGGGTGACAGCGCAAACCTTTAAAATGACTTTATCAGTGGAGTCATTTGTTGGCGTTCGTGTTTGTTTACGCTCGCGCCCTGATCCTGTCCAGAGCAGCCCGAGACCCTTTTTTGCGGCTCCCCATGGCGAGTGGAATTAAATTTTCTCTCTCTCCGATTCTCCAGCTATCGCCTCTCTCTCTCTCTCTCTCTCTCTCTGGAGTCACCAGAGCTTTGCCAACGTCTGCCTAATCCATTATGCGTAGTGGAATGGACAGGGGTTCGAAGGAAACTATGCGGTAGGAGTGCGAAGGATCGCAGGCCACGTTTACCGAAATCTTGTACGACAGTATATTGTTGTAAAACCTTTTAAAGCCCGGGCCAATAGAGTTTAAGCTTCCGAATTGACTCATGTACATCGTGATATGTTATGAGAAGTCGCAAATTAATTGCCGTTCAATCCCGACTGATCGGTGCGGACTCGAATGCGAGCGGACGGCAATTCTTGTGCAAGGCTGATCCTTTTTAACCCACCAGGATTGTTTCCACACTGCTGGGATGCTTCGCATTTTCTTGGTAACTGCGTTCAAGTCGACAGATGCCTGCGATTTAAAAGAATTTCCCCCCGAACATTACTCAAATCTGTTGATGTTTTCAACTCCGTCAGGGTGAATTTTATATAATATCACATTACTGGCAGGGTCGATCTAAGATTTTTGGCCCGTATCGAAGAAAGGGCCATTGTGCTTCTCACCAAGCTCAAAACGGCCCTCCAGATGTCGGAGAACCACAGACACGATTGTAACCAGCATTGTTTCGGTCCTGTTTTAACTGTCAATCAGTTGCAAAGCCCAATGAACGATAAATACAAGATCACATGCAATGGGATATTCTGGCGCTAGAACGGAGTAAAGGGTTCGCTGGCGAATATATATAACGTGCAGGGTTTTGGCCCTCCTGTACACTTTCGCATCGTTCGCGTGTCATCGTCGCCTTTGTTTAGGTGAACCTTGCTCCAAATGACTATTATTATGAGTGTTGGGAAGTGTTACGTTGGAAATGTAATAGTTTACTGATTACAAATGACCCTATTCATATATATATATATATATATATACAGACGTGGACAAAATTGTTGGTACCCTTTGGTCAATGAAAGAAAAAGTCACAATGGTCACAGAAATAACTTTAATCTGACAAAAGTAATAATAAATAAAAATTCTATAAATGTTAACCAATGAAAGTCAGACATTGTTTTTCAACCATGCTTCAACAGAATTATGTAAAAAAATAAACTCATGAAACAGGCATGGACAAAAATGATGGTACCCCTAGAAAACACAGAAAATAATGTGACCAAAGGGACATGTTAATTGAAGGTGTGTCCACTAATTAGCATCACAGGTGTCTACAACCTTGTAATCAGCCATTGGGCCTATATATATGGCTCCAGGTAATCACTGTGTTGTTTGGTGATATGGTGTGTACCACACTCGACATGGACCAGAGGAAGCAAAGGAAAGAGCTGTCTCAAGAGATCAGAAAGAAAATTATAGACAAGCATGTTAAAGGTAAAGGCTATAAGACCATCTCCAAGCAACTAGATGTTCCTGTGAGTACAGTTGCACATATTATTCAGAAGTTTAAGATCCATGGGACTGTAGCCAACCTCCCTGGACGTGGCCGCAGGAGGAAAATTGATGACAAATCTAAGAGACGGATAATCCGAATGGTAACAAAAGAGCCTAGAAAGACTTCTAAAGAGATTCAAGGTGAACTTCATGCTCAAGGAACATCAGTGTCAGATCGCACCATCCGTCGTTGTTTTGAGCCAAAGTGGACTACATGGGAGACGACCAAGGAGGACACCATTGTTGAAAACGAATCATAAAAAAGCAAGACTGGAATATGCCAAACTACATGTTGACAAGCCACAAAGCTTCTGGGAGAATGTCCTGTGGACAGATGAGACAAAAATCGAAGTTTTTGCCAAGGCACATCAGCTGTATGTTCACAGACGAAAAAATGAAGCATATCAAGAAAAGAACACTGTCCCTACTGTGAAACATGGAGGAGGCTCTGTTATGTTCTGGGGCTGCTTTGCTGCGTCTGGCACAGGGTGTCTTGAATCTGTGCAGGGTACAATGAAATCTCAAGACTATCAAGGAATTCTAGAGAGAAATGTACTAGCCAGTGTCAGAAAGCTTGGTCTCAGTCGCAGGTCATGGGTCTTGCAACAGGACAATGACCCAAAACACACAGCTAAAAACACCCAAGAATGGCTAAGAGGAAAAAATTGGACTATTCTAAAGTGGCCGTCTATGAGCCCTGACCTCAATCCTATTGAGCATCTTTGGAAGGAGCTGAAACATGCAGTCTGGAAAAGGCACCCTTCAAACCGGACACAACTGGAGCAGTTTGCTCATGAGGAGTGGGCCAAAATACCTGCTGAGAGGTGCAGATGTCTCATTGACAGTTACAGGAAGCGTTTGATTGCAGTGATTGCCTCAAAAGGTTGCGCAACAAAATATTAAGTTAGGGGTACCATCATTTTTGTCCATGCCTGTTTCATGAGTTTATTTTTTTACATAATTCTGTTGAAGCATGGTTGAAAAACAATGTCTGACTTTCATTGGTTAACATTTATAGAATTTTTATTTATTATTACTTTTGTCAGATTAAAGTTATTTCTGTGACCATTGTGACTTTTTCTTTCATTGACCAAAGGGTACCAACAATTTTGTCCACGTCTGTATATATATATATATATATATATATATATATATATATATATATATGAATAATCAGTTACTTTACTTGCCTTTTATAAATGACATTTTGACTTTTTGATTACTTTTACTTCTCCACTAGGTGGCGCTATAAGTTAACATTCTAAGGGAAAAAAATTTCAAACCATCGGGAAAAAAATCATATTTTTATATTTAAAAATATTTTTCAATATTTTTCAATTGTATTTTTCCAAATTGAGATGCATCAGAAACAAATTGTGTTTTTTTGGGGGGTGTGGATGAAATCTTTGCAGAGTGGAAGGTGGACGGGGTTCTATGTGATTTGTAATCTGAAACATTTTCACAAGTAACTAATTTAATGACTGTTGCGAATTTCTATTACTTTTATTTTGTAATTATATTACATAACGCTGTTACATGTAACCCTGATTATCTCCCTGTGATGGAGCCTACGTAAGATATACGATATCTGCTTGTACACAGGTTTTTCCTGTGCTTTTGTGCGTAGTTCATGCAAATAGATAGCAGTGCAAATGTTGGCAGATGTTGGCACATCCCAGGTTTATTCCTGAGCTTGTGTTCACTCCATGAAAGTACATTTACATTTATGGCATCTGGCAGACACCCCTATCCCTCCCTGCCCTAAAATGAGCAGTTGAGGATTAAGGGCCTTGCTCAAGGGACCAACAGAGGATTAAGATTTATCCTTGTGATGCAAATATGTGTATATGTGGATTTTCTGTACACATTCTCTAGCTGTAAATCAATGTGTGTGGGGACACCCGAGAGTCTGAATACTAAAGAATAAATACTGAGGGGGGGAAAAAAGATGCATACTCAATAGGTGATAATATATTGTTTGTGTTTGTGTTTTCAGGAACTCCAGTAAGTACTGCTTTATTTGTGGGCACTTAACGCAGAACATGTGCGTGAATCCCGGTCAGCCACGGTACGATCCAAATTCAATTCCCATCACAGTTACACAGCTAACACGTAACGCTGGCTAGAAACAAGGTAAGATACGCAGGAATGCAGTGTAGGGTGTGGACGCGTAAAAGTGATTTAAAAGCAACTGCAGTTGCGTGTCCGGCATATTTCATTGCCGTTCGCACCTCAAGAGTTCGAACGGAACCGGTAATGTTGCACGGCATGGATATTAAATCCGAAGGAACGTATAAAAAGCGCATAAAATACGCTCTAGACTTTCATATGGAGTACATACACACACGGCGAGAGATATATGGAAATAGAATCTTCAAAAGATACAACAGTGCTCTCAGGTTTGATGAGTTTAACAGCCTGATTAATTTTCCAGGGAGAACATTGACGTACAATGATGTGTTTTGCAGGACTTAGTGAAAAATATAGATCATATTGTTGGTGTCATTTTCTTACATTTATTTATTTTTTTACAATGACTACAACAGTAGCTCCAAAATGCAATAATGCGGACGTTTTCACTATTTACTTTAGTTATCCAATATAATCACTTCAGTGGGGCATAAAAGCTAATAATTAACTATATAATTATATAAGGTTAATTATACTTACAAGCAGATGGACGAGATTTAAACGATTCATTACATCTCTTATCTTTTGTATTATCTTTAAATTAAGGTTTGTTTTTAGAGATGGTGGAGGATTAAAGACTTATCGCAGTATTAATTATATTTTCTTTTCTTTAACCCCCACAGGGAACTCCAGGGAGAGATGGCTACCCGGTAAATATCTTTGTAATTCACATCAGTGGATCGCTCCTTCCCAGACTCCCAGAATATGTTCTTAATAGACGTATCCACCTTTAAGTAACAGAGAGCGCCATCTACTGGTGGTCATTTCTTTTAGCGTTTTTTTTTTCTTTTCCAATTTGAATTTTTATTCTTTGTCGTTTGGACTGTATTTTTTTTTTTTTTTGGCACGGATGGATAAATAAATACACGAAAACATTTGATAATAAACTATTTCTTTATTTTTATACTGTTTACCAAAGAACCATTGATTCTCTAGAGGACTCTTGTTTTTTTTTTTTTTTTTTTTTTTTTTTTTTGAAGTTCTGCTTCATTTTAACTGGCAAAACCTCAAGTCCTTAAACTCATTTTGTTAAGCGTTTTGTTTTTAATTCCGATTATGGATTAATCACGTGAGTTTAAAACAAACCAGTCATAACAATTTTCTTAGAGCATACACACAAACTGAAGAGGAATGTCTAAAACAACACTACTTTAAAAAAAACACAACATTCTCTGTATTTATGAGTACTGTAGAAAAAAAAAGCCTATCATATAACATCATATTCACACACCTCTGTTGAAACACAGGGTTTAGTTGTACACAGTCTGTCTGCTGCATATGCAACTTATTTTAGCGGTCCGTGCACTGCAATAATGCAAACATGCAACTCTATGAAGTCAGTCCAAGCACAACAATTGAGCTGGTCCAGACTGTAGTCTGATCTGTGCTGCCATATGTGGTCTTACTAGACCCACTCTACCAGAGCTGCTTCAAAACAGGATATCTACAGATCTCTCTCTGATCCTCAACCCTACTTATCTGTATTTCTTGACCCATTTCTATCTTGTCTATCTCTTTTAGTGGTTTACAAAGTTATTGCGGTCTTTTTTAGATACTAAGTATGTGGTAATTCAAGTCATACTGCTTTTAGAACCACTTCCATAGCGTCAATAGATGTAGTTATCATCGGGCCAGAATATACAATGAGAAAATAATATCCCTGGTGTGCTAAAGTATTTTTAGTACTTGTATACTAAAGGTGTACTGAAAGAGGACACCTTACTAATACACTTTATAATGTGCTTTTCCCATACTTTTTCGATTGAATATGTTAAGTTTAAAGGTCATTAGGAGTCACAAATGGGTTGGTTCAGCACCCCATGCGGAGTGGACAGCGACCCCTCTGCCCTGCAACATGGATGAATTAATGAATCAGACTGGATTCTGATTAATGAATCAGACTCAGCCTTGGTGATTTAGTGCGTCTATTCTTCTATGTGTATTGAATGGTTGTTTCTGAAAATGCCATTTCAGATTTAGTTCAACTTTGCTGTTGTAATAGCTTTCGCCAGCGTTATCCATCGACCGGCCGTAATAGAATGAGGTGCACTCCGTCCCACTTCATCCCAAAGGTGTTAAGTAGGAAATCAGATCAGGCCACTTGATTCAAATCATGGGTCTCTGTAATGCTGGAAACTGGGAAATGTTAATAATACATCATGAAAAAATATATGTGGAACAGTTTGTTGAACTTTATGGGTGTATGGGTGTAATGGTCAGGTGGTAAACTCATGGCTATATAGTGTATACTCACATATAATAGTACATTTTACACCTCTTTTGACTTATGTTGTAAAGTCAATTCAACAATTCTTGTTGCTCTCATATATGTGTATATATATATATATATATATATATATATATATATATATATATATATATATATATATATATATATATATATATATATATATATAATATATCATATGAGAGCAACAAGAATTTCCACTTATAGATTGAATTGGTTAAGGCAAATCACACCATCACCAAGATGCCATTAGTGGGCCCTTGAGCAAGGCCCTTAACCCTCAATTGCTCATTTGTAAGTCGCTCTGGATAAGGGTGTCTGCCAAATGTTGTAACTATATATATATATATATATGTTCTCTTTCCATTTCAGGGACCTCTGGGTGTGGATGGTAAACCTGTAAGTACTTCAATCTGTCACCATCATATAATACCATAACAATATACGTATAATACTACATTTCTAACCTGGCAGAGTAGGTTTACAATCTATATGTGAATTAATGAGAATAATTTGTTTTACAGGGTCTTCCTGGTCCTAAAGGCAGCCAGGTGTGTTCTCACCTCTCGACCCAATTTAAAATGGTCCACTACCAGTATGGACTAATTCACTGCCCCTCCTCTGCACAATATATTTTGCCTACAACACAAAATACATGTCCTCGTTTAGTAATCGCAAGCTTGAATCCCTAAAATGGTACAGCCATTCATAACTGGGGCCAAGGGAGCAAAAATACCTCTGCCTTCCAGGTGGGACGGAAGTGCCATTCTCTCTCTCTCTCTCTCTCTCTCTCTTTCGCTCTGCCCTGTGACACTAGTCCTGGATATCTGTTAGCTCAAATATGCATAAGAGGCTAGATAGCACTTTCTTTTGAGTGGTTTATGGTCCCCATGCGATCTCTTAGACAGGATTCATTTGTCTTGCTTTGCTACAAAAGCATCAAACAGATCTTCTTCCAGGTACATATGGAAAGGCATTAGGAAGTGGCGGAACATGAGAAACATAAACACATCCATCTGTCTGTAAGCAAAATGGAAGAGCTGAGTCCAATTCCTGCTGTGCTTCAAGTTCAATTAGCACATGTTCCATCATACTTTATATCCCACTCATCTGTGCCCCAGATCCACTAGAGGCTGAAGTGTACAGCACTTGTCTTTCACATTTATACTAGCTTGTCGAGTGGAGAATATTATTTCAGGGCACATACTATCATATGGCATGATTAATATCAGTGCACATTTAACCATTACATATTAAAAAACAGTTCTTTTTATTTACTTCTTTTTTTTTCTGCCAGGGGATGCCAGGACCAAAAGGAGACAAGGTATGTATTGCTTCAGAAGGCATTCATTATTATATCAGTGGAGATTTTAGACTAATGTAAACCAGCCTTTAGATGTTACAGAAACGTTTCTTTTTTTTTTCTTTTCTTTTTTTAAAAGCACAGCTTCGGGGGGGATTTTGCAAAACAGATTACACAACATATGTCAGATATAGTTGCACCCGAGTAAGATCTGTTGTCTCCGCAGGGTGACCAGGGAGACGTGGGACCACGGGTGAGTATTAATCATCAAACATGAAACTGATGCCCTACAGCTCCAGTGAGCTCACGCACAAACACACACACACACACACACACACACACACACACACACACACAGACACACACACACCAGGTTCTGTGTAAATCATCCAGATTTATTTCTCCTGTAAAGCATTATCATTGCAGCAATGAACTGTATTCCCACCCAACACCTTAAGATTTTGGCTAAACAAAAAGCATAGCCATTTCCTAACATTTAGCTCTTTTCCCTGTTTGTTTTTGTTTTTTTGTTTGTTTTATGTGTTTTAATTCCCCTCAATGCACTTTATGCTGATGGCATCCTACATCTGCAACCTATTGAACCACTGTCGATTTATTCATTGATAGAAATTGAAAGCACGCTTGTACAGCGATGTGGATAAAGAATTGGTATAAATCAGGGTTGTCCAATCTTTTCCACAAAGGTCCAGTGTGGGTGCAGGTTTTCATTCCAACCAAGTCCACCCTAAAATTGACCTGCTTCAATCTAATGATTTTCATTTTCAATTCCTATCAGGTGTGACCCTTAATTGATTGGATTGAAAATCTGCACCCCCACTGGCCCTTCTTGGAAATGATTGGACACTCCTGTATTAGTATTACTTAAGTCTTAAGTCTTAATCCAATCAATTAAGGGTCACACCTGATAGGCATTGAAAATGAAAATCATTAGATTGAAGCAGGTCAATTTTAGGGTGGACTTGGTTTGGTTGGAATGAAAACCTGCACCCACACTGGCCCTTTGTGGAAAAGATTGGACAACCCTGGTATAAATGTAAATAGAACTAGCCAACCCTGATTTTTCGTACTAATTCTCCTCTAACAACCTGCTAAATGGAGGAGGATGAAGGACAGTATGTGGTTTTTCTGAGGCATTTTCTTTTGATTTTGTCCTTTTTAATAATATATCCACAATATATAATATCCTTTATTGGTCACATATACATTACAGCACAGTGAAATTCTTTTCTTCGCATATCCCAGCTTGATGTTGGTAGCTGGGGTCAGAGCGCAGGGTCAGCCATGATACGACGCCCCCTGGAGCACAGAGGGTTAAGGGTCTTGCTCCAGGACCCAAGGGCGGCAGCTTGGCCATATCGGGGCTCTTCCGATCAGCAGCCCAGCGCCCAAGACCACTGAGCTTCTCCCTCCCTCCCTTTTACCCTAATTGACCAAGAAAATAGGTCATGTTTTTCCCAGATAGCAAAGTCAATTGGGCTATCAGACAACTAGAGCAAAGTGAAAAGGAAGTATAGGAATAATCTTACATTTGAATTTTATTACATGGCTTATACAGGTACGGGGACACGGTGGTTTAGTGGTTAGCACGTTCACCTCACACCGCCAGGGCCCGGGTCTTTCCCGCCTCGGCCATGTGTGTGTGGAGTTTGTGCATGTTCTCCCCGTGCCTCAAAGATGTTTTTCTCCGGGTTCTCCGGTTTCCTCCCGGTCCAGAAACTTGCACGGTAGGTTGATTGGCACATTGAAAAATTGTCCCTAGTGTATGAATGTGTGTGTGAGTGTGTGTGTGTGTGTCCTGCGATGGGTTGGCATTCCATCCAGGGTGTATCCTGCCTTAATGCCCATAGACGCCTGAGATAGGCACAGACTCCCCGTGACCCGAGGGAAGATCGGATATAGCGGTAGAAGATGAATGGCTTATACAGGTAGCTTAGGCTACTCGCTGGGTGTATATTGCCTGTTAAAAGCTCGAACCTACTATGGATTCTCTATTAGACTCGTATGATGAGGTGAATCGCATTATGACAAGAAATCTTCTTTTTTCAGTATTCTGGATTTTGTCAGTCAGGATTCCTCTTCACATTCTGTATCCAGCCTTCTCTAATGGATCGAACATTTCATTGGTCAAACGTGTGTACGGGATTTTTTTTGTTGTTGTTGCATTTTCCAGATCCATCCTGTGGCTAAAGTTCGCTATTTTTCACCTGCCCTGCCAGCTCTGCGCTATTAAAAACAGGTGGCTGGTCTGGAGTCATGGAGGAATTGTTAATGCTTTTGTGTGGTCTGCTTCATTACGGTTGGGAATTCCCTACAAACCACGTAAAAGAAAAAAAGCAGCATAAGGAGACGGTGTCCATCCGGCGTGCTTTTAATAAACTGCGTCTTGATTATAATAATGTGTTAGCACTGTGATCCTCTTATATATTAAAACCTGTGTAACATATGAAGGATCCAATGGAATGCATTACGTCTTCTTGATTGTGTTTAGACCAGTTTCCATTCAGATGGCAGAGTACATCTTGTAGTGCAGGTGATATAGAGGTGACCCATGATGTCTGCGCCCCCCCCATCATGAATGTCACTCATGGTATAAATATAACTGACCAAAGACAAACAAACTCCTGAGACAAAAGACGACGGTCTCCCGTGGCATTCCCTTTTCCAGTGGTCGCCATCATTTCATTATGGATATTGTATAATAAAATGCCACAGCAGGAAAAGCCACTGTTATTTTGGGAAAAGAGAGTCAACTTCTCTTGGGAAAACGCTGCCTTTTTTGGACCCCTCACCGTCCAGGCTAACCGCAACGCTAAATCGAAACCTCGTGCTCCAGTGAAAGGTAATCATATCCAGAAGTGCATGGTATCTGAAACAACGGTATAATCAGGATGTCTATAAGAGACTACTAGTAATTTGTTGGCTGGGAACTAAGTCGGTGCGAATTACCTCAAAGCGCAAAGGAGGCACGAAGATCGCCCCTGCTCAGTGATGACATCTGAGTCATCTCAGTCTCATTGTGCTCCAGCATGGTCCCTGCCGACTTCCCGCGTGCTATTTGTTATCCCGTTCTCATTTCCGTGTTCCCTGATTTTTCCTCATGTCTTTTGTGTGACCTTCTCTTCTGTTCTCCCAGGGCCTTCCAGCACACGCTGTCTCTGCTGGCCTGCTCAGTAATCAAATTCTAACAGTCAAGGTGGGTTCCTTTCCATCTTCCACCTCTTCCTGGTCAACGGCGGCCATCGTAATCCCGTTCCTTACACCACCTTCATTTCTCTTGCTTTGCATGCAATCAGGACTCTTGCGTGTTTTAACGATGATCTTGCATCCAAGCTGCCAAGGAATTTTCTCTCAAATCACCCCCCCCCCCCCCCCCCCCCAACACACACACACACACACACACACACACACACACAAGCCATTTCTTTTTCTTTCTCTGCACGCTGACAGATGGTCTTTCAACACTACACTCATGGCTTCCTCACAGGTCAGACTCGGTCAGCATGCGATCTAAAGGTATAGCATGAACATCACGCAGGTTTCAGCTATTTCTCTCCGACTCTCATCATCGTCATCATTTCTCATCTCCCCCCCTTAGTTTCCTCTTGTACTTTTAGTGACATATGGCATGCGTGTCCTTGGCCTTGACCCCACAATTAGCTCCTATAGAAGTTTGGACTGCTAACAGGCATGTCTGTTTTGAATTACAGCAAGCAGAAGAGAGAGAAAGAGAAAGAGAGAGAGAGAGAGAGAGGGGTGTGTATATATATATATATATATATATATGGCGTGGTTGAACGCTTTGTTTACAGACATCACTGGGGAAAAGCATGCCACTCAAACCACAGCTAATGAAATGAATCAAAATAGTGTTTTCTCAGTTTGACAACTTAATATGCTGAAACGGGACTGTTTTATATGAAACCATCGCCTTGGATCCTCTCTCTCTTTCGATGACAGTGCAGTTTGCCAGCAGCGAGGCTTCGGAAAACTGGCCCGTTTCATCCTGCCACGTGCCTTTTAAACCAGTCAGTTTCTGGGAGCGGCTGTGGCTGTCAAATGTCTCTGCTTTATTATGTATTGTGTCTTGAAACGAATATGAATTGCAAATGCACGAATTGCTTGTGGGTGGCGAAAGAAACGGCCAAGTAACATTTAGTTGTCAAATTGAAGCGAAAAGATATTGGCGAGGCGTTTTAATGACATAATGGCTTATGCGGTCCATAAACTATCTACTTCTCGATCTGTCTGTAGGGCGATCAGGGTCAGGCTGGGCCTCCAGGTCCCCCAGGGCCTCCTGGACCATCTGGCCCCAGAGGGCCCCCAGGAAGCATGGGCGCAGATGGACCCCAGGGCCACCCAGGAGAGCCGGTAAAAGAGTGAACACGATACATTTCTGCATGCATTCATTTTTCATTTTGTCTCCTGGTGATGAGCTCATGGTGCCGACACATCTGGATGAATCCCTCTTTGTTCACCAGGTGTTGCTCTTCACACAGCGACACCATCCACATACAGCACGTAACCCAGTGTTCGCGCTCGGGCTCAATTTTTCTTAATCAGAGAGGGCAAAGGTAATGTCGTTCATTTGCTTTCCACAGAATCAAATTAGAGTCTGATGGTGGAGCTGGAAGCATTTTGTCTTTTTTTTTTACTTCATAAGCACATAATACCAAAATTAATAAATATCCACCAGAAGAGGGGGGCAAACTTTTTAGCACATTGACTTGACAGCACCTAATGCATACATATCAAGCATAAACATATAAAAAACATTAGTATCATCGCGCCTAATACGCCACCTGGTGGAATATCAGGTATATTACACGACAAGGTCAAATGAATCCTAATTATGATATGATTTGATAGGGACAATTCTGTAAAAGGACCAATGTGGCCTGCGGACTGTAGTTTGCCCACCCCTTATCTACACCATCCAACAATTTAACGGACGTGACGAATTTGAAGCTTGAAACATATATACCACATAGGATTTGATTGTGGGGGCACGGTGGCTTAGTGGTTAGCACGGTCGCCTCACACCGCCAGGGTCCAGGTTCGATTCCCGTCTCGGCCCTGTGTGTGTGGAGTTTGCATGTTCTCCCTGTGACTCAGGGGGGTTTTTCTCCGGGTTCTCCGATTTCCTCCTGGTCCAAAAACATGCACTGTAGGTTGATTGGCACCTTGGAAAATTGTCCCTAGTGTATGAATGTGAGTGTGAATGTGTATGTGTGTGTGTGTGTGTGTGTGTGTGTGTGTGCGCCCCCATGCTGTGGGTTGGCATTCCATCCAGGGTGTATCCTGCCTTAATGCCCATAGACACCAGAGATATGCACAGGCTCCCTGTGACCCGAGGGAAGATTGGATAAAGCGGTACAAGATGAATGAATGATTTGATTGTTTTTGTACAGTTTTCTAGACAGACATTTCAGAATCTTTGATTGGCTCCTCACAACTGTATATATTTGTATTTTTGTACACTGCTATACACTGGGAAAAAAAAACCTTTTTTTGTTCACAGAATTGCATCTCATTGCTTTATTTTTAAAGGGAGTAAAGCAGATAATCTTGTAAATTTGTACTTATTGAAATTGTGTATTTCTGGTTACATGCTATGTCATTTTCCTCTGTTCTTGGCTACATTTAAGATCTTACCACCAAAATCTTTTCCCTCTCTGTTCCACTAACAAACTCGGACTCTTTCCCATAACATGAGCACATGCTGAAATGGCATTTCCTGTTTTTGTCATGCAAATTGTAAATGTGTTTCTCCTTGGGTGAGTAAAACCACCTCATTGACCACGTAAGGCCTGATGCCAAGAACCTGTCGTTTTTTAATCCAAGACAAATGGCATTGGCCCAAATAGTAGATGGTGTTCACCAAATTCATGTAATTTCTTACTTTTGGTACAGGTATTACAAGCAAAAGGGATGTTTGTTGGGTTCCTGGATGCCTGCCTCTGCATTTTGAGTTGTACTTAAGCGATACGCATTGTTTGTTTTTTTCAAACGCTCCACCTAAGCATTTCCACATTTGCAAACATTGGATGTATTGCCGTTATTTCACAAAACAGGCGCTTCAGCAACCTCAGACATGATGACCTCAGAACCATCATTCAGAACTACTAGACTGCAATATCACTGAGGCTGGCTTAGTGTCAAGAGTATTAATCATTGTAAAATAAATAAATAAGGGATCTGCAATATGCATCTACTATAGCAGGCTTTCATCTGTGGGACATTAGTTCTATCAACTGCAGGAATCAATTATTAATTAAAAAAAAAAAAGCTAGTGCATTTCAGGCTTGATTCGGGTTGTTTACACTCTTCTCTTTTATGTACAAGTTCCAAATTACAGCCCAAATGCCTCTAAATTATTTACAGAAAGAACAAAAAGGCGTTCTCTGTATTACAGCTCAATACAGATCTAAAAGGTCTTCTAATCTGTGGTCTCGAGCTGTGGTCATGAGTTGCATAAGACTCGAAGTGTATACGCCGCTCCAGTTTAGGCTGGGATTGTGGTTTTAGCCTTGTTTTTCTGTGTACTTATTAAAGTGAGACATCTAGTGGATAGTCTTTATTACTACACCACTAATTCCGACTCTTTCTAATAGGGTTTTCCCGGCAAAGATGGGAATGAGGTAGGGGCCACCTCAAATGTGCATTATATATAGAGCACCAAAAAGTGTTTTTCATTGATTACATTCGTTTTTGTCCTTAAAAGGGTCCAAGAGGGCCACCTGGTATGAAAGTAAGTCCTTCATTAATATCGATTTATTTATTCTCTTGTTAAATGTCATGACACTGGCCCTTAATCTCGTTTAGGGTGATGTTGGAGAGCCTGGAATGACTGGACTTCAGGGTCCTCCGGGGCAAAAGGTATGTTTGTTAAATCTTGTCTTGGATGAATTCATAAAACAATAGCTTGACCACAATATGGTTGATGTTTTCAGCCGTTTCTCAAGTTTACTTAATTTCATTGTTATTCTGCAGGGAGAACAGGGTGTGCCAGGTGATGAAGGGAATAGAGGCATGGATGGACCACCAGGCTTAAAGGTATTGCTCTTGCAAAGTGTCACAATCATAAATCAGATCGTCTTCACTGCATGACGCACGTTAGTATTAATGAACAAACTCAGCTGCACACTTACTTTTACAGGGAGAGAAAGGAGATACTGGTGTACCAGGACTCCAGGTAAGAGGTGTTTGTTCCAAATGGAATAAAGTTTATCATTTAATATGATTAGTAATAACAATCTCTATATTTACTTCCTTGTCCTACGTACTTTCCTGGGGAGAAGGGTGCTCCTGGAGTCTCTGACAACATTGACCTGTCGGAAACGTTACAGATTTTGCAGGTGGGAAATTCTCAGGCCATTAGTCCAATGACATGTTCCAGGAATGTTAAATGGTTTCATTAGACATAATTTTTATTACATACTTTTGTCTACAGGGTCCACCCGGTCCAGCAGGACCTCCGGGGGCGCAAGGATTAAAGGTGAGAATTATATTAGAAAGAAAGAGTATATAAGATAAATGTGCATCGTCCTTGTTACATATATATATTAGGAGGCTGGGCTCAGAGAACAGGGAGACAGCACAGCTTGAGCACAGGTGGGCCGAGGGCCTTATTTAAGGGCCCAAGAAAGGCAGTTTGAACACTTATCCAATGAGCTACCATGATCCATTTGTCCATGTGAGAAAAAAAAATGGGGTAAATCGGAGCATTGTTTATGTTGTAATCAAAGTACCACAACCTTTTATCATTAAGGGTGTCATTACACATAGGTTGGATTACTTTTAAAACTGATAGTTAAAAAATATATGAATGTGAAAAGGATGTTTGTTTGTAGATTATTAATGGGGAAAATGTATATATATATATATGTATATAAGTAGCTTTTTTTTCTATTGGCATTAGTCAATAATCAATAATTAAAAGTTTGATATAAATGTGTATTATTGGTGATTATTTTTATTTATATATTTTTTTGTCATTTCTAATCTCTGAAAAGACTATTATGTACATAACTGCCATGCACGCTAATGTATTGGGGGCCCATCTCCCTTTTTTTTGTTGTTGGTTGTTATTATTTTATTATTTTTATTATTATTTAATAATAGCTGTAGCCATGTAAATACCATATGCCTCACAATGTACACACACACACACACACACACACACATATATATAATTATATAATTATATAATTATATATATGGTTATATATATAACACATTATATAATATATATTATTCATTCAGACAAGATATATATATATATATATATATATATATATATATATATATATATATATATATAGTTACTGTTATGCTGTTCCTTATGTGGGTTATTTATGTGGGTTATTATTATTTCTTTTGTTATTTGCATGACTTCTTGTATAAGGATTTTTTTTGCTTTAGTCACTGAGATATAATGTATTGACAGGGAGAGATGGGCTCACCTGGAATTGCTGGCACTGAAGGAAAACAGGTAAAGTATATCATATATATGGATATCTTTCATGCAGTGTATGAATAAACAAGCTAAATATTGTGAACCGACTTTCTGACCTGATAATCCACTTTTCACAGGGGGAAAAAGGAGAAAGAGGAGATAAAGGAGAACCTGGAGGGACAGGAGAGAAAGGAGAGAGAGGGGATGTCGGTCAGCCCGGGCCAGCGGTGAGTCTGAGGCAAAATATATGATAGAAATCAACAAACAAATCTCATACTGTGCACATTGCAATCTCGCACTGTTCAATATTAATGTGCAATTTCACTGTGCACTTTAAATGGTAAAGGAGTATAGTCATTATTAGATGTGTAGTTATTTGTAAATAGTTTTTATATTATTTATATTTTCTATATTTTTTCAACTTTATTTCTTGTGTTCTTGTCTATTTTCTATTCAAATTTCTATTCTATTTTGTCCTATCGTTGTATTCTAAATCAGAGTAAATGTGTCATTGATAAAAACAAGCGTTATTATGTAAAATGAAGAGTATTGAATATTTTATGTGTTTATTTCAGGGAGGTGATGGACCAAAAGGAGACAGGGGAGACTCCAGATTTGAAGACAATATGGTGTGTGGAATATCTTTACATGCATTCTGTATTCTGTTTGGTTTTTTTTCTACATTGTTAATTGTTTATTAATAATAAACAGAAATACTACACCTTCATCCCTTTATCCATGAAAAAAAAAAGATCTGATTGCAGTTTTTGTTCTTATACATTTCTTTTTTAGGCTCAGATTATTCCATTGCCAGGGCCTCCAGGGCCACCTGGCCCTCCTGGAATCATGGTAAATACATTAAAATGGATGCGACCATTGTTTAGGGAATAAGGTTCCATGTATAAATCTAATAACACCATAATTTCATTCTCAGGGTCTTCATGGAATACCTGGCCAAAAGGTATACATGTAATAGTAGTTTGCAATGAGAAAAATCCTTCCCACTGAGTTTTTTTCTGTACATTTTGGACTTATTGCAGGATGGATGTAACTATGTTCATGTATTTTAACTCAGGGAGAGCCAGGTGAGGCAACAAAAGGAGAAAAGGGGGACTTTGGAGAGAAAGGTCCACAAGGGCCACGGGTAAGCCATGCTCTTCACGTCATAGTGGTTTATAGATGCTGAATAACTGTCCAGGAAAGGTGCAATGCACAAGGACATCTTCATGTCACATGACATCTTTATCTATTGAGCATTGCTAGTCTGATATTGTTCTCCAACACTATGTTCAGGGGCTTCAGGGTTATCCTGGCTCTAATGGCTTGGTGGGTCTTCCGGGAGCAAAAGGTGAAAAGGTCAGTGAATTCCAAAATGTCACAACTTTGTGTTGTTGTTGTTGTTGTTCTTACTACTTAAATTATGGATATTATTTTGCTTTAACAGGGAAAACAAGGAGAACCTGGATTAGATGTGAGTAGAATTTGTAAATATACAGTATATACAGTATATATGTATATATATGTGTGTGTGTGTGTGTGTGTGTGTGTGTGTGTGTGTGTGTGTGTGTGTGTGTGTGTGTGTGTGTGTGTGTGTGTGTGTGTGTGTGTGTGTGTGTGTGTATATATGTATATATATATGTATGTATTTATGTATGTATGTATGTATATGTGTGTATATATATATATATATATATCTTTTTACGGGGAACGGTGGCTTAGCGGTTAGCACATTCGCCTCACACATCTGGGTTCGATTCCCGTCTCGGCCATGTGTGTGTGGAGTTTGCATGTTCTCCCCGTGCCTCAGGGGGTTTTTCTCCGGGTTCTCCGGTTTCCTCCCAGTCCAAAAACATGCACGGTAGGTTGATTGGCACCTTGGAAAATTGTCCCTAGTGTATGAATGTGTGTGTGAATGTGAGTGTGTGTGCCCTGCGATGGGTTGGCATTCCGTCCAGGGTGTATCCTGCCTTAATGCCCATAGACGCCTGAGATAGGCACAGGCTCCCCGTGACCCGAGAAGATCGGATATAGCGGTAGAAGATGAATGAATGAATATGTATCTTTCCATACAGGGTTTCCCAGGGCTCCGAGGAGAAAAGGGTGACAGAGGTGAACGAGGAGAAAAGGTAAAAAAATAAAGACATTCCATAAACATTTGCGTACGTCATGTATTTCATGTGTGGTTGTTCAATAGTACGTACCATTATATAATGATATCTTGTGTTTATTTCAGGGTGAAAGAGGCTCGCTGGGGAAAAGGGGTCTAAAGGGAGAGAAAGGAGAGCAGGGACCTCCAGGGCTGGATCAGCCTTGTCCTGTGGTACGTCACCCATTTCGTCATGCACTGTTGAATGTTATATACTTTATATTATTACTATTATATACTATATATAAACTCCAATTCCAAAAAGGTTAGGATACTGTGTGTAATGTATATATAAGCGCAGACTGCAATAATTTGTAATAAAAAAAAAAAATTCTGATGGCTGCAATAAATCTCAAAAATTTGAGATAGGGCAAAAATGTCTGGAAAAAGCAAGTGTTGGAGAAATATTTTGCAACTAATGAGATTAATTCACAAAAGGTCAGTGAAGTGATTGGGGATAAATATTTTTAATTAGTGAGACAGAGTCTCTCAGAAGGAACGATGGAAAAAGCTTTTGCAGCCTGTGAACGAATACAAATTGTGTAATAAGTTCAGTGTAATAATGTTCCTTGATATAAAAGTAAAAAACGGTTGTATATCTCATCATTTGCAGTATATAATATCAACTAAATTGTCGAAGAACCAGTTATAGGCAAAATTGCCTTACTTTTTAGTTAAGCTTGTACATTCATTCATTCATTCATTCATCTTCTACCGCTTTATCCGATCTTCCCTCGGGTGACGGGGAGGCTGTGCCTATCTCTGGCGTCTATGGGCATTAAGGCAGGATACACCCTGGATGGAATGCCAACCCATCGCAGGGCACACACACACACACACACACACACATTCATACACTAGGGACAATTTTCCAAGGTGGGGGTGGCCAATCAACCTACTGTGCATGTTTTTGGACCGGGGGAGGAAACCGGAGAACCCAGAGAAAAACCCCCTGAGTCACGGGGAGAGCATGCAATCTCCACACACACATCGCCGAGACGGGAATCGAACCCGGTCCCTGGCGGTGTGAGGCGAACATGCTAACCACTAAACCACCATGCCCCCTAAGCTTGTATATATTTTAGTTAAATAGAAAAAATACATTAATTTGCTTTAGAACCTTTTCCAGATCGCAATTACTTTCTTTCTCATATGTTTCTAAATTTCTTGTTGATGTCTAGCTTTTGAGGATGTTCTGGTCTACTTCACTTTGTCAGGTGTGTGTGTGTGTGGGGGGAGGGGGGGGGGGGCAAACTCTTTTTCACACAGGGCCATGTCATTTAGAGTTTTGTTTTCTTTTAATAATAAAAACCTTAATTTAAAAACTGCGTTTTGTGTTTACTAGTGTTTATTTGTTTGATGATATGAAATGTTCTAGTATATTTACATTTACACTCTTATCCAGAGCGACTTACAACTGAGAAATTGAGGGTTAAGGGCCTTGTTCAAGGGCCCACTAATGGTAGCTTGGTGGTGGTGAGCTTCTGATCCAAGTGTCAACACCTTAACCACTGAGCTACCACCTCCCGTATATAACCTATATACCAGTATATATATATATATATATATATATATATATATATATATATATATATATATATATATATATATATATATATTATATATGTTATTTGCTGTCTTTTTTTTATTCCTAGGATCGGGATGGATTACCAATTCCTGGATGCTGGCATAAGGTTTGCTTCATATAACTTTTATATGACATTTTAAAATGTGGTGTTTTGTTTCTGAATATTGCATTAAACTCTGTCATCTCTCTCTCTCTCTCTTTCAGTGATAACAAACCAGACGCTTAGGAGCCTGTAAATACTGATATATATATTTGAAAGTAACATTTCTTACTTTTCCCCACCTTCAATTTTTGTATGTTCTATGTAATATACTGAAAGTTTATTACAAAGATACGTTCAACTCCATGTGGACTTTTTATATTGCCGATTTATCGGCAAGGATCGACTAAATTGGAGGACTAATGCAGAAAAGATTGATTTGCGATCAACAGTGGATTGCACATGGACTTAAGGTCTGAGGGAGAACTCTGATGCTGGTCTCGTCTTCACCAAAAAAAACCCCAGTCATTTCTGAATTGAACTGTTTAAAGCAGCCCTCGTTCAGATCAAACGCAAAGTTTGTCCGTGGTGACTTTGAAAAGTAGTTATATGGTGTATAATTGTGAAAACTGTACTATCCTGAGGAATACATCTCTGTGCATTTACTGCATTTATCAGACTCCCTTATACAGAGCAACTTAACACTGCCCCCTAGAGGCAGCTTGGCACCACGTCGATTTGAAACCTGTAACCATCCATTCCAGAGCTCCATCCTTTAACCTCCGAGAAAATCCCCTCCACATGAATTTTTGTTGTTGTTGTTTTTGTTGTTTGTTTGTTTGTTTTTGTAGAGATAAATAAAATCTGGTAATCAAACCATTATAATATCAAATTTTGCACTACAAGAGAACACGAAGTGGACAACATATTAATTTCACATATTCATTTCACATATTCATTCAAAATTTCAATCACTGTTTTCTGTATTTTTTTTTTAAACTCTGTGTAAATAATATGTATAATTATTCCCCTATTTGTTTAATATGGTTGGCCTACTGAAATGCAGCATGATGGGTTTTTTTTAAATACAACTTCTGTCAATTGTGTATAAACACCTAGTCTTTATAGTATAATTCCTTTCAGCAAACAAATAGATTAATGTACAGATGTTCAGCTTTATTTTAATCGAAAAATCCTCCCTTAGCAATAATAATGGTCCATCTTACAGAGTTTCTCCTGTTAAAGCCAAAAATGTCCAATCTGGACTCTTCTGCTTACATGAATGTTCTTCCAGTCATTTATTGTCCAGTTCTTGTGTGTTTATTGTCCCTTTTACCAAGCGTGTTGCTTAGAAACAAAAAGCACATCAATGTGTTTCAACAAAAACCATAAAACACAATGTTCTCAATCCTTTGACAGGCACTGAACCTATGTACATTGTTTGTTATTTTGTCATGCAGCAAGTTTCCTTGTGTTAATATGGTTGTGTTTTCTATAAGTTGAATTGATGTGTGGTTTATAATGATGGATGTATTTTTTTTTTTTTTTAGCTTGCCAGATACGTTACGGTTATGTAGTTTGGTCACAGAGCTCCAAAGGCTCTAATATTATAACTTTAATTAATATGATTTCCATTACTGTATGATGGGCTTGTTTTATATGCCTTTTAACAGCAAAAAAAACGACAATTATATTTTGTTGCAATTAACATGGAAACTCTAAAGAAATTAATAATGAATTCATAGCTGATTTGTACATTTTATTAAACGGTTTATTTTTTACCCTTTGACCTCGTGTGCCTTGTCGATTCAAGTGTTGCTGTTGCGTTTCTCCATATAATCAGCTGAAATACTTTGCCATGCCTCTTATAAAAGCTTGTGAAAGGTGAGGCTCACTAGACAGAGCTTTCTTTTTGACCTTCTGATTCATTTCATCCCAGAGCAGTTCAATAAGATTTTGGTGCAGTGACCAGGCAGGCCAAACACCTGGTCATAAATATGATCTGTTCTTTTGGACGTTTCTTAAGAGTGTAAAAAAAAAAGTCCTGATATTTAATTGGGTTGAGTTTAGGAATCTATAGCAGGACGTCTTCCACTCCAAACCATGATCACTATGAGTTTCATATTCAATTCAATTTTATTTATAGAGAGCTTCTTACAATTTGTCATCGTCTCAAAGCAGCTTTACATATTATGTATTGGAACATAATATATAATGAAAAATGAAAACCAGTTTGGCCCTAATTGTTTCTTGTTGAGCGAGCTGAGGTGACGGTGGTGAGGAAAAACTCTCTGAGAACAGGAAGAAACCTTGAGAGGAGCCAGACTCAACACAGAACCCCATCCTCATTTGGGTTGTTAGTTTGTGGTTTGAGGATGTTAATTGTGGAGTGTGGAGTGTATTCGTGAATTTGTTTGAGGTGTCATATGAGTTCTGCTACTTCAAGCGAAGGGAAAATTCCATGCTAGCACATGCAAAGGCATCCTGCACAACAGTGTTAATCCAGTCACATTTGGCTGGAAAGGTCACATATAACCATTACTTTTGACTATATAGTGTAGATAAAACTCCAGTTGATTGTTTACAGAGCTTTTTATGGGGTTATTGGCTTTTATGGTGACGTCATTTCCAATTAATCACAGTCCAGACCGAATTGCATGGTGATGAAATATGCAATGGTACCCATGTCCCTGTATTTTTGGTACAATTAACATAAAACCCCTAAGACAAAATATTTTGATCATTTATTGTCGAATTGTACGTTTTATTTATTTATTTTTATTGCACTTTATATTTATAAGGTTTGGCCTATTCCCTCTTGATTCAAGATTTGCTTTTGAAGTTATATATTTTTTTATTAGTTGTGATCACTACAGATGGATTAAGCAGTACATTATCCACAATCACATAATCAGGATAGTTACACTATAATGGTGCATTGTCTGCAGAGGTATGTATGTGCGGCTGTAATTAATTCAGGGGTAAAGCTTAAGTGTAATTAAGTGCAAAACAAATTAAAATATATTATAAACATCATAATTCCGCTCAGAGGTTAATGTATGAAAACCTATAATTTATTTAAAAAATATGATAGGCACCATAGCTCTGAACTATTTATCTATATAATATATAATATATTATAAATATATATATATATATATTAAGAACTCGTATAACGGGAGCCATACAGCAGGTTTCCGTAGTGTAGTGGTTATCACGTTCGCCTCACACGCGAAAGGTCCCCGGTTCGAAACCGGGCGGAAACACATTTTTGCTAATTTCTTTTATATTTATACATTTTTATATAAATACGGTAGAATTATATAAAACGGAAAAATATCTCTCTGTAAATTAATCTATTTGACGCGCAAATGAAAATTCTAAGATTCCATGTATAAAATTCAGTGCATTTATGCATACAGTAATGGCGTTCCAAACGGGGTGTTCCGAAACACTACATTTCCCATCATGCCACGGCTCGACACCGCGCTCAGAAGGTTTTCTTCCGGGTTGTCGACGGTCCTTTTCCTGTGCCTAAAAAGACTGAGGTGTTAGGCTAGTTGAGCCCTCCGACTCAATCTAAAGCCATCGACCCCTAAAGGCGCGATACACGTTTGCCAAAATGACCGAGCAGATGACTCTGAGAGGGACCCTGAAGGGCCACAGCGGTTGGGTGACCCAAATCGCCACAACTCCTCAGTTTCCCGACATGATTCTGTCCGCGTCCCGAGGTGAGGGCCTGCGCCATGACCGTGCTCTGGGAGCCGGATGGTCTTCTGTAGCACGCCTCGGTGCTGTATGTACCAGTGCTCTGAGCAATAACTTACACTAATGACTAAAGAAATGCAAACTTTAGGACCTGTAATTGTTCCATTTAATTTATTATCGCTAGAATGAGATATCTGCGTATTTATTTGTATACGTAAACAGCAAACCGCTCCCCTCAGGCTGATATTTATTTATTTATTTATTTTATCACTCAAGTTTAAGGTTAAAAGATTTCAGACTTTTTTTTTCCCCCTGAAAATTTATTTTATAATGTACTCCAGCATTGTTGTTGTTGTTGTTGTTGCACTTTCAAACCTCCCACTTCCATTGAGGTGTACACGTTTAATAACGCCGTGTGAAACACCTGATCACGCCTTATGAACGGACCCTGAACCGACACCGGGTCGTTTCTCGTCCGCAGATAAGTCGATCATCATGTGGAAGCTGACCCGTGACGAGACGAACTACGGCGTGCCCCAGCGTGCTCTGCGCGGACACTCGCACTTCGTCAGCGATGTAGTCATCTCCTCAGACGGCCAGTTCGCTCTGTCTGGCTCCTGGGATGGCACTCTGCGTCTGTGGGATCTCACCACGTGAGTCTATATGTCAGGAAGTCTTGACAGCTTTCAATGGCTCATTTGTACCCCTGGTTTGATTTAAGTAGACTAGATTTTTTAATAGCAACTTTTAATTTCTCACGTATACATTACTGTATTTTTATTCTTCGCGTATCCCAGTTTGTTTTGGGGTCGGAGCCCATGGTTAGCCCGTGCAACACAGATCGGTCAAGTGCCTGTCTTACTCAAGGACGGTATCCAGGCTTGAAGCCGTAAGACACATCCTGCTCTCGAACAAGGTCTTTTACCCTCTGTGCCCAAAGAGTGATGTATCGTGCCTAATCGTGCACTCTGACCCCAGATTTGCTGATATATGCAAAGAAAAGGAATTGTTCTATAACATTGAAACAACATTGTAGTATAAACAAATATCTAAAACTTGAATATAACCTGTCTGTCTTCTCTCCCCCCCCCCTTGTCCAGTGGAACCACAACCCGTCGATTTGTTGGACACACCAAGGATGTGCTGAGCGTTGCCTTCTCTGCCGATAACCGCCAGATCGTTTCTGGCTCCCGGGACAAGACCATCAAGCTGTGGAACACCCTGGGTGTCTGCAAATACACCATCCAGGTAAAGTCTCCAACCTTTAGAATGTCAAATGATACAGCATCTCCTGTGTTTACCTGTCCAGAGTAGCTCATCAGGTGGTGTGCCAATAATTATGGTCGGGTCACCATAAATACATACTCTGTATGTATTTAAATGAACTAAAGTTCCGCCCTTATAAAGGAGCCAATGAGCTTCGAGTACGTTTATATTACTTGACAGACCCCATTATCCTGTTATCCAGAAGTCCAACATCTTTAACCAGTGAGAAACACAGACCAGGATTTTAAACTAGTATATTGGTTGTTTATAATCTGTATTATGTTATCTGGCTGGTTATTAACTATATAATGTCATAGAGGTTTATAAGATGTTTGTTTTATTTTGTTGTTTTTTTTTGTTAAACAGGATGAGGGCCACATCGAGTGGGTGTCCTGTGTGCGCTTCTCGCCCAACAGCAGCAACCCCATCATTGTGTCCTGCGGCTGGGACAAGCTGGTTAAGGTGAGTTATTCTGTTGCCCACATGTCATGTTCAGGTTCCTGTTTCCAGATGTAAAATGATTGAGAGTTGATGTCATGGTAGATTTCTGCGAGAGGTTGTAATTTGTTATAAATGGTCATCAGGTGTGGAATCTGGCCAACTGCAAGCTAAAGACCAACCACATTGGTCACACTGGCTTCCTGAACACGGTCACCGTGTCCCCTGATGGGTCCCTGTGCGCTTCTGGTGGAAAGGTAACGCCTCGTGGATTTATTAAAAAAAAAAAAGTGATGTCTGTTGAATTTTTTTAAAGCAAGAAATTAGCCTGGTTTATCATCAGTGTTAACTCGCACAAATATGCTCTTCTGTTTTGTGTATTTGTGCTTTTTGATTTTTGTCTCATTCTTGTTGTGCAGGACGGTCAGGCCATGCTGTGGGATCTGAATGAAGGGAAGCACCTGTACACTCTGGATGGTGGCGACACCATCAATGCTCTCTGCTTCAGCCCTAATAGATACTGGCTCTGTGCAGCCACTGGCCCCTCCATCAAGATCTGGGTATTGATGCTTTTCTTCATGTTCTCATGTTATAAAAACATTAGACTTTGCAGTTTCTGTGTGTTCAATACTTTTTTTTTTTTTTTTAAGTACATTTTTTTTGGTTAAGTGATCTGAAATATAGACTGTCTGATGGTAAATCTTTATTTATCTCACCTGTTAAGTTTGAGAGAGCTCTCCTACAGACGTTCACATTTCATCTGATAATGCCGCAAGTGCTGCAAGATCTCGAATCAGCATTACATCGTGCAGCAATGCTTTTTCATGCATCAACAACATATTCTAATAATCAACGTAATATGCAAATACTAGACGGTAAAAACACATTTATGGGGGGAAACCCCTGTCTAGGTTGACCACACATTACAAGCGATAGAAATACCAATGAGCTGGGATAAAACCCAACTGAAAGGGCATGAGTAGGAACGTCAGGAAGAGTTGGCTTTACACTCCCATGCTGAGGGCCTCGTTAGTCCTATGGCAATATTCCATGGTTCAAATTTAACTGAAAATGTACTTGATGAGCTGCTGGAACGTAACGTAGCTCTGAAGATCAGTGTGTCTCTGAGTGCTCTCTGCTCTCTTGGGTCATATTTATGTAGGCCTTTATATAAATCATGTATGATGCAGATACACCTTCAGAAATAATGCTTTGGATCAAATTGCATTTGAATGCTTATCTGACACACAAGGTGCTGTGATGTCTGATACTCAAGAGATGAGGTGTGGACAGAATGGAGAAATGCATTGACCTTTTTTTGCAGTTTTACAATAAAAAAGACTTCTTTTACAAATGAGTAGGAAGATTTAAATATCCGACTGACTTGGAGTGGCTGTAGGGTTTAATGATAGGAAGTTATACGACACCTATCCTATAAGATGGTTTTGAATATACTTACAGGTACCTGGAACAGCATCTGTGTTTAATATACATTTAATAGACATTAACTTGTTTGCACATTTTAGACTGTTGGGAATTTCGTGTGCTGTTCGTTATCTATCTTTGTATAAACTTGTAATTACTGTTTACTTGCATCCGTTTTTGTTTTTTTTTTCTTTTACAAATATATTTTTTAATTAGTTGTGCTCTGAGCTCAGATGAGTCTCCCTCTTTTCCTCTCTGATCTGAGTTTGTATTTGATTCAGGATCTGGAGGGGAAAATCATTGTTGATGAGCTGAGGCAGGAGGTGATCAGCAACAATAGCAAAGCCGAGCCGCCCCAGTGCACTTCCCTGGCCTGGTCCGCTGATGGACAGGTAAGAGAGAGGGAGAGAGAGAGAGTGCAGACTGCTTGTGTGTGTGTGTGTATGTATGAAAAGGCACGCTTGTCTTTTCCCCGAGCCTTTAGATGTAAAATGATGTAAATGCAGCCGCCGGGTAGCTTGTGACCGCCTGTATTAAGCATAATGTTTCATATTTGTTCTTTCTCAGACTCTGTTTGCTGGCTACACTGACAACCTCATCAGAGTGTGGCAGGTTACCATTGGAACCCGATAGACACCTTAAGTCCAAGAACAAAATGCTAAGAATGGAACTTGGATAAAAACCAATAAAGTAATAAAAATCGGATCATTTTGTTATCTTTAGTCTTTTTTTTTATTGTCTTGGTAATTTTGTGTGGGTAACGTTAATTGTCATCTGGTCTGTATCGCACTGTTTAAACACTCGCGCTGTCTTTAGTGACTTGTAAGATTATTTGTTAGATTCTGGTTGCCGTTTGTGCGACAAGTAAAATGTTTTAATTGAAGTAAGTTACACGTGCATACCGTTTCCAGAACTCCATTTTGTCCATTGAGGATGTCGTATGAAGGGGAAATGTAACGGGTAGGTGGGTATTGGCCAGGATTAAATCTTAGAGTAAGTAAATGAATCCGGGGCGGAATGAAAGTTTGGATTTTGTTTGGAATAAAAGCAGTACCGGTAACCCCTCATTTTGAAAATGGAACCGCAACTACAACACAATTTTGTACATTTAAGATATTCGGCAGATGCCCTCGGAGCAATTAAGGGCCCAGCAGAGGGAGGTTTTTGTAGTGCTGGGATTCGAGTCTATTACCTTTTGTGTCCTTAACCCCCTAAGCTACCACCTGTTATTGGCTTCTGGACATCATGGCTCGTGTAATGGCAAGCGATTCTTTCAAGGAAGAATGGATACAGTTGACAAAACGGTTTTGTTACTTTGTTTTTGGTAATATTTAGTAAATAAATCTGACCCTTTGTTAGTTTGAATGAGCAACAACATCCTTAGATGTTTAAACAGTACGTATACAGTTGTAACAGAATACATTATCTGTGTTGCACTGAATTTGTTCACTATTTTAACTCTACAATAGCGTATTTAGATGGCTTATATTATTTGAACAATAAATCTAGAAACATATTTGGGAGTTTAAGTAGGTTGACATGTAGTGTGACTTCTGTTTCTTGTTTTATTCCTTACATATTCAGTAATAAACTGATGAATATGTAAGTTGAACACAAGTTTTAATATATTCAAGCCAAATATAAAAACGAATAGATGGAAATGGAAATGCCTGAGTTTGAAATCCGAATTCTGCTGCTTTGTGGTTTGTATTTCCATTAGTAATTCATGACTGGCTCAATAGCTTCTATAATTAAAATCATTTTGGGCTATTGAATACTAACAACACTATGAAACACATTTTGTAATGGCTGAAAGATTACGGATGTATTATTTATCTATATTATATCCTGCGTGCATTTATTTTGCATGTTTATCCTTGCAGAACATACTCACAGCCCAGTTTAACTGGAGTTTTTTCAGTGTTCTGTTCAAACATGAATTTAATAATCCACAGATGATTTTTTTTCTCACTGACCATTCATTTTATTCAAAGATAATCTTGTCCTGCCGCCGAATAAACATGTCATCACAGTGCATGGTAAAAACTTGTAATTACATTGATAGATTTACTGTAAATTCGTAAATGTTTGTTTGGATCGCCTCGGCCTGCTACCGGATCTAATCCTGCAGCGTGCCAGCGCTCAGGTTTGAACTGGCGTAAAGACTGCGCACGAAAAGTGTTACGGGATGACATCCTGACCAATGTGAGTTCGCAGTCAATGACACATTTGTCCCGGTCGTCCAATTGGAGTGCGCTTTCTTCAGCTACATGTCATCCGGCAATATAAAACCTGCCACGAGTCGGCGGTGCGACCCAGTATCCATCTTGAACAGTAGAGTCGCAGGCTCACAGAGCTGAAACAGTAAGCCGGCATATTTGTTATAATATTTGTGATGCTGCGGGGTTTATTTAAATATTTTTACACACAGTATGTTCGTTTTATGTTGTGTAAACTTGCTGAAATCGTTTGGAAATGGACTCGCGGCTTAAACAGTGCACTGCCGTACCGAGCGTGTAGGCCGCAAGTGTAGCATCCGAGGCGCGTATGCTAGCTAACGTGCGCCGTTGTAATAATGTTGTAAATGTTGCCTTGTCTGTGCGGCTTTATGTTTTACCAAGTTCCTGTTTCCTTACCTCGTATAATCGTTATATTATTTTAGTTTTTAGCATAGGGTTTGTTTTGTTTTGAGTTTTTGAGCGAAGACGGTCGTCTTAAGTCGTTAGCGCCGTTAATTTTGTCGTTGTAGCGATTGTGACGCTTTGGTAGGATGCAGAACTCATGCTTTTTGTGTGTGTGTGTGTGTGTGTGTGTGTGTGTGTGTGTGTGTGTGTGTGTGTGTGTGTGTGTTGAAAGGAGACTCTGAATAAGTGGCGATGGCCGACGACAGCGAGCAGCAATTCATGGAGACTTCGGAGAACGGAAACCTCGGGGAGGAGGAGGAGGCGCTGAACGGAGCGGAGAGCGCGGACGCACAGCTCGAGCTGGAGGGAGGAGAAGGAGGCGACGAGGTCGCTCTGGACGAGTCCCAGAACGGAGCGGCGGATGGAGGGCAGATCGAAGCCAGCAAGGCAGAGGAGGATGCAGGGTGAGACGAAGCACAACGCACCGCTCCTGTCACTACTACTTGTTTTCCTTTTGTTCCGCCGCTCTTTGTTAGCTCTATGATTAGAACGGGGTGTTGGGGGATGGGCCACGGGCTGTCCAACATCTGTTTGGTCTTCCGTCTCTGTGGGCATCTTCACTCATGATGCTGTTGAAGATGAAATGAGTGGAACGCAGATTCTTTTTTTTTTTCCATCGTGATCATGGCATATAAACTGTGGTGTTTTGAGACTACAAAGGAATCGGTAATAAGTGAGTAGTTGAGAGAGATGCGTGTGGTAGCTTGGTGGTTAAGTCATTTGTCTCTGGACAGGAAGATTACTGCAAATGATTGCAGGTTCAAATCCCACCCCACCAAGATGCCACTGCTGGGCCCTTAAGCAAAGGTTTAGCAGTCAATTCTTCAGTTGTAAGTCACTCTGGATAACGGGTGTCTTCCAAATGTCCATAAAGGTTCCTTTTTTTTTTGTCCCATGTTGTCGAGGGGGGAGGGGTCAAGGTGAAAATGTTTACACTAATAATTTTTACCCCCCCCCCCCCCCCCCCTCCCCCCCGCCCCCCCCCCCCCCCCCCCCCCCCCCCCCCCCCCCCCCCCCCCCCCCCCCCCCACCCCCCCCCCCCCCCCCCCCCCCCCCCCCCCCCCCCCCCCCCCCCCCCCCCCCCCCCCCCCCCCCCCCACCCCCCCCCCCCCCCCCCCCCCCCCCCCCCCCCCCCCCACCCCCCCCCCCCCCCCCCCCCCCCCCCACCCCCCCCCCCCCCCCCCCCCCCCCCCCCCCCCCCCCCCCCCCCCCCCACCCTATTAAGTGCAGTGTTGGAATAGAGACCCTCCGTGATTGGCCCCTAGCACAGAAGTCCAGCTGTATACACGCGTCATCTCGTACAACACCAACTTGATGTGAATCTAGTGCAGTAGTTTCTGTTGTCTGCTAAAACATTTATTAGGTTTGCTGAAGGGCACCAAAATGTTTCAAAACCAACTTGCAAAATTTCCATATTGGAACGTGTGTGTGTGCACGCACACGATTTAGCGAGGAGCTCCAATTGTTACTACGGTTTTATCATATCTCCGTTACAGGTTTTTTTTTTTTTTTTTTTTTTTTTTTTAAGTTTAAAAATATAAAATTTCAGAAATGGAGCTGAGCTTGTTGCAAGTTTGGAAAAGCTTTAAATGGAATACTTCTGAATAATTCTGAATGGGAAGTTTTGATATTCTGTGTATATTATTACATTTGTATGTTATGTATTTCTTTAACGATTTTGCATTTACTGCATTACGATTTATTTTTAAACAGCTGCACATTTGATGCACGTTCCCCAGTAAATGAATGCACGTTATGGAGATTCCTCTCTTTTTTTTTTGTGTTATTGCAGTAAAATGTTTGTTGGTGGTCTCAGCTGGGACACGAGCAAAAAAGATCTTAAAGACTACTTTTCGAAGTTTGGTGAGGTGACGGACTGTACCATCAAAATGGATTCTAACACGGGCCGGTCACGTGGTTTCGGGTTCATCCTTTTCAAAGAAGCCGCGAGTGTGGAAAGGGTAAAATTATTATTATTATTTTAATTAATTTATATTTAATCCCCCACACATTACACCCATTACAGTAGTCACACATTATGATGAGTATTATGGGTATGCCCTGGCAATTATGACCGTTTTTTTTTTTTTTTTTTTTTTTCTTTTCTTTTAAACCCCGGCCTGTGGTTATTTGGGACAGTTTAATTACATTGCAGTGTTGGTAGATTTCTTTATTTATTTATTTTTGTCAAGCCATTGAATGTTTCTAAACGTTGTGTGTAACAGGTGTTGCAGCAAAAGGAACACCGGTTAGATGGAAGGCAGATCGATCCCAAGAAAGCAATGGCAATGAAAAAGGATCCCGTTAAGAAAATATTTGTTGGTGGGCTCAACCCTGAGACTACAGAAGAAAAGATCCGGGAATATTTTGGGGCCTTCGGCGAGGTGAATACATAGCCAGCACTTTTTTTTTCTTTTTCTTTTTTTTTAAATGTTTGAATATTGAGTTGAATTTGATTTATTTATTTTAAGATTGAGTCTATCGAACTTCCCATGGATCCAAAAACGAGCAAACGGAGGGGTTTCGTCTTTATCACCTACAAGGAGGAGTCACCTGTCAAGAAAGTTCTTGAAAAGAAATACCATACGGTTAACGGCAGCAAGGTAATGAAGGAGAGGGCGGAAGTGCTTTTTGAACGTTCAGGTGTAGATGCTGACGTGTGATTTAAATTATACTTTGTATAATTTGTACTGTGTGTGGCTCAGGGATTGTATTGTATATCTGCTTGCTTATATGGCTTTGGGTAACTTTAGGCACTTTATTAGATTTATTCTTTTCCATCCCAGTGTGAAATCAAAGTTGCTCAGCCGAAGGAAGTCTACCAGCAGCAGCAGTACGGCGGCCGTGGTGGTGGTGGTGGTGGCGGTGGCAGCTACGGAGGTCGTGGCAGGGGTCGTGGTGGTAAGTCGGATTACTCAGTGGGATTATTTCCCGTTTAGTCATACTAAACACCCCCTGTTTTTAATCTTGACACTGGTAGTTGTACTCCAGCGATTGTCATTGTGAACATATTCATCTTTTTGTTGAGCAATCTGGGTGGTTTTCATCACACCATGGCGCTTTAGAATTTCGCTTTAGCCCTGAACATGATTTTCCCCTCAGGCCAGAATCAGAATTGGAACCAGGGATATGGCAACTACTGGAACCAGGGCTACGGTAACCAGGGCTATGGCTATGGCGGACAGCAAGGCTACGGAAACTACGGGGGATATGGCAACTATGACTACTCTTCTGGCTACTACGGCTACGGTGGTGGATATGACTACAGTAAGTGCACAGGCTGTCTGCTTCCGCTTGCCAGATCACCATGGTTTACTTATCCTTTGCACAGAGGTGCTCAGATCCTCTCTCTCGTCTTTCAGACCAGGGCAATGCGAGCTATGGGAAAACTCCAAGACGTGGAGGCCACCAGAGTAGCTACAAGCCATACTGATCACGTGTAGTGCAGGTATGCGTTTTTGTTTTTTTTTGTTTTGTTTTTTTTTTTTTTTTTTTTTTTTTTTTTTTTTTTTTTTTTTTTTTTTTTTTTTTTTTTTTTTTTTTTGTTTATCTTGTGGTTAAATGTAGGGACCTTTTTTTATTTTTAGCTTTGTTTGGAATTTATTAAAATGCCCCACAACTCAATTTTAAATTTAAACTCTAACCTGGCCATAGATTATAGAAGGGCTATGGGTTAAACCCTCCGAGCATCTCGGTAGCCTTGATTTATTATTATTTTTTTTTAAATATGCATCTGAACTACACTACTTGATCAATAAGGGTTGAGGTGGTGGTGGTGGACTGCTCAATTTGCATGTCGGAGATTAAAATTCTTCCACGGTGAAATGTGGTGGATTTATTCTGCTTTGCTTAATGCTTGGTGTGTCTTTTCTATTGAAATATTAAACACTTTTACTCGACTCACTGCTTATTCTTCACGAGCATGTCCTTTCTCTTACTTCCTCCTTTTTGTTTTGCACTGATCATTCCTGCACTTTTTCTCCTCTTCAGGCCATAAGTATTTTCAATCCAAGAACCCATAACAGCAGCAAGAGGTCATCCAAGATGGGACTCTCCTTTCTTTTTTTTTTTTTTTTTTTCCCCCCTCTTTCCTTTTTTTTTTTTTCTTTTTTTTTTCCCCCCTCTTTCTTTTTTTTTTTTTTTTTTTTTTTTTATCCCTTTTTTTTGTATTATGGGACTCGTTCTCCATTTGGACAGGACAACGGATGATTGGGGACACCGCGTCTCATTCCACACTTTTTATTTCTTGTTTTATTTTCTTTGTCCACATTTCCAGTTGTGGAAGTGTAATTTTTACTGTACTTTTTGGTACCTTTTTTGAATCTAATGTATTGTATGGTTGTATTTTACATGTCAACTGAATTTACAGCTTATGAGGATTGTGAGTTGCCGAAGCTTTTGAAATAAAATGTTTAAGTAATTTTTTTTTTTTCCCCCCTCCTCTGGTGTTTCTAAGAAATTTTTTTTTTTTTATGCTTCTGCAGTTCACATGCACCAAGTATGGGCTGGGGTAGTGGAAAGTCATGGAGTGACTTGGTTTAGAGTTGCCTAGTGATGAGACCATCTGGGTCATGTTTTCTGCAGTCGACCGCTTTGATTTTTGACTTTGGCGCTTTTACTTTGGTAAATTGTAGTAATCAGTAAGACTAAGCTTAATGCCTGTACCAAGGTGGCTTTTCTGCCTTTATTGAGCTCTCATTCCTATAGTGTAATTGATTAATTGTTAGAAATAAACCATTTGTTTAATATTTGTCTATTTTGTCCTATATTTATGTAATGCTAGTGTTTAATGTGGATGTCCTCCTCTTTTTATGCCTGTTGTATAGCACTGTAGTGTTACCACAACTTTTACCTTGTCTCGCATTTTTCAACCGTGAATGAACTACAAATGTTTTTATTCTGATGGTTAAAGAGTCTTGAGTTATGGTACTCGATTCCAGGCAGGTATATTGGGACACTTGCAGCTCACATTTCCGACGGAATACTTGTATATTCTTTCATCGCATGGTGGATCTGATGTAAGAAATGCCAACCGCTTTAGACTGACCATTTAGGTTTTTTACTCTCTTTAATTCATGAATATTCCAAGCCTCTTGTTATATGTAATTATGGGGTGACAACGCTTGTGCACATCCCTGTTCGTGTGCCATTAATTACTCAACAGCTTCAGGATGTTTGTGTAAGTGGATGTTTGCGTTATAATTTGTGTCGGAGTAACAACCTATAAAATGACATTTTTAGTTAATGGAAGTTAATGTGTTTTAAGGGAGAAATGGCCGTTGGCATGCCAACTCTTAATACTATATTTTATAGAAGCGCTTTGGACTCCTCGAGTCCAAATAATACAAAGCAGACAGTGGGGCCTACATATGAGGGCAAATAAACACTCGTTTTATCATGTTCTTCAAACCATTCCTTATTATTTTGCTGTTTGCAAATGTAGATGGATTTTTCCTGCTGGAAGAGGAAAAATTAGGGAATACTGTAAATTTAGGGACTACTGTAACTATAATTATAGCCATGCGACGTCTTCGACTGTTTATCTGCAGCAACTCGTGTCATCAGAACATTTCTCAGCTGCACACTTCCTCCACAAACACTTTTTTTTTCCCCTCAAAATGCATTCCAGTAATTTGTGAAATGTATCCTTGTAATTATGTGCAACACACTAAGTAAAACGTAAACTGGGCCAGTAAGGGACAGGAAAAATTAGCTGTGAACAGATTAATGGAAGCGTACGTGCAGCTTAAATACTTTGCTGACCTTCTAACACCTCAAAGATGGTGCTAATTATTCTGAGATTTCTTTACGGCCATGCAAACAAAATGTAACTGTTATATTAGGCTGCTTGTATAAAATATATTTTTCTATTGTGTTTAAATGATTAATTTGGATAGGACATGTAGTTAGCAGCTCTGTATTATTGCATTAATGTTGTTTTGAAGCAATAGTTGGACATAAATATGCTGAGAAAATAGTTTAAGTATCTTAGTGTGTTCTTTTAAAGACAAGTTCTTGAACTTGTGTCGCTGTTATTAATAGTAGTTTGAATATTATCATTTACAAAGTTTCTGTCTAGTTAGTAAATGATTGTAACTTACATGTAAGCTTTTGTACCAAAACTGGATGATTTTTTGTTGTCTGTTTAAAGTTCGGGAATTAGGTAAAAACTAGATATTGACGTGTTTTCGTGGGGAGAAAAATAAAAACAATTTCATGTTTCCGCCCGGTCTCGAACCGGGGACCTTTCGCGTGTTAGGCGAACGTGATAACCACTACACTACGGAAACTGAATGCAGTGGTCTATGTATGTGTTTGTGTAGCTGCAGTCCCCGCCTCCGAAACCCCTACAGTTTTTAGAGAGGTATACATGTATGTTTATTTTGTTTGTATACAAGCAAATTCGCTTATAAAATAGTATAAAGTGCATTCACAGAACAAATGTATACACGTTCAGATTTCACACTTTATTTGTATTGAAACAAAAATTTGCTGAAATACTTTCTATAAAACTCTGCAGAACCGCACACAGTGTGTATTGACTGGTGGTGGTCACGAGGTTGAAGCTGAAGCACATACAGGGAATCTTACATCGGTTTCCGTAGTGTAGTGGTTATCACGTTCGCCTCACACGCGAAAGGTCCCCGGTTCGAAACCGGGCGGAAACACACTTTATGTCAACGATCATCGACTAACATCCTTTGATTATGAAGCAGCTCAGTTTCGAAATTATATATCCCACTTTTTTTTCCGAGTGCCACCTAGTGGACAAATGAAAGTAATCAAATGTAATCAGTTACTTTATTTGTATAAAATAATTGAAAAGTTACACTGCTTATTACATTTTGAATTGGGTCATTTATAATCTGTAACCTATTACATTTCTAAATTTACCTTCCAAAACTGCATACAGAAAAGCTTTTGTAGCAAAACTGGGTGATTTCTTGTGTGTTTAAAGTTCGGGGATTGAGAAAAAAACAAGACAAACGAAGAAAAATAATCCACGTGTTTCCGCCCGGTCTCGAACCGGGGACCTTTCGCGTGTTAGGCGAACGTGATAACCACTACACTACGGAAACTGAAGAAGAACATCAATGTATATGATTGTGTAGCTGCAGAATGTCCCGGCCTCTGAAAATCCTACAAAAGGGACATCCTACAGAGACAGTGTGCATCACGTATAGTGCCTGTCAATGTTTTTGAGAGGTATACATGTATGTTTCTTTTGTTTATATCCAAGCAAATTAGCTTATCAAACAATATAAACATTTGCATTCACCAAACAAATATATAAATGTTCAGATTTCACACTTTACTTATTTGTACACTTTATTATGTATGTGGTCTGCAGAACCACATACAGTGTGTTTTGAGTAATTGACTATAGGCTGGTTGTGGTCACGGAGTACATTTTCGTAACGCTTGTGTTAATATTCTTCTATTCTAGTGTTAGATTCTTCTCAAGTCAAGTCAAGTGGGTTTTTATTGTCATTTCAACAATATACAGTGCAGGATACAGTGACACGAAACAACGTTAAATGACAACATAAATGAACTATACACAGAACTGTACATAATTCTGAACACAAAAGAAAGGTAGAAAAATAACTAATTTGTACTAAAAGCAAAGTGCACATGTGAACATTAAAAAGGGGAGCACAAGACAAGACAATGAATACTACACAGTAGCGCTGACTAATTGTGCATACAAAAATGGGATTGTTCCTACACCGTGTATATTTCCGTCTAGGCTACACAGAAAAAGATATGATAACTAGTTGATGTGCTGTAAAAATTTGATCAAAATGTAATCAGTTTATTTTCTTTTCCGTAGTGTAGTGGGTGGAAACTGGGTGGAAACATGCTTTATGTCATTATTAACATTCTCTGGGTTCAAACAGGATGGCAACTTTAGTAAGAAATATCCAACGTGTGACGAACATCTTTGGAAATTTTTACAAACGTTTAATCAGTATTTTTATCAGTAAACATGTATTTAGTGTCTTTAGTGTCGTGGTAGTGGTTTACCTTAAGTGCAGAATACAGTAATTTCCTATCCAGATTCATATCCACAAGAATAGACTAGAATAGAAAAGAATAGCCTTTATTTGTCACATATACATTACAGCAGTGTGAAATCATTTCTTCACAAATCCCAGCATGGTTTTGCACCTATCTATCTATCTATCTATCTATCTATCTATCTATCTATCTATCTATCTATCTATCTATCTATCTATCTATCTATCTATCTATCTATCTATCTATCTATCTCAAATTAAATGTAAGATAAACATTCAAAATGGTTAGAAATAAACCATTAGTGTAATATTTGTTTATTTAGGTCTATATTTATGTAATGCTATCCTTAGTGTAGATTTCCTTCTCTTTTTATGCCTGTTGTAGAGCACTGGATGATTTCTTGTGTGTTTAAAGTTGAGAAAAACAAGGTAAATGAAGAAAAAAATACTCAATGTGTTTCCATCTGGTCTCAAACCGGGAACCTTTCGCGTTAGGCGAACGTGACAACCACTACACTACGGAAACTGATCAGAAGGGTCAATGTATATGATTGTGTAGTTGCAGAACGTCCTCACCTCCGAAATGCTTACAACAGGTACATCAGAACTGGAGCAATGGATGAAGGAGACCTAGTCAGAGGAATCAAGTTTACTTGGACCTTATTTGGATGACAGAGATATACAAGTATGTATGCTTTTATTGTCATTTCAACAAAGTGATACAGTGAGACGAAATAACGTTTTCCCAGGACCAAGGTGCTATAACAGACAGCATAAATGAACAATACACAGGACTGAACATAATTCTGAACACAAAGGAAAACTAGACAAAAATGGAAATCCCCGCCTCTGTAACTCCTACAGTTTTTAGAGAGGTATACACATATGTTTATTTTGTTTGTATACAAGCAAATTCGCTTATAAAATAGTATAAAGTGCATTCACAGAACAAATGTATACACGTTCAGATTTCACACTTTATTTGTATTGAAAAAAATGTGCTGAAATACTTTCTATAAAACTCTGCAGAACCGCACACAGTGTGTTTTGAGTAGCTGTGTATTGACTGGTGGTGGTCACGAGGTACATTTTCGTAATGATAGCGTTTCGTAATGATAGCTCTGAAAATCCTACAAAAGGGACATCCTACAGAATAGCCTTTATTTGTCACATATACATTACAGCAGTGTGAAATCATTTCTTCACAAATCCCAGCATGGTTTTGCACCTATCTATCTTTCTATCTATCTATCTATCTATCTATCTATCTATCTATCTATCTATCTATCTATCTATCTATCTATCTATCTATCTATCTCAAATTAAATGTAAGATAAACATTAAAAATGGAGACATCCTACAGAGACAGTGTGCATCACGTATAGTGCCTGCCAATGTTTTTGTGAGGTATACATGATTTTCTTGACTTGAGGAATATGTTTTCCTTGCACTTTATTTGGACGACAGTGTGCATCACTTATAGTACCTGACAAAGTTTATGGAAACCCTTTTTTTTAGTATTTGAGTTTTTTTTCTTTTGTTTATATGCAAGCAAATTCGCTTATAAAACAATATAAACATTTGCATTCACCAAACAAGTATATAAATGTTACATTGGCACGTATAGTGCCTGCCATTGTTTTTGGAAAAACTTTTTGAGTTTTTTGAGAGATGTACATGTATGGAGATTTATTGTCATTTCAACAATATACAGTGCAGTATATAGTATACAGCACATACAGGGTCATTAAAGTGTGTGTGTGTGTGTGTGTCTAGTCCAGTTAGTTTGTGTTGAGGAGTCTGATGGCTTGTGGAAAGAAGCCTATTCTATTCTTCCATAATATAGGTCTTCTGTTTCACATGCAGAAGAACGCGAAATCTCTCACGGGTCACATGCAGAATTTTCTTCAACAGTTTCCGTAGTGTAGTGGTTATCACGTTCGCCTCACACGCGAAAGGTCCCCGGTTCGAAACCGGGCGGAAACATGCTTTATGTCATTATTAACATTCTCTGGGTTCAAACAGGATGGCAACTTTAGTAAGAAATATCCAACGTGTGACGAACATCTTTGGAAATTTTTACAAACGTTTAATCAGTATTTTTTATCAGTCAACATGCATTTAGTGTCTTTAGTGTCGTGGTAGTGGTTTACCTTAAGTGCAGAATACAGTAATTTCCTATCCAGATTCAGATTTCCCCAGGACCAAGGTAATATAACAGACAACATAAATGAACTATACATAGGACTGTACATAATTCTCAACACAAAGGAAAACTAGAAAGTGTGTGTTTAAAGTTCGGGATTGAGAAAAAAACAAGACAAACGAAGAAAAACAGTCCATGTGTTTCCGCCCGGTCTCGAACCAGGGACCTTTCTTGTGTTAGGCGAACATGATAACCACTACACTATGGAAACTGAGCAAAAATGTCAATGTATATGATTGTGTAGTTTCAGAATGTAGTTGCAGAATGTAGTCCACGAAATCTCTCACGGTTCACATGCAGTACTTTCTTCAGCAGTTTGTGTAGCTGCAGAACGTCCTCACCTCCGAAACGCTTACAACAGGTATATCAGAACTGGAGCAATGGATGAAGGAGACCTAGTCAGAGGAATCAAGTTTACTTGGACCTTATTTGGATGACAGAGATATACAAGAATGTATGCTTTTATTGTCATTTCAACAAAGTGATACAGTGAGACGAAATAACGTTTCCCCAGGACCAAGGTGCTATAACAGACAGCATAAATGAGCTATACACAGGACTGAACATAATTCTGAACACAAAGGAAAACTAGAAAAAAAAACAAATTTGTACTAAAAGCAAATTGCACGTGTCCATCAAAAAAGGGGGCACAAGACAAGACAACAAACACTACACAGTAGCGCCGACCAGTTGTGTAATCAGTTACTTTACTTTTATAAATAAATGGAAAAGTTACACTGCTTATTACATTTTGAATGGGATAACTTGTAATCTGTAACATATTACATTTCCAAATTAACCTTCCCAAAACTGTATACATGAAAGCGTTTGTACCAAAAGTGAGTGATTTCATGTGTATTTAATGTTCGGGGATTGAGAAAAAAACAAGACAAATGAAGAAAAACACTCCACGTGTTACTGCCCGGTCTCAAACCGGCGACCTTTCCCGTGTTAGGGGAAGGTGATAACCACTACACTACGGAAACTGAACAATAGCTTCAACGTATATATTTGTGTAGTTTCAGAACGTCGCAGTGACGTAGTCACACTTTTAGTGTTTTTTTGAGAGATACACAAGTATGTATGCTTTTATTGTCATTTCAACCAAATACAGTGCAGTATACAGTGAAACGAAACAAGGACCAAGGTTTCCCCAGGACCAAGGTGCTATAACAGACAACATAAATGAACTATACACAGGACTGTATATCTATCTATCGATCTGTCTGTCTGTCTGTCTGTCTGTCTGTCTGTCTGTCTGTCTATCTATCTATCTATCTATCTATCTATCTATCTATCTGTCTACATGTCTGTCTGTCTGTCTTTCTGTGTCAGACTAGAAAAAAAAAACAAATTTGTACTAAAAGCAAATTGCACATGTGTCCATCAAAAAAGGGGGGCACAAGACAAGACAATAAACACTACACAGTAGTGTTTACTTTTTATAAATGAATGGAAAAGTTATACTTTTCTAGTTTTTGAGAGTTTTTGTTTCTTTTGTTTATATGCAAGCAAATTCGCTTATAAAACAATATAAAGATTTGCATTCACCAAACAAATATAGAAATGTTCATATTTCACGCTTTATTTATTTGTACACTTTATTTAGTTTTCGTAGTGTAGTGGTTATCACGTTCGCCTCACACGCGAAAGGTCCCCGATTCGAAACCGGGCGGAAACACACTTTATGTCAACGATCATCGACTAACATCCTTTGATTATGAAGCAGCTCAGTTTCGAAATTATATATCCCACTTTTTTCCGAGTGCCACCTAGTGGACAAATGAAAGTAATCAAATGTAATCAGTTACTTTATTTGTATAAAATAATTGAAAAGTTACACTGCTTATTACATTTTGAATTGGGTCATTTATAATCTGTAACCTATTACATTTCCAAATTTACCTTCCAAAACTGCATACAGAAAAGCTTTTGTAGCAAAACTGGGTGATTTCTTGTGTGTTTAAAGTTCGGGGATTGAGAAAAAAACAAGACAAACGAAGAAAAATAATCCACGTGTTTCCGCCCGGTCTCGAACCGGGGACCTTTCGCGTGTTAGGCGAACGTGATAACCACTACACTACGGAAACTGAAGAAGAATGTCAATGTATATGATTGTGTAGCTGCAGAATGTCCCGGCCTCTGAAAATCCTACAAAAGGGACATCCTACAGAGACAGTGTGCATCACGTATAGTGCCTGCCAATGTTTTTGAGAGGTATACATGTATGTTTCTTTTGTTTATATCCAAGCAAATTAGCTTATCAAACAATATAAACATTTGCATTCACCAAACAAATATATAAATGTTCAGATTTCACACTTTATTTATTTGTACACTTTATTATGTATGTGGTCTGCAGAACCACATACAGTGTGTTTTGAGTAATTGACTATAGGCTGGACTATAGGCTGAAAAAAACAAGACAAACGAAGAAAAACAGTCCATGTGTTTCCGCCCGGTCTCGAAACAGGGACCTTTCGCGTGTTAGGCGAACGTGACAACCACTACACTACAGAAACTAAACAACAGCTTCAACTTATATATTTGTGTAGTTTCAAAACGTCGTAGTGAAACTTTAGTCTTTTTTCTCACGGGTCACTTGCAGAACTTTCTTCAACAGTTTTCGTAGTGTAGTGGTTATCACGTTCGCCTCACATGTGAAAGGTCCCCGGTTCAAAACTGGGCGGAAATATCCCACTCGTGACGAACATCTTTGGAAATTTTTACAAACGTTTAATCAGTATTTTTATCAGTAAACATGCATTTAGTGTCTTTAGTGTCGTGGTAGTGGTTTATCCAGATTCATATCCACAAGAATAGAATAGAATAGAATAGCCTTTATTTGTCACATATACATTACATCAGTGTGAAATAGTTTCTTCACAAATCCCAGCTTGGTTTTGCACCTATCTATCTATCTATCTATCTATCTATCTATCTATCTATCTATCTATCTATCTATCTATCTATCTATCTATCTATCTATCTATCTATCTATCTATCTATCTATCTATCTATCTATCTATCTATCTATCTATCTATCTATCTTCTATCTATCTTCTCTCGGAGCTATCTATCTATCTATCTATCTATCTATCTATCTATCTATCTATCTATCTATCTATCTATCTATCTATCTATCTATCTATCTATCTATCTATCTATCTATCTATCTATCTATCTATCTATCTATCTATCTATCTATCTATCTATCTATCTATCTATCTATCTATCTATCTATCTATCTCAAATTAAATGTAAAATAAAAAATTGCACGTGTCCATCAAAAAAGGGGGCACAAGACAAGACAACAAACACTACACAGTAGCGCCGACCAGTTGAGTAATCAGTTACTTTACTTTTATAAATGAATGGAAAAGTTACACTGCTTATTACATTTTGAATGGGATAACTTGTAATCTGTAACATATTACATTTCCAAATTAACCTTCCCAAAACTGTATACATGAAAGCGTTTGTACCAAAAGTGAGTGATTTCATGTGTATTTAATGTTCGGGGATTGAGAAAAAAACAAGAGGAATCACGTTTTACTTACACTTTATTAGAATAAAAATCACTTTTAGAATGAATGACATGCCATTTGTAAAAATTGTAGTCACACTTTTAGTGTTTTTTGAGAGATACACAAGTATGTATGCTTTTATTGTCATTTCAACCAAATACAGTGCAGTATACAGTGAAACGAAACAAGGACCAAGGTTTCCCCAGGACCAAGGTGCTATAACAGACAACATAAATGAACTATACACAGGACTGTACTTAAATCTGAACACAAAGGAAAAGTAGAACGTGTGTGTTTAAAGTTCGGGGATTGAGAAAAAACAAGACAAATGAAGAAAAAACAAACCCGTGTTTCCGCCCGGTCTCGAACCGGGGACCTTTCGCGTGTTAGGCGAACGTGATAACCACTACACTACGGAAACTGAACAGCAGTTTCAATGCATATGATTGTGTAGTTGCAGAATGTCCAGATCAGACCTGATCAGAGGAATCACGTTTTACTTGCACTTTATTTGGAAGACAGCGTGCATCACTTATAGTGCCTGACAATGTTTTTGAGTTTTTCAGAGTTTTTGTTTCTTTTGTTTATATGCAAGCAAATTCCCTTATCAAACAATATAAAGATTTGCGTTCACCAAACAAATATATAAATGTTCAGATTTCACACTTTATTATGTATGTGGTCTGCATTAAAAAAAGGGGGGGGGCACAAGACAAGACAACTGAGAAAAAACACGACAAACGAAGAAAAATACTCCACGTGTTTCCGCCCGGTCTCGAACCGGGGACCTTTCGCGTGTTAGGCGAACGTGATAACCACTACACTACGGAAACTGAACAATTGCGTTAACCTGCTTAAACGGAAAACTCCATCTATAAATAATTAAAACGTGTTTCCGCCCGGTTTCGAACCGGGGACCTTTCGCGTGTGAGGCGAACGTGATAACCACTACACTACGGAAACCGATGAAGAGCGGCCTACCTCTAAGTCCTAAATTTCCTACCAATGTGGTCACACACGTTTACAGCACATCAACTAGTTATCATCTTTTGCCGTGTAGGAACACTTCACATGTGCACATTGCTTTTAGTACAAATGAGTTTTTTCCCTACTTTTCCTTGTGTTGAGAATTATGTACAGTCCTGTGTATAGTTCATTTATGTTGTCGTTGTTTCGTGTCACTGTATACTGCACTGTATTTTGTTGAAATGACAATAAAAGCAAACATATATGTACAGTATATATCTAAAAAAAACCTCTAAAAGTGTTCCCAAAAACATTGGCAGGTACTATAAGTGATGCACACTGTATTCCAAATAAAATGCAAGTAAAACTCTGACCAGGTCTGATGGGGACATTCTGCAACTACACAATCATATACATTAACGCTTACATACATTTATCAGTTTCCGTAGTGTAGTGGTTATCACGTTCGCCTAACACGCGAAAGGTCCCCGGTTCGAGACCGGGCGGAAACACATGGATTATTTTATTCTGTTCCGAAACACCAAAACCTACAAGAACTGTGGGTTAGCAAATATTGGCTTCCCAAAACATATAAAATCATCAACAGCAAAGAAGAACAAAACTTATTATTATTATTATTATTATTATTATTATTAGCATTAGCAGTAGTAATTGTTTTAATAATAATGCTTATTATTGTTATTATTATTATAATTACACTTGTTGAATTTTTTTATGTCCTGCTTTAGTATCGCATCTATTTTATATGTATATGGATGTATATGTATATTTATTTCTCTACGTATATATTTACTGCTGAAACATTACAATTTCCCCACTGTAGTACGAATAGATATAGTTCATCGTGTCTTTCTAAAACGTATACGGTGTCTCCACCTGGCGGTTGTTGGATGAATTGTAACCGCCTCGAACATTTTTATTTTTTGGAGGACGCACTTCAGGTTTGGTCTCAGGTAGGATCATTACATGGAATGAGATATCCGAATTACTAACTACGGTTCATTCTTCCTCTTTTTTCATTTTAAAGCAAGTATTATCACTAATTGAACACTGTTGAAAAAGAGATGTACAGTTTCCGTAGTGTAGTGGTTATCACGTTCGCCTAACACGCGAAAGGTCCCCGGTTCGAGACCGGGCGGAAACACGTTTTAATTATTTATAGATGGAGTTTTCCGTTTAAGCAGGTTATTTCCATTTATCTCTGGTAAGCAACCAAAGTAGGAGAAGACACCTCTTTGATCTCCAAATCTCCAAGAACTGACTTTTCAGCACTTAAACGCATTTACAGCAGGAATATGCAGTCTTTTCCACAATGGACCAGTTGTAGATGAAGGTGTTTATTCTAATGCCAAGTCCACGCCAATATTCCACCTTTTTCTGTCGAAATAAACATTGCTTTCTGATATCTTTTAATTTATAGCTAATAAATGAGCAAGCCAAGTGTTTAAATCAGACAGAGCTTAATTAACACAAGAATTTGTTTCACAGAGACAACAACACACCGATAAAGCTATGCAAATAAAATACAAACATATATATATATATATATATATATATATATAGATATATATATATATATATATATATATATATATATATATATATATATATATATATACATACAAATCATTGTGCATATTTTGTTAAAAATATAATAAATTTACACTGCATAAAATAAACACTATAATAAAAAAGTGAATATATTAAGTAAATAAAAAGCAGTATTGATTGGACAATACCGTTCCAGTATTTCTAATACAGGAAAAATAGTTCCTTACTAGTGATTCTCTAGATATAAATACTAGGAGTGTCAATCGATTAACATATTTAATTGTGATTAAGTGCACGATTGTCATGTGTGAACTCATGATTAATCAAAACTTAATCGCATATTTCTATCTGTTCTAAAGTTACCTTGACTTTTCACGTTGTTAATATTCTTATCAACATGGGCATGGACAAATATGGACGCTTTAGGACATGTATGTTTATTATTAGTAAAACTAAACCAACAAAGAGCATGAAGACTAAATTAGCTTGCAAATATTTTAATTATGGTGTTTAATTCAATCATCGGGGGCACAGTGGCGTAGTGGTTAGCACGTTCGCCTCACACCGCCAGGGTCCGGGTTCGATTCCCGTCTCGGCCATGTGTGTGGAGTTTTGCATGTTCTCCCCGTGCCTCAGGGGGTTTTTCTCCGGGTTCTCCGGTTTCCCCGGGTCCAAAAACATGCACGGTAGGTTGATTGGCACCTTGGAAAATTGTCCCTAGTGTATGAATGTGTGTGTGAGTGTGTGTGCCCTGCGATGGGTTGACATTCCATCCAGGGTGTATCCTGCCTTAATGCCCATAGACTCCTGAGATAGGCACAGGCTCCCCGTGACCCGAGGGAAGATCGGATAAAAGCGGTAGAAGATGAATGAATGAATGAATTCAATCATCAGGAAACCAAACGGAACTTTTGCTATGTTTCCAGGTGGGTGGTTTTACATGCCGGATATGTGTGGATCAAGGGGGATTTTGGTGCCTGAGATTTGGCACGTCAATAACTCAAATGTTTAGTGTTTACAAATGATTTTTCAATGAAGCTTTTTTTGTTTTAATCGGAGTAAAGAAATTACATAAATAAATAAGTGTGTATGCAACTAAATGTGTTGACGCTGAGCACTTAAATTGGGCCTATTTAATATTTATTGATTTATATCCTTGATAAAAAATACACCTGCGATAGTGTGTTAATAAAATTAAAATAAATTTGCGTTCATGCCATTAACGCGTTACTTCTCACAGCCGGATTTATGGTGAGTCATGTTGGAAATGAACAAATCACTCTTTAAAACGACTCATTCAAATTGAACGAATCATTCAAAAACCACTAATATTTTTATATTCGCATAATAATCTCACTTTAACCCAGGCTAATCTGATAATACAGCTAAAGGTGATATGGTGTTAATTATTACAGTAAAACGCACATTCTGCTCTACAGACCTACATTTGGTGCAGGGCTTATATTTTGAAACGACTTGACAGCAATTTAAACCTGACAGTACAAAAAAACTTCCGGAAAGATTTTTCTGTATAAATATACATATTATTTATGATATAAAACGCTGCTCAGTAATGCTGGGGCTTGAATATGGCGATTCGGAGGTAAATAAAGCCTTTTTCGATATAAAGTCATTAATGGTTTCAGTAAAGATGCATTATGTTGTGTTCTGTGTGGGATTAAAGACTGTATGAATGTCCCGAATGTATAGGATTCTCATTGTTCTTATAATATTTATTTTACGCATCGTATTATATATATATATATATATATATATATATATATATATATATATATATATTATATATATTCTATTTATATAATGCGTTCTGAAATGTAACCTGAAAAGAGAAAAAGATCTCATTACCTCCAATAGCGTGTTTGATATGAGATTCAGGGCACCGCTGATTATCACATGTTCAGATAATCCAGGGATAAAATGTTTGTATTATGGCATGCATGTAAGATATTTACAATCGTGTTGTTCTTGAGACAAGGATAATGACAGACTGCGTTAATCAGTGTCGTTTTGACGCATTTGAATGCTCCAAGCCAAGTCGATTGTTAAAGATTAAGGGTATATTTCTTTGTAAAAATGATAATGCAGTAAAATCGATCACACAATAAAAATGTTTTCAATTTAGCTTTGAGTGTGTACACAATGGTGAACTTTTGGTTTAAGGCTTCTGCACTTTCACTTTAATATAATACGAGACGATTATATATATATATATATATATATATATATATATATATATATGTGTGTGTGTGGTGTGTGTGTGTGTGTGTGTGTGTGTGTGTGTGTGTGTGTATGTATGTGTATATATATATATACACACACACACACACACACACACACACACACACACACACACACACACACACACACACACACACACACACACACACACACACACACACACACACACAGAGGCATAACCGCACGATTGATGTATTGACGCTGCAAAAAACTCCCTGGTTTGGCGCATGCGCAATGCTCTGTCCACTTCCTGTTTACATACGTAGCTTTGCATTTGAGATTAAACTTGAGCCGAGGTTTATTTTGTAGACAATGTTGCGCGTGCTTTTTGATCTTAGCTGCTGAATTACTGTTATTTATACCTGCCAGGGTTATTTTGTGAATCAGACGATAGTGACATGAGTCTCAGGGATAAAGAGCTAAAGATCTGTTTCAGTCCCGGTCATGTGGCGCTCGTGCAGGTAAGAGAGATTTGATGAAAGTCGTAGGCGGTGTGTGTGTGTGTGTGTGTGTGTGTGTGTGTGTGTTGTGTGGTGCGTGTGTGTGTGTGTGTGTGTGTGTGTGTGTGTGTGTGTGTGTGTGTGTGTGTGTGTGTGTGTGTGTGTGTGTGTGTGTGTGTGTGTGTGTGTGTTAACATGCTTCACACCGGAGGATGCACTTGTGAAGTGTGAATGCACTTGATCAGGGGGCACGATTTCAGATTAATTTTAAAAGCTGCATAAACAGGCTTTAATGCACACCAGGGTGGTTTTACTGGGTGATTTTCATCTCAGTTCTGATCCTTACGCACATATTAGTTAGTCATGTCCCATCCAGGCACATATTTACACATATAAATGCCACGATCACAAGTCCTGAAAGTTTGGTCAAAGCTATTGATTATTGGGATCTGAAGTCACCATAAGACGCCATTTTCAAAATCATTATAATGATATTTGTTTCTAAAGATGCATGAGAAATTAGGAGAAATGTGAGGAAATGCATTGTTGTTATGGTAGTACGAACTGTTTGCAAGTACTAGTATTTCTATCAAGCATGCAGAAGAAACTGCGAAAGACAGGGGAAGAAAACTTGGGTTGAAGAAACATGTGCAAAGGCATTAAACTTCGAAAGGGAAGGGATAGCTCGGTGGTTATTACGCCTGAACGACTGATCAGAAGGATGAGTTCAAATCTCACCACCCCTAAGATGACACTCCTAGGTCCTTGAGCAAGGCCCTTATAAGCCCTTAAACCCGAAATCGTGTCAATCTGTTTCAGCCTGAAAACAGCCAATTGAATGTATGTGTTCTTCTAATGCCAGTTGATGCATATTGACATGTACCATGGATCATAATGGATGCACTAACTGTACACTTTTAGCATTGCCTGGCCCACCCCTTTTTTTAATTAATCTATTTATTATTATTATTATTTTTTTTTACCAAATTAGAATTCACAAAGCGGCATGTTTGTTTACAACATTCGGCACATTTTCACGTCTCCCACGTGTAGTCACACTGAATCCAAGCGCTACATACGCGTTGTCTTATTATGACGTCATAATACTCTCTGCGCATATGTAGTGGATGTGCAGTTATACTTTATTCTAGTACGGCAAAAAAAAGAATATTAGCCGGGGTCACACGCCACCCCCCCCCCCCCCCCCCCCCCCCCCCCTCCTCCACTGGCATCGCTTCCCACTGAATTATAATAAGCAAAAACACACGCAAATAATTTTTATATGATTGTAAATAAATTCAGGCAACAAGGGGTTAACTCATCAGTTGTAACAACAAAAACTACTACTAATGGAAGAACTCATTTGTGTCCTTGCAAATTTATGCATGACGAGAATACAAAACGAACGTGTTGAGGTGCATCTTGCATACTGATTGGTTGTTGTGGACAGTGTTGTTTAGTGATTGATTTTTGATATCGTAAATAAACTGCTCACTCAACATCTCTGTTTGTGATTTATAGTGTTTGGCTTCTTTAAAAAGAAAAAAAACATTTAAGTTGTGTGTAAAATTCTGAAAACAATGTTGGGAAGTTGGGTAGTGGTGGCACAGTGGTTAAGGTGTTGACCTACGGACCAGAAGATCGCAGGTTCAAATCCCAGAACCACCAAGCTGCCACTAGTGGGCCCTTGAGCAAGGCCCTTAACCCTCAATTGCTCATTTGTAAGTCGCTCTGAATAAGGGTGTCTGCCAAAATGCCATAAATGTAAATGTAAGTTGGTAACACTGGATGTTTGTAGGAAAAGTATATTTTTGCAATCCAAGTCCTTTATAGTAATGAGGGTATGGATGCTTGAAGGTTGGATTCTCCCCGATTGTCCGATTGTCTACTGTACTGTCTTGGTTTTTGCATGGAAGCAAATGATTGCGACGACTAACGTCGTCAACTCAAAGTGCCGACAAATCCTGACTCAGCGATTTTGGGAATTAGCATGTTTTGTGGATCTCACCTGATTCTGTGTCCATGATGTTAAGAAAACAGGTTAAAGGATTTTCTTGTAAATGGAAAATCCTTTTCAACAATTTTTTTAAAGGGCAATGGTGGTTCAGTGGTTAAGGCTCAATGGTGTTGATCACATGATACCTCTTAAGCACGCCCCTTAACCCTGTTTGCCCAGAGTTGCTGTATCAAGGCCATTGAGGAACTGAGGGAACCAGTAGTTGGAGTTTTGGGAGAGGAATGTTGTCCTATTCTTGCCTGCAATAGGATGAGGATGGCATTCGAAGTGCTCATCAGTCCTTTGGCACATTTTTTGTGGCAAAAGTTTTCAGTTAGTGAAGGCCAAGCCATTAAGAATTTATGCAGTCTAGCTAATGTCCTGCTAAAATATGCAAGGTCTACCTTGAAAAAGTCATTATCTAGACGAGAGAATATGCTGCTGTAAAAATCTGAATCTGTGTTTGAATATGTGGCAAATTTAATCCTAGAACACAATGCTTTTACACACACACATGCATGTCGACCCTAACACTGCAGCTTCGGTTTTCTCATTTTCTGCATGTTAAAGGAGGAAATGTGCAGTCCGTGCCATCGTGTTCTGGTGACCGGAGCCACTGGTCTTCTCGGACGGGCGGTCTACAAGGAGTTCCTGAACAACAACTGGGAAACGCTTGGGTGCGGGCACACTCGTGCCAGGCCTCGCTTCCTCAGCTGCAACCTGCTGGATGAGGACGCTGTTCGGGCGGTCATTCAGAAGTTCCAGGTGCTTCCAGGCTCACTGCTCTAATAGTGGTTTTGTCTGGTATTAGTGTAAAGCTGCTTCTTTAACTCATTGTTGCATCTTGTGTAGCCCCATGTGATCGTACACTGTGCTGCTGAGAGAAGGCCAGATGTGGTGGAGCATCACACAGAAGCCGCTTTGAACCTGAATGTACATGCATGTGCTACACTGGCAAAAGAAGCAGGTGAGTCGGGTGATCAGATCACCATGCTTTCACACTGTCAGGACAGGAACTCATAACGTTAATAAATATGTTGAACTATGAAAATATGAAATATGTTCTGTGGAAACTAATTATGATGCAGTAAAGGGAATTTTTAAAAGAAATGGTGCGATTGAAATGGTCCCCAGTTCCTCATTTTTTCAGTTTATATTTATTACTTGGCAAGGAGAAATGACAGAATAAATATTCCTAAATATGCAAAGACATGATGAATAAAAAATTAGCTTGGAAGACAGTAACAGAACCGGGTTGTTTGGGATGAGGTTGCCAGGTTGGAGGGATTCAAATAAATTGGGCTGGATTAAAAATCCTGTCACAGTGTTTTGGGGTTTTTTTGTACACCTGTAACTATTTACTAAACCACAAGCAAAACTCTGAAACAAGTTGATAAATAATAATGTTTAATTCTAAATGGCAACATATTTTGATTTGGGGTTAAAACGTGAAAGCACATGGACATTCAGTAGGCTTTAATCGAGAGAATAGAGCGGTTTTAAAAAGAGTGTGTTGACAAATGAGAATTCATAAAACCAGAAGAATAAGCAAGATAGAAAGAGAGATGGATAAAAAGACAGCGAAGAAAAAGATAGCTGGATTAACAGATGAACAGATGAAGTCTGTGAATGAGCGAAATACAGGAGGCGGTACAGAAAAATAGACTGAAATATAAAGTGTCCTAAATGGCGAGGGGAAAAACATTTTGCAAATGTGTAACAAGAGCTCACACTGACCTGGCTGGCTGTGTTGGCCTAGAAAAACACACAAGCCTTATTCACATGTTAACAATTGAATACAGGAAGTTAATGTAATAAATTGAGGGTTCGAGTGGCGTTTGGCTTCTCATGTTGCCTGCTTTTCAAGCATTTGATTCACGTTGATATTTGGGATATGCGATGGAAGGAATTTCTAAGAAAAGAAAGATGTAGGAAAGATGTTTTTTTTTTTTACGGATAATTAAGAATATTTGTCTACATCTTTGGAAAAAGACTTCCTGAAGAGTATCATCTCCTATTGGTGTGTGATTTGTCTCTTTATATTTCATGCAGCTGGAATCTTCCTGATCTACATCAGCACTGATTACGTGTTTGATGGGCGCAATCCCCCGTACGGAGAAAACGACACTCCCAACCCGTTAAACATGTATGGGAAATCAAAGCTTAGGGGTGAAGGAGAAATACTCAGACACTGCCCAGGTATGGAAAATATCTTTTTTATAAAAAGATTTTTATAAAAAGCAGGGATTTTAATATCCCTGCTTCATTATTGACAACTCAACCCACATCACCTTGTGAAGCATGGTGGTGTGTAGTGCAGGGGTCTCCAACCTGTTTGAAACTGAGAGCTACTTCATGGATACCAAGTCATACACAGGACTACCAGTTTGACATACTCCTCTGAAATAACAAATTTGCCTTTAATCATATATTATTATAAATGTTTAACGACACTCTATGTTTATCTGTGTGAAGTCACTGATCACGTTAATGATTCCTCACAATAATTGTCAACAATGACTTCCACATTTTTGATGCATCTCACTGATGCATCTTGAGAACAGGCCTGTTTGCGACTCATGTGGGCGACCTGATGTCCGTGGTCGTGTTAGTGGCCCCTGGTGTAGAGCCATGCTGAGAGATAATCTTGGCCGCTTGGAGGCTTCATATTCAATAATTAATTGAAGATAATCTTGATGTCATTAGCAGTAATGTGTGACAAAACAACGCGTCAGAAATGCCCTGGAGAACGAGTCCTGAGACATTTTATGTGGTGCTGCAGGTGCTGCAGTACTCAGGGTGCCCATTTTGTACGGAGAGGTGGAGAAGGTGGAGGAGAGCGCAGTCACCGTGTTGTGGGACCGCATTCAGGATGGAGCCGAGAGCTCAACTGTAGACCACTGTCAGCAACGCTTCCCTACCTATACCAGCGATGTCGCACGCGTCTGCAGGAACATGGCCGAGCGAGGTCTTCAGGTAATAGTTATTCACACCAATCGCATTAGAACATCATAACGAGGACCGTCAAAGTTAACGCACTATTAATGCGTTAGCGCAAATACACTTTAACGGCACTAATTTTATTAACGTGTGTTACTGTGTGAGTGATCTGCTCCTTCACGCTGCGTTGTTTTGGCGAATGAACGAAACCCGAACACCAAATAACAAAAAAAGAACAAATGAATAAAGAAACTTCAGTGCATCCACTTACGCTTCTTAAATGTCCCCGAATTACACCTACTAGCTGCGCATTCACAACAGGTATGATCTCCTCACTATATTAGCGTAAATTATCTTATTTATCTTAATCCTGCTTAGACAACCATCATACAAAGACCATGATGAATAATTAATCCTAAAACCTCCAGTGAATAAAAGCCTTGCTAGCTACAATGTTTTTATTCAGTTCACTGTCGTTTTAATTTGTATATCGCTTTTATCAAAAGCTTGATTTATTGAATTGATGCCTTTCCTGCCTGTAAATTAATTTCTAATAAACAATTCAGCTGATTCAATTTCCCTAAAACCCCAGAAGAGTTACTGAACCCATTCCACAATTAAACTCTTTAAATACATGGTTTGTAAGTTGGAATGTATGAACAATGGAAGTATGTCCTGCACAGAGACCTGACCTTCACCCCAATGAACACTTTTGGGATGTACAAGAAAACTCGCTGCACCCAGACATTGTGTCTCAACATCAGTGCCTGATCTCAGGTTCTTGTGAGTGTGAAGGGGCACACATTCCAAAATCCAGTGCACAGTCTTCCCAAAAAAGAAGAGAAAAGGGAGAATGGGATGTTACATGATCTTTCATTTATATATTTTTGCAGGAAACGTTGGAATTTCCTTATAATAGTGTTCTGAATCTTTTTCTGACTAAAACGTGTCCGAAATTCATTCCACAAATATTGTTTACTTTCCTGATAGTTTGTTGTCCGCATTCTCTTCAAACCAGAGTATTTAGTATTTAGGGTTAAAGTCTTTTTTTGATGCTGAAACTTGTAGTAATGTTTCAAATACTATGCACATCATACTCATCTGAGTATTTGAGAGGGACAGTCCGTGAGCAGGTGACGTATTCATCAGCACCGCACCCGCGCTGATCTCTACTCATGTCATTATGTTAATGTGACCTTCTAGGACCCATCCTTGCGTGGGATCTTCCATTATTCGGGAAAAGAGCAGATGACTAAATACGAGATTACCTGTGCAATTGCAGACGCGTTTAACCTGCCCAGGAGTCACCTGATACCGGTATGCTTACAGTCACGTGCACTATATTACTGGGGTTTAGTAAGACCAACCGACCATAGTACATTTCACATGTTATCTTGTAAGTTCAGCCTGTTCTATTCGGACTTTTACGGGACTGCTTGGAAGTATATTCGAATCTATTCGAATCTCCCATAACAATATAATATGGTTTTAATATATAATCAAATATAATAATATAGTATAATTGTAGCACAATGTATTTTGCCAAGTTTTTGACAATGTTTTTGTAGCACAAAGTTTGTATACATTATTGAGTTGATCAATTTTACCGATCATGCTTGTCGACAATTTACAGAAAAATTGTACTCTAAAATTGCTACCAAAAAACCCCAAAGATGTCCTGAATCACAAAAATGTTCTAAATGAAATAAACATGAACGTATTAATATAATTGTATAATTAATGAATGATAAAGCTGAAATAATAAATATCATAAAGAACTCAATGATTAGTTTTTAGAGGCTTCATCAGCCGAGTGCAGTGTCAACCATGATAGAGCGCCCCCTGGAGCACAGTGGCTTAAGGGCCTTGTTCAAGGACCCAAGTGTGGCAGCTTGGCGATACCAGGGCTCGAACCTCTGATTAGTAACTTCACTGAGCTACCCCCCCCCCTCCCCCATTGAGTTATTACACTAAACATCTGCTTTGTATAGTTTATTCCTGTTTGTAGACAGTCAAGTGTTGGACTTTGGATCGGTTACAATCCCAGCACTACCAAGCTGCCATTGCCAGGCCCTTGAGTGAAACCTTTATATACCATTAATTGCTCAGCTGTATAAGTATTTGATAATTGTGCGTCGCTCCGGATAAGAGCGTCTGCCATATGACGTAAATTATATATTTTCGCTCTACAGCATTTTTTTGCATGTCCATGTCTTTTAAACAGTATTGCATAACACAGGCGATCCAGTTTTCCTATATGCAAATGATCTGTGTGTGTGTGTGTGTGTAGTTGACGGAGCAGCCTGCTGGAGCTGGAGCTCAGAGGCCACAAAATGCCCAGTTGGAATGTTCTCGTCTGGAGATGCTTGGGCTGAGCGTGGAACCGACTCCTTTTAAAACGGCGATTAGAAAGTGTCTCTGGCCATTCCTTCACGATAAACGCTGGAGACAGACCGTCTTTCACTGAGAGGCGGCGCACGCATTCCTGACTTTGAGAGAAAATACGGGGCCAATTGAAACAGTTTGAGTTGATACGAGTTCTATTAATGCAAACCTACAGCATTTCATGTATTATCTTGTTTTCGCATTTTATATTGCACTATAGCCAATAGTATTGCTGCTCAAAGGATGTGAAGATCATTCATGTACGCTCTTGAAGTACAATCTATCGTGGTTGCCTGCAAGGTTATTTGAGTGTACCTGAAACGACTGTATAGAATACAGTGTATAAACACACCGCTTGCTTAATGGCATAATTGCTTTATTATCTTGGTACGTCAGTTCTGATCATCTTTTGTTTGACAAATTACCAGCAAATGCATACAAAAAAAATAATGAGGGAAAAAGCTTTTGCTTTAAATATCTAATCTTTTATTTTCAAATTGAATAATTGCTGAAAAGGATAGCTTAGAGCATGCACTGGATCACGGCACTGATCAAGATTGCAAGTGATTGCAACTGTAACGGTCTTTTTGGAATAAACCTTGTTTGTCCCTGAGAGACAAATTGTGTTCATTCTTTATCATTTATTCATTTTAGTAATTGCTGTGTCTTGCTCACATGAACACAAGACACAGTGGGACATGTCTAAGACATCATGCATGCACACCCCGGTGCCTACAGGACGTTATGTACACATCATATACCATTATTTAGGAACACAAAAATGGCTTAAGTCACACTATTCACCATCACACCCATATACACTACCAGACATATTTTCTACTACAGTGTTTTTTCTTTTCTTTTTGTCATTGTGCATTAATGCTGAACACATCACAGAATATGTTTTTTTTTTTTTTTTTTTTATTGTCTAATCTAGCTTCATTTAGCGTTAAAGACAGATTTGCACACCCTTGGCATTCTCTCGCCAAATTCCCATGACCACCCGGAATGCTTTTCCAACCGACCGGTATGAGTCTCAGTGTTTACTGTTTGGCGGCTTTTCCTTCACTCTCAAACCAACTGGATTGTATTTTGTATGTCATCTGATGCAGCATTTTGGACACTTGCATATCTTAGAGTTGTGTTTGGTGTGAGATAGAATGGCGTGTCGCTGCAGAAGTCTGTGGTAGCCGTGCGGGTGAAGTGTTCCCTTAGTTTTGACTGAGTCATCACCAGCAAAGCAGCAACACACCATCACACCTCCTTCATAGTTCACAAATATTTTAGGTGTTTCTACACACATTGTATGTCTAATTTGGACTCATCAGACCAAAGGACACTTTTCTTCTAATCTAAGGTCCATTCCTAGTGTTTCCTTTACCAAGCAAATCTCTTCTGCTCTTTGTTATTCTAATCGAATGGATTTTTTTTTTTTTGCTGCAATTCGACCATAAAGGCCTGACTCATACAGTCTCCTCTGAAATCTGGATTTCTGCCACTTGGACTCAGAGATGCAGTGATGTTAATTGGCGGTTGCTAAGGCTGGTAATTCGTATAAACACATCCTCTGCAGCAGAGGTAGTTCTTGGTTTTCCTTTATCCTGGTTTTGGGTCTGCATAATTTATTGCCCTGATATGGATTTGTACAGTAGTTGTAGTAGCACTAAAATGGCTATTGACTCTGTACTCGCACTTTCATTTTGCACAAGACAACTGATGGTCTACATCACATTAAAAAGGCAATAAAGGTTGCAAATGGACGATTGACACAACTGAAAACCAGTGACTGCCTTGTGAATCTTATGGGAGACTTTTCATTCATTCATTCACCGCTTTATACGATCTTCCCTCGGGTCACGGGGAGTCTGTGCCTATCTCAGGGGTCTATGGGCATTAAGGCAGGATACACCCTGGATGGAATGCCAACCCATCGCAGGACACACACACACACACATTCACACACACGTTCATACACTAGGGACAATTTTCCAAGGTGCCAATCAACCTACTGTGCATGTTTTTGGACCGGGAGAAAACCGGAGGAAAAACCCCCTGAGGCACGGGGAGAACATGCAAACTCCACACACTCATGGCCGAGACGGAAATCGAACCCGGACCCAAAAGCAAATTCTTTTTCATACTTTTTTTTACATTTAATAGATAATTCCGTGTGTCCTTTCATACTTTGGATGTCTTGCAATGTTTAAAATCAAAAAGAGACACTGAAGGATAAATTGTGTCCAAACTGGTAACTGGTACTATATGTGGTACTACTGGTACCAGAGAAACCACTGAACTTCCCATTCTAGCTTTACTACACATATTGGAAAGCCTTAAACTAGATTTTAAACTCTGACTGATGGGATTTGAGTTCATTCAGCCTGAAGGGCATTAATGAGCCTGGGCACTGATGCTGGGTGAGATGGCATGGCACACAACCAACACTCCAGTTCATTCCAAAGGTGGTCAATGTGGTTGAGGTCTGGAATCTCCCTTTGTCCAATACAACCCATTGATTTTGGTAAAGTGACATCATATTGAAAGAAAAAGGGTGTGTTGTCAGGGTATGCCAGTTTGAATTGGATATGCTTCTGAAGTAGGTGTGGTTCAGATTGTGATAAAGGGCAGTGTTATATTAAACTTGTCAACATATTTTTGGAAATTATTAAGATACAAATGTACAGTATGTCTTTGATTCTATATCATAAGAGTAGAGCGTGCTTAAAAAGAAATCAAACCAAAATCTGATCTGCTACAGAAGCAGCCGAAATTGCATGAAGATTTCCGAAAGTCCATTTTGTCTTACCGTAGTAGACACAAAGTAATCGGCTTAACTGTTTACATGGCAGAATTTTTATTTTGTTTGGTTTTTCCTGGGTTAAAATTGGTCTTTCGGGGGTCCCAAATGATTCAGCTCAAGTTAGATCGCGAATCAGACTTTAGCAGATGTGTTGTGTGAGTCCTGGCTATTAGGATATCATTAAAGATTTGTCACCACGAAAAAAACACTTCAAAACTGGATAAACAATGATCATTCGTTAAAATAAACATTCAGACTATACTGTATGGAAACAATGATAAAGGACGTGTTCTGATATGTTCATTCACACAAATGTTTACTTTGAGAGATGAACTAAGCATTTTGAGAAAAGTACAGTCTTTTGCTACAAATCCATGTTTTCCTGTTTGTTCTAATTGTTTTGAAAAATCTGTTTTGCAAATACTAAAGATGATTCAAGAAATTCAAGAAATACTGGAAAGCACCTAACCTAAGTCGTTTTGCTCCCAAAATAAAATAAAAAAGTAAATACAAAAAATATATAGCTGTGAGTGCACAAAAATATATAGCCAGGGTGCACAAGTCTCTGGGCCCGTCATTGCTGCTCGCAGCTATATTTTGCTTTCTTATAACTGACTGAATTTTCAAAATATTAAAATATAAAAAAGTACAATATTTGACTTTGAAATGAAGTGAAGTAAAATTCAGTTACTCAAAAAAAAAACATACTTATGTACAGTTCTGTTTACTTATAATTAAATTTTATTTACTTTCGTTCCTGTCCACCATTGATTATGAAAAATCAGCATTAATCATACAGTAGCTCAGATTTGGCCTGATTTTGGCTCATTCTTCCCTTTTTGATTCACATTACATTTAATTGTTAATAGGCACGTTGAGAATAATCTTCACCTTTGTATGATTTAGTTACTTGCCCCAGGTGACAACTCTTACGTGGAAATGAACTCGAACTCGGAAATACCCGACCAAACACAGCCTCAGGTGCCCCGCGTCATGGATACCTCCTCAATCAGGGTACGGGGAGACTCCCCAAATCACAGGTCTGAACATAATACATAATAATAAATTTTCATTTGTAAACAACAAAAACATTTTGTACGACAGCCTTTTTTCGGTCATTGGCGTGACCTTTCAAAGTTGCAGAAAGTAAAAAAACGAAAGTAAATAAATGCAGGTTGAATCGTCTTACGTTTTAACTTCATTACTGTTTAGATTTGCAGCAACTGTTGGAAAGTGATTGAAAATGGAAGTGTACAAGCGAAGTGATAAATCTCTCCGACTTTAGTTTTATTGTTAATACTGAAACAACAAAATTGTATTAAAACTTCATCATTATGGGTGCCTCCAGTGTTATCTAATAAATTTAATTAATTAACACATGAGAGCAGAATGAATGTCTGATTGTTGGATTCTGAAGATACTTCAGCTGATACATTCATTCATTCATTCATTCATCTTCTACTGCTTATATACGATCTTCCCTCGGGTCACGGGGAGTCTGTGCCTATCTCAGGTGTCTATGGGCATTAAGGCAGGATACACCCTGGATGGAATACCAACCCATCGCAGGGCACACACACACACATGGCACACACACACAGGGACACTAGGGACAATTTTCCAAGGTTGCCAAGGTGTCAATCAACCTACCGTGCATGTTATATATAGAATATATATATATATATATATATATATATATATATATATATATATATATATATATATATATATATATATATATATATATATATATTTTTCCAATAATGGCATAAATAATAGTTTGTGTGCATTATTTGAACACAGTGGTTAGGTTTAATCATCATCATCCTCTTGCAGAAGACTTAAGAAGTGGTAAATGTGGGTTTCAGCACTTAAAATGCACCTTCTGTAGCTTTAAATAGCATGAGGGAGGCTTCTTAGGCTCAGCTACGGCTGAAAATCACCAAGTTTCATTTGACTGTCTGTCAGAGGAAGGACAATGCACGTAGCTGTAGAGTTTATCTCAATTAACACACACACACACACACACACACACACATTGAATATTTGTAACATGTGAAGGTTATTCTCACTCTGACCCTCTGATTTATTGGCACCTTAGAGTTTTTTATGACTGAACTTTCCATTCACATGTTTTGATAAATGATAAAAACTCCCTCCTAAAAGCACATTTAAGTAAAAGAAATGCAATGAAAGTTGTTGTTTTTTTATTGTTGTACTTTTTCTGCATACCATAACTACACACCAACACCATCTCCATGTTGCATATCACATTATATTTACTTGATCCCTTTCCACTCTGCCAATGGAATTTCCTCCGCAATCTGTAGCCTACAATTTCCACAATTAAAAACCTTCAATTACTATTTTAAGCCAAGCGTCACAAAATAGACACTGCAGGGAAAAACACCAAAATACTATGAGGTCATTTTTTGAAATCCTAGTGACGCCTTTCCTGTGTTTAGAGATCCTGTGGAGGATGTTTAAACCAAAAATAATGTCGGGCTACAATTCCAGGTTCACTCGACAAAACGGTGAGAGAATTGACCAGGGTGGGATTCCAATCCCATTCACAAACATTGTCCCTAGTGTATGAATGTGTGTGTGAATGTGAGTGTGTGTGTGTGTCCTGCAATGGGTTGGCATTCCATCCAGGATGTATCCTGCCTTAATGCCCATAGACTCCTGAGATAGGCACAGGCTCCCCGTGACCCGAGGGAAGATCGGATAAAGCGGTAGAAGATGAATGAATTAATTGAATTTTACATATTTTTGTTTGAAAATTGCTTTAACTATGTTTGTAAATCATAAGTGTAACTCTGATTGTGTCCAAACCTCACTAATAACTGAATTTTAAGATTGGAAAGGTTCTGATTTTATATCCCCGCACCACCAAGCCTGTCATTACTGGGATCATAACCCAAATCATCTGCATAAGCGTATCTGTCAAATGCCATACATTTAAATGGGAAGGAATATAAATATATATAGATATATATATATATATATATATATATATATATATATATATATATATATATATATATATATATATATATATATATATATATATATATATATATGAATCCCATATTGGGAGATAGTATTTGAATACTTTTGGCCACAGTGTGGATTTAATAGTCAAGTCACCTTTATTTATATAGCACTTTTAACAATACAGAGTGTGCCAAAGCAACTGTACAGTAGTAGATAGGACACACAAAGAATTGTGTTAAATTTGTGTACAATATCGCTTGGAATTATGTTCCCCCAACTGAGCGAGCCACAGGTGACAGGCGACAGCGGCAAGGAACCAAAACTCCAACGGTGCCACAAATAGAGAAAAGAAAATACCTTGGGAGAATCCAGGCTCAGTCAGGGGGTCAGTTCTCCTCTGACCAACTATTTGTGTCTGTAGAGGTCATCTATATGTGCTGACCTATCATCTGGATAAGGACTGGATCGGGGAACTGCAGTGACCATGTGATCAGGATACAGGCAGGATCTGAGTGGTGTTATAACACATATTGCGCAGAGAAAAAAACAATAGCATTACTAGATATCTGTTGAAATGTCTTGTGTGTAAAAAAAAGCAAATCTGGCAACAATGATGAATACAGTGTGTTTGGATGTTGTCTGGGACACACTGAGACACATTGCAGTGCATCCAAGACAACCCACCAAATATGCTAAAAACACACACACACACACACACACACACACACACACACACACACATTGAGAGAGATAAAATGAACCTTGTCGTTTGTGATACTAGAACTCGTATACTGTAATTATCTGGATATCATATGTATTGCATGTTTTGTACTATAGTCTGGGAAGTTACAGTGAATCAACCCCACCCATAATTTTACATGGAAAAACAAACATGGAAAAATAAACGCATGGAAAGTTATGTAATTAGTAACAATATCAAATGTTTCCTTTAACGATTGGAATATAACACTTTTGCACAAAAGTTATGGAGCATAATCCCCCATCCTACTTCTTATTTTTGAATTATTTGGAAGCACCTATAGTTGTACATTTTAGAGCCACAACTCTTTTTTTTTTGTTATTATTAGTGACCCAATTCTTGTAAAATAAAATAAAGGAATAGCTACACGAAGTTCTCCTTAGTAGATCATTGTGTTTTACGACTGTACACATTTCAAGCGCCGCAGTGCTCGGGAGTCAAAACACAAAATCTGGCAACACGCTTTTTTTTTGTGGGTCAGCTGATTCAAGTGTTGTCAGAACTTTCCAATACGGTCTTTCGCACCGCTGCAGCCTCTGTGGCGTCATAGTGATCGGGACTCGGTACTCGGTACTGGCAAAGCCGAGAGGAACCCCGGCTTTACAGAAAGATTGACTCAGCAGACGCACACCGGACAGCCGGGACTTGTAATTACAGTTCACCGTCATATCCCTGACCGAGTGAATATTGCACAGCAGGTGACTCTCTTGTGCAGCGTTATCAACGACAATTTCATACCGCTAAACCAAAGGTAATACAACTGTCTTTTATTTACATAATCCTTCAGGAATATCATTCGCTATTTATTTAGATTTATTTCTACCCCATTATGTCTTTTTTCCCCACCCTTCTTCAAATTTGTCTATTCTAATGTAATATAACTCCCAGCCCTTGTTCACGCCTGACATGATGCGTTTGTTCAGAAGCCCTCAGGGTCCTATTATCCACCACATACCAGGAATCCGTTAACTATCCTTTAAAAAAAATAAACATTACATCTGTTATATGTACTATTTTAAGTGGAAAAAGAGCACAAAATTTCATATCGTTTATATAAACGCCTGCTTTTTTTTTTTGTTGCGCTAGCAAACACATCTCAGATGTACGTGGTGCGTTCACTAGCGCCCGGGAAGTTCATGCGATTCCAACACTATGGCGACACCTGGGTTGTGTGTTTACTCTCATGTAGTCCTCCTGAATGTCTTTTACATGAGTCCAAAATGATTTTTAATGTCGTTCAAACATTTCAGACGTGAACGAATCCATTTGCCACACAAGGCCTCTTTGTCCGTCTCAGTGTGTGTGGTTGATGTGTAATGTATGTTACACCATTAAGGGCCCTTCTTGTTAATAATTCACCACCATTATGGAACTGCTCAGTGTGATTTATTAAAAAAAAAAAACAACAACACCAATCTAGATTAGATATGGTACAGAATTGGATTTGCAGATGTGAACAGGTACACACTGACATCCTGTGCAGGCTTTTTTTTGGGAGGTATAATAGAGTGATGATTCATAGAACACTGATTGAGTTTAGTGTTGGGGAAAGGCCAGGGGTTTGTCATGGGACATGGCGTGTGTAATGTGTTACAGCATCATTGTGTACAGATTAGATTTTCAGACGTCTAATTTGAAATTGCGGGTTATGGTTGAGAGATTAAGGGTAAAAAATAATAATAAAAAAAATTAAGGTCAACTACAGCCTTAAATACAAATCTTGAAAAATACAGATTTGATGGAGGTAAAGATTGTGGCCTTTCTAGCAAAATTGAATTGACAAATAATTAGAAATTGCAGGTTATGATTTTAAAGATTAAGAGCAAGTCAAACAAAACCGAGCCTCAAATACAAATCTTGAAAAATAAAGATTTGATGATGGGCAAGAATTTGGGTTTACATTTTTTTTTGGGAAAATGTTATTGAAATATAATTTGAAATTGCAGGTTCTTTTTTTTTTTTCAGATTAAGACACAAATACAGGTTTAATAGTTAAATAATTTGGACATTTGGGGAAATTTTTAAACCTATAATTTGAAATGTTAGGTTTTGAGATAAAAGATAGCAAAAAAAAAAATAAATGCAAATAGAACTTTTACAAATGTTGTGATGAAAAATGTCCTATAATAAGAAAAGGCAAAAGTACATATTTTTAGACAAATTGTCAGGAAAAAATAAATCATTTTTATGTTTAATGGGTTTATGTTAAATCTATGCTATGTTATGTTAAATCTAAATCTATGTTTTTGTTATGGCTGCTACATGACAGCCATACCATTCCTTCTAGTTAGGCTTTACTTTACATTGGATTTCGGCCTGCTATACGGCAAACCAGGCTAAAAGTTAAATCCATTTGTCTAAATATGTGGTTCATTGTGTTTCCCTGCTAATTATATCTTATATATAATTTGTATATAACATATGTATATGCATGTTATAATTACATGTACTTCATGTCAATTATATTTTTAAGATCTGTATTTAGGGTTCACATTTTTCCGGTGCTTTTAAGCCATAAACTATATTTTAAAAAATCACTGACAACAAATAATTTTTTAAATCATATTTTACAGTGTGTTGTGTTTGTAATTCAAATATAATAAATAATATACCATTTGCCAGCTTCCATTAAAGTATCATGTATCAGTGAGAGTTGCGACCTGTTCCCTGTTGTTAATATTCATTAATATGTAATGTAAAATTAACACGGATGAAATGTTCAGGAACACGATCCAAGAAGTCCACGGTGCACGTGTGTTCAGAAAGTACGTGTCTATGAAGAAAAGTTTCAGTAGTGTTTGTATTTTTTATTTTTTATTTTGTCATGTGGAATGTAGTGAGATTTAACAGACCAGAACTGCAAGATTTCAGAAAAGAATGAAAAGTCTGTTTACTTTTTGGCGATGGTGTCTGAACAGTGCGTAAACGTTTATGCGAAACGCGTTTCTCCGTAATTCTTTCATAAACAGTAGGCCTGGTGGGGAAGCTAAAGAATGTGGACTTTTTGACACCACAGATCCATTTTCAGTCGATCAACCATCAATAACATTTCTAAAAGCAAGTCCCGGTAGATTGAGTAGCGTTATATATATCAATAGTATGAGTACCAGCGGAGGTATTTAGTTCTACGTGAGTACCTTTTTCATAACCAGCTTGGCATTAAGCAATCAGGTGTGTCATGGAAAAAAAAAACGTTTTTAGCTCTGTTTGTTTTTTCTTGGTCACACACTTGGACTGTTTGTTCTTTGTAAGCTTAGTTGATTGGAATTGAAGTGCTTTAGAAGCTGTTCTTTTCCCTGACCTGGGGTTGACTGTCAGTGTTTTTAACCTAAATACTAATTATTTTGCCTAAATAATAATGTAATGTGTGTATGAGATTTTACGCAGCTGCTTTATAGGGTCATGTGTATTGCAGAAAGAGGGACTTTTGCAGATTCTAGTCTGTTTTGCTACAAGGGAAACTGATAATTGTGACATACATATTCAGATTATTCGCACGCCAATAATCGGATCACACATTGTGTAAGATTTGGTGGAAACATGCTTTCAAATGTACTTATGCCTATAATGTTCCAATTAACATTTTTGTCACGGGTCTCTTTCGTCACAATTGTATTTATTTATGTGGGATAAAACTGACTAAATATGGGCCGATATTAATATTGAGGGATCCTTAATTGAAAATAACCGAATAGTCACCTAGCTATTGAAAATAAATCAGCATGAATCATACAGTAGAACAGATCTGGCCATATTTTGGGTCATTCTCCCCTTTTTAGATAACCATTTTCAATTCGTGTTATATTTCATTGTTAATCGGCACCTCGAGAATAAACCTTCACCTTCGTGCGATCCAGTTCATTATTTGTTCTCCGGACAATGTGACGTTATAATTCTCCTGTGTGGTAATCACAGAATTCTGTTATCATAAATATGTGAATATGTACAAATGAGTCACTTCTGCCTTTCTGTTCTCGTTTTCATTTTTCCCTTTGTGAGTTTTATCAGCTCGGACTAGGCTGCGCAAGGCCGTCAAAAGGGAGAGGCTAAGATACACTTGACGTCAACAGGAGATATTGACCTTTGCTTCCCACATTAGTGTGTATGTGTCAAATAAAAGCTTACTCACGATTGAGGTTAATTTGCTGTTTTGTTTTTTTTTTGCCCCAGGTGATTACTCTTACGTGGAAATGAACTACGAAAACCCCCCACCGTACACAGCTTCAGGTGCCCCTGTTCCGGGTTACCCTCCTGCCAACGCTCCTGGCTACCCAGCTCAGGCTTACCCTCCACAGGGTTACCCACCTCAGGGCTACCCTGCTCAGGGTTTTCCACCCGGTCCCGAGCAAGGACCATACCCCAGCTACCCTGCTGCACCACCAGGGCCGTACCCCGTCCAACCTGGCTATCAGGGGTATCCTCCTCAACCAGGGTATGGAGGACCGGTGTATGGGGAGGCTCCCAAAAACACAGGTACGAACATTAGTCTGCGCTAATATGTTTTTCCATTCGAAAACGCGTATTTTTTTGTCTCCGTTTTTGTCCATAAAGAGTCGGCGTTTCCTGTCAACAAAACCATAGCTTTTTGAAAACGCTCTGCAAAATGTCACAGTGTGGAGAACAGACGCTTTCAAATCTAATGATGCGTCTTCAGTCATTGCTGTGACATTTCAAAGTTGCGAGAAGTAAATAAACGCCAGGCTGAAATGCTGCAGGTCGGATGTTTTAACGCCCGCAATATTAGATTTGCGGATAAGCAACTTTTGTGAAAGTGGAGTGCTTTTAGAAGAAAACATCATTTTAAACAAAAAACAAATGTATCTGGTTTAGTTGTAGCCTAAATCTGTCTGGCTTCAACTCTGTTGCTTTAGTGTTAGTGTTGTAATACAGGTAAAACCGCATCTTTATAGATGCCTCCAGTGTTCTCTAATAATTATTAAATGAATGAACATGTGAGCGAAGGGAATATAAATGACATTTTGTTCTTTAATATATGAAAATTCTGATTCTAAAGGTACATTATTGATGAGCTGTTACATGCCGCCTGCTTTGTGCATTGTTGAAAATTTCCCTATAATTCACCACGGCAAGGTCCCCCCCCCCCCTTTGGCTTTATCTGTTCTAGTGATCTGTGAAATACACTGAGAGCATCGAACTCACAGACACAATTGGAATTTGGGGCATTTCTGGCCATGAACAGATCTACTGTGTAGCTGTTAGGGTTTTATGCAAGGCACTGGAAGCATGCAGTTGAATTCCGAAGCACGTTTCTAGCTAGTGCTCATTATTTGAACACAGTGCTTAGGTTTGATCATCCTCCTCCTCTTGCAGAAGACTAAAGAAGTGGTAAATGTGGGTTTCAGCACATAAAATGCACCCGCTTGTAGCTTTAAATAGCATGAGGGAGGCTTCTTAGGCTCAGCTACGGCTGAAAACCACCAAGTTTCATTTGACTGTCTGTCAGAGGAAGGACAATGCACGTAGCTGTAGCGTTTATCTCAGTTAACACACACACACACACATAGTGAAATTTTCTAACATGTGATGGTTATTCTCACTCTTTATGAAACTCCACTGAAAGTCCCTCGCTTTTGTCACATGCTAAATTGTTCTTTCGGCTTCTGAATCGCAAACTTTTTCTTTGCCAGGGACCGTGGAACTGTGAAATAAATTTCACAGACCCTCTCAGGCCAGAGTTATTGGCACGACAGAGCTTTTTTTGACCGAACTTTCCATTCACAGGGCAAAGCGGACATTATTTGGAGTTATTTATTGAATTTTTTTTGGTGCTAAAATCTTTTTTGCTCATCCAAGAACGGATGCATTGTGCATGCGTGTGAATCTTGAATGACCTTCCGTCCCCCGTGTGAACCCTTTCCCCTCCTGTTCCTACAGTGTACGTGGTGGAACAAGGTCGGCGAGACGACTCGGGCGAGCAGGCGTGTCTGACCGCGTGTTGGACGGCTTTGTGTTGCTGCTGTCTCTGGGACATGCTGACCTAATCTGTCTTCGGTCATCTGTAAAGACCCCTCTTCCCAATACCCCCCCCCCCACCGCCCACTCACTCCTCGTAATGTAATGACTACTGCGTGAACAATGATTCACTGACGGAAAGAGCGATGTGTGTTTGTTTCAGGGATTTTACATGTTCCAGGTCGTCACAACTCGAATAAATTCAATGCTATGCACTGAGACATTTCTAGAGATACTATCCTAGTTCTAGTCACATGTAAACGAATGCCTTTTTATTTTATTATTTTATGTAGCCACAAAGTGAACGCTTTGCTAGAAATTCAAATTGCCTACAGGTATCGAAGCGAACGCATGATTTTGTCTTTGTTCAGTTCGAAGCGATGGGGTGATGGACTGTTGAGGAAAATACTTTCAGAATGAACATTTCTAATTGTTTCGTGTATACTAAATTTTCGTTCTTTCTTTCGTTTTGTTGAGATTTTAGAATTGTTTTTGCGGATATAATTGAACTCCTGTAATGCTAAAATGATGAATGTTTGAATCAAGTGTCGTTTGGGCCTTCACATGTGCACACCGAGGGGGTCTGTATAAGTTATCTGACCTCCAAATGTTATTAAAGACACATTGTCCAAATAACCCCAAGTGTCTTGTAGTCTCACTGAGGATTTCAAGCGTCAACTTGTATTATCCAGATGAAATAAAATATCGACCGTCAACGCTGTTCTAACATATTGTTACAGCCGAGATTAATTTCTTCCAGGGTAATTCGATAGCGCTAAAAGCAAACCGGTAATGAAAAACCGCGCTTCTCCCGGCGTTGCGTTTTGCAGCTTCAACCTCGCGCCGCGAATCCTCTTGCATAAGCCTCGTTTAAGAAAACACCATCCCCAGAGTGATTTAAAGGCCAAAATGTCCTCGCGTCGGCAACCCCCCCCCCCCCCCCCCCTCCTCCTCTCCCCAGTGGTGTAACATTCGACTCACTAAATAGTTCCTATGTGTAAACTTACCCTCTCTGGCTCTGTGCTATTTAAAGCTGTAGCTCAAATCAAACAGGAGCTTCTGGGTGCTTAGAGAAAGGCTTTCACATGGTTTTACAGGGGGAAAGAAAGAAAAAAAAAAACAACAAAAAAAACACATTACATCACATGAACAATGAGTATGCACGCGTACTTTGTTTATGTTCGGCTGTTTTTAGCAGCTAGCCAAACGTCAGTCTTTACCACATCAACAGAAGTGTTTACTGTTAACAATTATGGTGGCCTTATATGGACGGTATATTTAGGCACGATTGCTTCCAGGAAACAGGCAATAAACGCTATGGTGGAATACATGTTCGGCAAGCGTTTTTAATAGCTCAGGGCCGGTCCTAGCCTTTTCTGTACTCACCGAGCATACGAATCATTCGCAAACGTAGATATGAAAGGTTAAATGCAGTTAATAAACATTGTGAAATTGCCTGAATTTAACGGTGTTAATAAATTAAACTTTAGCAGGTAAATAATTGAAACCGCTGAAGGTGGGGGGTGGTGGTGGTGGTGGTAGGGCCACTGGCGCACCTCTATAACTGGTTGCGCCCTAGGCAACCACCTAGTTCATGCATGAATTGATGAAAAGAAAGAAAACACACGCATATAATTATTATTGCACTTGGATTGCTCAAACATCAAAGTGAGATGAAAATGCGGTAGGTTTTTTTTTTAAGCGTTCCCTGGAATTTTTTTCACACACAACAGAGTTTAAACAGAATAGTGTGAAAAACAACAACAACAAAAATTGTGTGGGTGGAAACGCCATGCTGTTAAGAAGAAGGTTGAAGGGGGGGGGGGGATAAAGGTTCAAGCTGGCCGGTTGGAACTTGAATAGCCATGTTTTTGTCAATAACTGTCATTACTGGGATTTTTTTCCCCCCTTCCAAACTCTCGACTTCTGTTAATGCATGACGGAACCGAAACCTGATCTGCTGCTTCTGCTGATGCCCTATGTCTTGTACAGTCTGCTCACTATGGCCATAAAGAGTGACGATGCAGTCCGTAATGAACTGTTACAGCAGAAAGACACTATACGGGTGTGTTTAGGACTAGAGGGAAGACATCGGGGATGTTTATTAACCGATCCGAATGTATCTGTGTTTTCATTCTGCTCATTTACCGGATAAACGGAACTCCGTACAGAACCTTCGAGTACCTTCATTGTAGCGGATTTTTAAGAGGATGATAATCTGCCACAGAAAAAAAGGTTTCCATGGGAGCAGGTTAATTAAATGCCATCGCCTCCAGCTACAAAATCACCATCTCCATGTTGACCTTAAAGAGCTGACTCGTTCACAAACAGCAACGGAACTGCTCACATGACAACGCGGCGCTGTCCTAAATCACAGGAGGAATTTCATTAATGAATGGTAATCTCTGTCCTCGCCGGATAGAAGTCCCAGCCTTTCTGTGAGACATATTTTCATTTATTAGTAGCAATACTGGAAAAATCAACAGTGAGCGTTGTATAAATGAAGAAACTACAATATTAAGCCAATATTCATTATTGCTTTTTTTTGTATGACTACTTGAAGAAAAATGATGCTTATTATTGCCATACTTCTGTGTAGGGACTTGTTAGTGATTCCCATATAAAATTGAAATACAGCGTCATTGGTGGACAGTTTAGAAATGCATTTACTTCATCAAAAAAGGCTTTATCAGTATCACACACTTACCAGGTTATTTTTGTAGATTTGAAAAGAAACCTACATTATATAAACATGGTGCTGGATATGTGAAGTGTCCATTTGTGTGCTTGATTGGTTCTTACATCTACATTTGGACTGGTGACCACTATTAAGTGGGTTTATTGTAATTCGTTTATATTTCTTAATGCATAAGTGCATTAAGAAAGACCCAGGCCATTTTTGGGGCAAAACCCTGTAACGCTCAGTGTTACCCTCTGGGTGCCACTGGTGTTAAAAATATTCACATTCATTACTCAGGTAGAAGTATAGATTAAAAAGGAAGTATCAACTTGAGATTTTTACTCAAGTAAAAGTGTAAAGATACTTACAGTAATAAAAAAATAGCATTAAGGACAAAAGTTTAGGCCGCGCCGATCGCTAATTTATTCAAACGTCTCTCTACAGTAATCCCTACTGTAGCTTTATTTGTGTAGGATGAAGAGAAAACAGATAAATGAGCCTATAGTGGAGAAATAATCACTTTTAAGAAATAATCTTTTTTTGAGTAATGTCATTGTTGGAGTGTGACGTTATTTGTTGTCGTGTGCAGGCGCGATGGATCGAGTACAAACCAATAGGGTGTCGGAATGGTATATGTTTATATCTCATCCAACCACAATCACTTTCACTCTATCTGTTTACGTGGATTATATATATTTTTTTCTTTGGACGAAGGATGAAAACGAGCTGAAATGAAGTAGGAGTAACGAGGTGATTTTTAAAATGTAACTAGTGGAAAGTACAGATAATTGCGTGAAAATGTAACGAGTTAATTTTTTTAAAAGTTCAAAATAATTACTCCTGTGAAGTATAAAGTATACTAGGGCTGTCAATCAATTAGAATATCTAATCGCGGTTAGTTGCAGGATTTCCATGAGTTAACTCTGATTAATCACACATTTTCAACATATCATTAATGAATACTTTTCATGTTTCTAATTCTCAAACTGTAACAATGTATACATTTCTCTCAAAAATTTACCTTTTAATAAACTTATTGATCATTTAATATTTATTTTACTGTTTTACTTAATTTCTTGTTCATTTCAATGTTACTTTGTTTAGTGCTTGTTTTAATATATGGGACGTGGCTCCTTTAAGAATTCTGTTCCGGTTGCTTTGCTTTTCCATATAAACGCTTTTTTTCGGAAATTTCGGAAGCGTGAGTGGATGCACTGAAGTTTCTTTATTTATTTGTTTCGGCCGTTTGGATAATGCCAGAGACATATTTTGAAAATGTAATTGTAATATATTTGTGAAAGATTCATTGGTCCGAGCTGGAAAGAATAGAGACAAACAACAATTCACTTTCAAACACCCGTTCGGTATTTCACTATGGGAATCGCCTCGGGCATGACCAATTCAGGAAGCACCAATCACACCATGCCTGTCGGAATGACAGACCAATCACGACAGTGATGCGGGAGTCTCTATTCGATATTTGTCCCGAACCCTTTCCTTCCCTCATACTAGATTTGTTTTACTACTTTTCATACTGGATTTTCCGTCCCGCTCAAGCAAGGTTTTGTCCCGCTCCCGTAAAAATATGTTATTTTTTAAGTTATGTCCCGCTCCCGCCCGCATTCATGCATAAATATGTTATTTTCTCAGGTAGGCAATGTTTAAGTGACCCTAGAGCTTGTGCATGTATAGCTTTTATTTTTATTTTAGTTTATATTCTTGTTTTTTGAAGTAGATTCATAACACTTATAATATTATATTATTATTTTATTATATTATAATTATTATTAATAATTAATATTATTATTTTTTTTTTTTAGTATTTTTAATGTGTAAACACACACACACACACACACACACATTAGATATGTGTGTGTGGTGTGTGTGTTTACACATATAAATAAAATACTAAAAATAATAATCAAAATGGATAAAAAGTTAATATATATCGTGGATATATATATCTAATAGATATATATATATATATATATATATAGATATATATATATATATATATATATATATATATATAATATATATATATTATTTTATTATATTTATTTTCGGGTCTCGCGGGAGTGCAGGTCTCTACCAGGTCTCATACTCATACTCACGCCGGGACACACCCACAGTCTCACGGTTCAGGAAGTCTCCTCCTCGCGTCCGCCGAAGCCCAGCTTTTCATGCACCGATGAACATTTGCATGAGACTTTGAGACTCGCTGTGACAGGAACGGAACCTGACATTGGACTTCTCACCAGTCAGAAACAACACACAGTTCACACTCATTAATATGCAAGTAAATGTTTTGATTTTGAATAGCACTGAATATAAAAAAAAGGCATTATAATGGTAATAAAGTTCATTAATATATCGCTTGAAAAGAAATGATCATTTGTCTGCGTGGTTCATAAAAAGTAATAAACTAGTATAAGAAGATATAATGCATACAGTTAAAATAATAATATTGTTAGTAGTCACTCCGACCCACGTCATTTTCTCTTATAAACTGACCCCCCATTAAAGAAATTTAAAATGACGTCTCAATCCGAGAAACAAGTTTCTTCTTTCTTTTTTCCAAGTGTTATTAAAGCTGAATGGTTTTAGGTTTCAGTAAAAATGAACAATATGGGATTGATATGGGAATTTTTTTTTACTCTTTTAAAATGTAGCACACTGTCGTGGAAAGTATGAAGTCTTTTACTTTATAATGAGAATAAATAAACGTTAGCATTGTATCTGTTCAAACTAAACAAGTCCGTTTTAGAGAGAGCTGATTCATTTAATACATATTTCTCTCTCTCTCTCTCTCTCTCTCTCTCTCTCTCTCTCTCCTCTCTCTCCTCTCTCTCTCTCTTCTCTCTCTCTCTCTCTCACACACACACACACACACAATCACACACACACACACACACACACACCACACACACCACACACACACACACACACACACACACACGGTTTACTGCCGTGAATGCGTTATTTATTAACTTGATTCTATACGTTACCTAACACGTGGGTTACTCAGTTAGCAAGTGAGCTAGCTGTTTTTTTGTTTGTTTATTTGTTTGTTTGCTTGCTTCAGATTTAACGAAGAAGTCAAAAGAGCTTCAGATAACAACTGTAATCCAAATGTAGTTTTAAAAAATATCTGTATTTTTTTTTCCACAGAAAATTGTTGCTTTCATTTGACTAACCGTGTGTATATATAGTATATATATATATATATATATATATATATATATATATAGGATATATATATATCTTATATATATATATATATATCTATATATATAATATATATATATGTCCGTTACATGTAAAGTGAAATAAGTTAGTAGGTGGTAATTTGGACATATAGTTTTGTCATTTGGTCTGTTAACTCACTTTTTCTTACTAAATCATTATTTTTCTTACTAAAATCTTTAGTTAAAAGAATTTGTAGACAAATACTTTTCCATACAATCTCTTACAAAACATAAAGTTGCATGTTTATCATTTATTTATTGTTTATTTTTTATGCAGCAATTATATGTTTATATACACAAAGATTAGGATGATTATTTGGTTGTTATTAGATATATTATTCGACTGTCATTTTTAGACTTGCTCTACGTACGTGCAAACGCAGAACGCTCAGGGCATTATCGCCAACACCATGCTTAAGGTTTGCACATTTTATCCGTACACCTTTACTTGGTATTGCTTAAGAATTTATTTGCTTAAAAATATCATATTTTGTTATAAACGGCGTTTCCAGTTTTGTTACAGTTTTACGAATCATTCCTTTTTCGCATCGTCTAAAGAAACACCTAATGCAAGCGTAAAAAGACATTTTTTGATGCATTTTTTTTTTGCAAATTTGAGGCGTTTCTATTAGGCGTATTTTAAATTCGCTATTTAAATTAGCGCTTTTTGAAGGGTAAAGGAAACACACCTTAAGATGGTGGTGAGACCTGAAAAGACAGGAGGATGTGGCAAAGTTCATTCATTCAAAGTTCACGGGGAGTCTGTGCCTATCTCAGGCGTCTATGGGCGTTAAGGCAGGATACACCCTGGATGGAATGTCAACCCATCGCAGGACACACACACTCACATTCACACACACATTCATACACTAGGGACAATTTTCCAAGGTGCCAATCAACCTACCGTCATGTTTTTGGACCGGGAGGAAACCGGAGAACCTGGAGAAAAAAACCCTGAGGCACGGGGAGAACATGCACAAACTCCACACACACATGGATGACACAGGAATCGAACCCGGACCCTGGCGGTGTGTTGGGAGTGAGGGAGGATTAGAAACAAGTTTTTTTTAGTGGACCCGTATACAGGTAGGATGTTTTGGAGACAAGGTGAGGGAGGATGGATTCGAGATGGATTGAGATGGTTTCTATCAGGTAGAAGAATCCTGATAATGGAACCACCATGCAAAAGGAAATACATTTTTTCTTTTAAAAATCGAAGGAGGAGGTTTATGGATGCGGTGAGGGAGGACATGCAGGCGGTCAGGCTGAAAGAGGCTGATTTAGAGGACATGGTTGTACGGAGACGGATGATCCGCTGTAGCGAGCCCTAACAGGAGCAGCCAATAGAAGAAGTATTCTCCAGACCTTTGAGTTGTTCTTTTCTTACCTTCCTTTCAATAAAAGAAAATGCATTTACAGTACAACACACACACACACACACACACACTGCTGCAAAATACACATTCCGGACCTCTTCTTTAAAAGATGTAATTTAATTACACAAACACATTTTATTCGACTCGGGGATCGGGGGGGGGGGGGGGGGGGCAAAAAATAAACCGCACAATTCAAGTATAAAAATGGAATGGTTTATTTCCGAATTCCCAAACACTCATTGTCCGAGTGCGTTTTTTATTTTTTTATTTTTATTTTTTATACACTAGCCGTGCATCTTGACATCCACTGTGCTGTTTTCACAGGCAGAGAGAAGAGAGTCTGGTACAGCAACAATAACAGAAAAAGGAAAGGAGGGGAAAAAAAAAGCCCCTATGTCACGGTTCATGACATCTGAATTTTGCCATACATGAAGTCACTTCCTTAAATAAATGTACACACTGGCTTTTCATCCAGTCCCTCTACTTACTGACAGTTTTACATATATGTATAAGATTAATATGTGTTTCACAGTTTCAAAGACATAATTTAAAGTAGAAACAAAAGACACAATATATTACCTTTCTATAACGTCTTTGCTCGACCGCAAATGAAAATGAAAAGAAGAAAAAAAAAAATCTCAATGGAGTTTTACATATTATACAAAGGGTCAATAAAAAGGTCAATCTTTAGGGAGGTTCGTCGTGCTCAGTAGCGGGGAATCTCCTCGTGATTGTCTTATAGTGCAAATGTAAAAGGACAGAGCTGTCGAAAGCCACACTTGATATGTACCCTATTAAAGTGTCTTTCGCCACCACCAACTCTTCTAGTACAAGTCTACTCTTGTGGGAAAGTTTTGTGTGTGTGTGTGTGTGGGGGGGGGGGGGGGGGGGGGACAACAGACTGAAATGAAACACACCAAAGTACTTTTTTTTTTGTTTTTTTGTTTTGCAAAAGAACGGGTCCCGTGTGGTTTATCACTGACAGATTTTAATACATATACCGGCAAGTGGCTTATAAGTGACAATCTATTTATTTATTTTTTAAGTGCGGCCTGAGACGGTGACCAACTTTCAGCATGTTTGTAATCTGCATCGTAACGCTTGAAAGGTGCCTTGATATGGATGCCCGGTTTGCCATCACTAACCCCCCCCCAAAAAAAAATGGTCTAAAAGCCTCTGACATCTCTTAAAAAGTTCTACCATTGTCTTAGAAAAAAAGTCGGTGTAGATACAAGTCTTTATAGAATCCAGGTCGTTTTTTTTGGCCGCCTGCCGTGGCTGCTTCAAAAAATGGATGAAGTCTTTGTGGGAACTGCTGGCAGCTCGTCCTGGATTCGTTTCCTCCGTCCGTGGGAGACGAGGAAGCGATGGCTGCAGCAGCCTGGCTCTGTTACCTCTTTCCCATCTCGTTCTGTTTGAGGAACTGGATGTTAGCTCTGCTGTCTGCCAGTTCAGGATACTGCTCCACGGGCAGTATGTAGTAGCCCTCGTAGCTCGGGACTTTCCCCACTGCTAGGAGCTGCTGCTTCTCGGTCTCGGTCCACGCTCGGCTCACGTCTCGGCCCTCCTGAACCTGCTGCTGTTCCGTAGCCCAGGCTCGAAACACCGCCCTCTGCTGAGCTTGCTCCAGCACGCGGGCCCGCTCCTTTTCCAGCAGCTCCGCGCCGAGCCCGTAGCGCACGCTGAACACCAGCGCTGCCGTGTGAATCTCCACAGTGACCCCGCGCCGCGACCGCCCGCTTATCGTCACGTTGACGTCATTCTCCAGCGCCCTGTGTCCGCCGCTGATCCCCAGGGCCAACAGGTCGCCGTCGGGGAGCCCGAGCTTCACGAAGAAGTGCCAGTCGCGCCTGTCTATTGTGTAGTGCATGCCTTCGAGGTAGATGGCCCCGGTGAGCACCTGCGCAATCTTGCGACTGCCCTCGCTGCCTGCACTTGTCACAGATGCCAAAACGTGGCCCTCCCTGATAGCCAGCATCATGCCTTTTCCAACAACAGGTGTGCTGGTGCCAAACCAGTAGCCAGGCTTGTCTCGTTTAACACGCCAGTGCTTGTTGAGCTGCCTTCCCTCCAAAGCCATGAAGGCCTTGTTGTGTCTCTCCACGGAGTGCTGTACTCCCGTGAACAGCTGCGAAACGTCAAAAGGGCACGCGTTACAAAGGAAAGCGGCTCCGCTTATTTCCGCAAAATCGACATGATGTTTACACAGTAGACTGGTGCGAGTACACATACCTGGGTATTGTCACAGTCCTGACTGGCAAGCAATTCATACGGAGGGTCAACAAAATATAGAGGGTGCCTTGGAAACCCAGGTATGATGTTGCTGAGCTGGAAGCCGAACATGACCAGCCAGCTCTTCACGTCTAGAGAAAGAACATTAAAAGGAACCATTTTATCCTGGAGCTTTTCAGTCAGCGATGTCTACAGAATATGAAAGATCATTCACAAACACAATACTTAGGGTTGGTACCATATAAACAGCTATTACTGGTACTAAATTGATCATTAGCTAATAATGCCACGACTATCACGACCGCTCGTGTGGTACGCTTTTACCTGTTACGTAGTTTTTAACGTCGATCATGTCGCTGAGAGGATTGTTATTCTTGAACATGTAGAGGTTGAACGGCGCCGGATCCTTGCTGATCCTCGCCCAGAGCGTGTGATCGGGTGAGGTCCAACGGCCGGCGAGCACGTCATAGTCTCTTTGGGTGAAGTGCACCAATTTGGTCAGGGGGTCGTACAGCCCTCCATGAAAGCCGAGAGAAAGCTGGAAGTCCGGGTTGGAGTCGTGGTAGATCTCGCCGTATGCCGTGAACAGCAACTGCTTCACCATTTGCCCGTTACTGCTAAAGACGGCCAGTGGGGTTCCCGTGTTGTCTGACGCAATGTAGTACTCCTCGCCGCCGTTCACTTCCATGGCGAACAGGTGGCCCTGGAGGTCGTAGTAAAAGGATGTGATCTCAGACCTGGAATGGTTATAGATGTGGCTCACCCGGCTTGGGTGATTGAGGTCGGCGTAAAAATATTGCTGGTGCTCGCCGCTGGACGTGCGACGGGACACCCGGCGCCCGAGGCCGTCGTAACGGTACTGGACGCTCCAACCGTCCGCTGTGCGACTGTAAGCCCTCTCTAGCAAGCCTTTGGAATTGTACTCAAAATAGTCCGAACCCCTCTGGCTGAGGAAGCCGTCTTCGTCCAGCTTGTACTGCATGTCCCCCAGGCGTGTGATGCGGTCACGCAGGTCGTAGCGTAGCGGGAGCAGCCGGGCGCTGTTTCCCGGGTTCAGCAAGTGCAAGTTGCCATTCAGGTCGTAGCTATAGCGCCACATGGACCAATCGTTGACCTTGACGCCTACCAGCTGCCCATCGCCGTCGTACTCGTACCGGTACTGCGTGGTGTTGGCATAGGGGCCGATTTTAAGCTCGCGCTTGATGACACGACCCATGCTGTCGTACTGCACCGTCATCCAGTACATCAGAGAGCGGAAGATCTCGTATTGCACCTCTTTAATGCGCCCGTGCGCGTCAAAGTGTTTGCTGAGCGTCATTACGGCCGTGGTGATGATCTGATTGATGTCGTAGTAGATTATGCCAAATTTGCCAAAGTGCTCCACTTTGCCGGAGATTTCGTCATAGCGGTACAGATCCACGGGGAGGGGGGTCTCTCCGATCACCGGCTTTATGCTGGCTACCCGGAAGCTGTTGTCGTGGTACGTGTAATCGAAGCGGGCGTTGACCATCCCCTCCTCGGAGAAACGGTACATCTGCTTGTCCACCAGGGGGCCGAGCTTGCGATAGCGAATGGTACAGGAGAAACCGCCACTTTGCAAGTTCACCATCTTGAGGACCCCGGCTGTATCGTCGAAGCCGAAGGTAACCGTGGTCGAGTCGTATATGACTTCGGAAAGCTTGGCCAGCTTGCCGTACTTGTAGAGAACACGGCGACCTGTTCCCAGGTAGAAAGTGGCCCGGGGACGGCCGTCCTCGCTGAAGTCGTGGATAACGGTCGCGTTGCTTTCCGGAGGGTTGTAGGTGTTGCGGATGTAGCCCACAGAGACGTGAGTGGACATTGTGTGCCTGGCCATGCTGGGCATGGTGACTGCCGTAAGTCGCCCGGAGCTGTCAAAGTCAAACACGTACTGCTTCTGACTCTGCTGCAGCAGCAACACCATGGACTGTAAAAACAAAACAAATGTAATTCATGACAAAACATATCATGACAGTTCTGTTCATCTCCACTAGGCTTCCCACGGAATACATTCATTCATTCATTCATTCATTCATTCATTCATCTTCTACCGCTATATCCGATCTTCCCTCGGGTCACGGGGAGCCTGTGCCTATCTCAGGCGTCTATGGGCATTAAGGCAGGATACACCCTGGATGGAATGCCAACCCATCACAGGACACACACACACACACACATTCATGCACTAGGGGCGATTTTCCAAGGTGCCGATCAATCTAACGTGCATGTTTTTGGACCGGGGGAAACCAGAGAACCCGGAGAAAAACCCCCAGAGACACGGGGAGAACATGCAAACTCCACACACATATGGCCGAGACGGGACTCGAACCCGGACCCTGGCGGTGTGAGGCGAAGATGCTAACCACTAAGCCACCGTGCCCCTTCCATCTTATTTAATGTAATGTAATTTTCATTGTAATGTAATAGCAACAGTTCCTTTAAGTTTGAGACGTCTTACAGCGCAGTGTTATGCGGCACACTAAATATTCTGACACCCATTGAAGAACATCTGCACTCGTCACCCTTCTCCCCTCGCACCACCCTGCCCCATGTTCTACTAGATTGTCTGTGATCTCTGAACTTGTTGCTCTGTGAGGCCCTGTGAGGCGAATGTGCTAACCACTAAGCCACCATGCCCTCCCACGGAATACAGATGTATCTATTTAATCGAATCATAATGTCACCTTATCGAGGTAGCTGAAGCTCCACACTTTCCCATCCACAAAAGTGCGAGATAGGATGCGTCCGAAAGAGTCGAACTCGCTCTTCTCGCTCATGCTCCCCCTCTGCAAGCCCATTAGACGGCCCGTGGGTGAGTAGGATACGTTAACCAGGGCGAGGCTGCTGCTGGGGAGCCAGGTGGCCGGGCGGCCCTGAGCGTCGTATATGATGCGCAGTGTGAACTTGCGGTGATCGTCGTACACCTTCTCGGTCCTCGTGTTACGGTCGTAATCGATGGAAAGCAGGTTCCTGCCGTGAGCCTGGGGAACGTACACCATTAAGCGCGATTACTGCCAGGTAAGCTATACTGCATTTTCCATTTTTGATAGAATGCTGATATCACCGCACTGATTACTGATACTGATTTCCTTCTATCCCGGACTAATGTATTCATTTTTATAGAGACCAAAGTCATCTATTGTACTATATGTACTGCACTGTATGAAACTGAGACTTAGTGATACCCTGTAGTAAAAAAGTAAATATAATTTTATAGTTTACTTTGGAAAATGTACACTTAGTACATAAGTAGCTTTTTCGCATATTTCATTTGGTGAGACTTTAACTTCTTACTATTTTTCTACATTTTGCGAAATCCTTCCTTTTTTATTTATGAATGGAAAACTGATTAAGCATTTACTAAGCCACCAATCAGGGAAGAGCACGCTCTGTTTTGGGCTCATGACAATTCGAATTAGATAGTTTGAGTCGTTAATATCATTCTATCAACAGACTGGTGTGTTAACATTCGAGTCGCATAAACTCAGAAATAATAACAGGAGCATTATGGATATAATAAATGGTAGATGCTTAAGTACATTTGAACGGAAATACAAAGATTTAAAGGGAGCACTTTTACTGGAGTTTCGTGTTACACGGATACTTCATCCATCACTAGCGATAACAAACCCCTGAAATCTTGATAACAAAATTGCCGAATCCCTAAATTGTTACATTATTTTACACATAGCGTGAGCTTGTTCCTAATATTCACATTAAAACTCCTGCAGCATGTTTGATTTATGACTATTTTCTGGAAAAAGTCGGTGCTTACGCGCAGTTTCCTCCCAAACATGGTGATTTTGCCTTTGGTCAGCTCTTTCCTCATCCTCCACTCGATGGAGTTAAGGCCGCTGTCTGTTGGAAGAGAAATGTTGCGCCTCCCAATAGTGGGCGTGACCGAGCCTGCCAGGATGTGGGGTTCGGTGTGAAAGCTGAGTCCCATGCCGTTGGCGTAGGAAACCCTCAGGGTGCCGTTGTAGTACAACTGATAGCTGTTGCGAACCTGATCTGTAAGGAGGCATGGGGGAAATATTAACGGAAACTTAGTTAAAGAATCCACGTTGCACGTTGCAAACCACGTTGCATTTTAGTTGGTATAAGGCCTCGGGATTGATCCGATTCTACGCGTTACCGTGAAACGCATCATCCTGGCCAGGTTTTTGTGTGAAAAGGAGAAAAGAAAAGCAGGGGCTGGTGTTACTGCTGGGAATAAAGCGCTATGGTTTGGGCTAAAAGCAGCGCAAATGCCTTTCGCTTCCATTTACACGCTGTAATTGCATCAGCAGGCACTCTCTACCGACATGCACACTCAAAATGCAATCATTTTCGCATTGGGAAAAAAAATAAATAAATATATCACCCGAAACTTCTAAGTACACTTCGGAACCCAGTTAACAAGCACTCTATATCCGAAGACAGCTCACAAAAGCCTTCAAACTCGTTTATCTCGAGTAAACAACAAATGCAAATGTTGCCTTTAATATAAAGGAAGGCACAGATAGCGGCTATATTACAGCGAAATGTATTGTTCGAGAGGGGAAACAGGGGAACATCTGAGCTTAAACATGGAATGAAGGAAAAAAAAGCACTCCCCCCCCAGCACAGCATGACACACTTGAGTGATTTCATTGTTGTTGTTGGTGAAGAGGATATATCTGGGTACCTGCTGCGTTACTAACGTGCTACAACCTAAAACCCTGTGCAGATCCCGCGTGTGTTGTGAAGCCGTGCACTACACGCATACACTACACACCTTGAAGCACTGTATAGGATGCCTCCACCGACGACAGGTTTGTGATTATAGTGACATCGTCGTCCCTGTTCGAGCTCTCCATGTCGATAGTGATGGACTGTTCTATCTCACGGTGCAGGCTGGTCACCAGACCGGTGGGGTAGGAGACGTTTGTTAAACGGCCCTCACTGTCATAACTGAGGACCAAAAAAATAAACAACAAAAAACGGCACACTTTATGTTATAATATTAACAAATGGATGAAAAATATTCTTATCATTATCATTATTATTATTATTATTATTATTATTATTATTATTATCCAAAGATGATCATAGATAACTTTCATTTGCTTTTATAATGCTTTGTTCTTTTAGTGTCATTCCAATAAAACAACAAAGGACGGAATTACCGAAGTACTATGCAGTACCAAATTCCTGACACTAGGTGGCACTGAAATACAGTTTAATAACTGCTGAGACGAAATACCCAATATTTATCAAAGCAGCGCAATTTAAATCATATGCGTAATATTATTTGGAAAAAAAAAATTAGCAATGAAAAAAAATATATCTCCGTCCTTCATTTTTAAATGTGTTAAATGTGTAGGATCTCATGTTTTACTCTTTCACAACCAGACCAGTTTCGCTATAATTAAACTCGTCCTTGACGAATAATTTGTGCCTTGATTTTAAGTCATATTTAAGCAGATAAATTCCAACAAGGCACTTATTGAAGTTATTTATTTCTCGATTTCACCTACCATATGGTGTTATATATAGTTATGTATAGTTATATATACCTCACAGTATTATATAGTCTTTAAATACTTATTCTAGCAAAAACGCTACGCACTCGTAGAAGTTGGTCCATCCAGACTCGTCAGCCTTCGACGAGAGCAGCTCGGTGTTGGTGGTGTAGGCCAGCAGGGCGACCTCCTGGTTAAGCGTAGAAACGGAGCGCAGGTTTCCCGAGGCGTCCATTCCCAAAGTCACCACCTGGTTCTCCGGCAGCAGTACGAGTCGTACCGCGCCACCTGCCTCTCTCCTGATCCTCAGCGTGTTGTTGGAGCTATCGGTGACGGAGACGAGTTCTCCGTCGCCTCCGTAGCTGAAGTTATAGAGCGCAAGGCCTGTGACGAGACTGAGGGTCTGCCTGTGCAGGCCGTCCTCGCCGAACACGTACAGCTCCTGCTCTAACGCGGATCCCATCTCGTACTGACCCGCAGCGTTCAGGCCCGGCCGGTTGATGCTCACCGCCCGCACGCGGATGTTGTTAAGGTCGGCGATGTAGAGCGTGCCGTCGGGCGACACGGCCAGCGAGGCCGGGGCGTTGAGGCTGCCGTCGGCCGCGTAACCCTCGTCCCCGGAATAGCAGTTGCAGTTGACGTCGTTTTTGCAGTCGCACTCGGACGTGGCACCGGCCAGCAGCGAGATCTCGCCGTCGGCGCTGACCTGCCGCACTCGGTTGATCTTCTTCTCGTCGCTCTCGGCGATGTAGAGCACGCCCGAATGAGAGACCGCAACGGCCGTGGCGCTCTCCAGTGTCGAGTGGATGGCCAGCCTGCTGAGCGAGTAGTCGATCCCAGGAACCTGGCAGTGCATGGGCCGGCCCGCCACTATGCTTACCTGCTGGTTTTCGGTGATTCTCAGTACAACATTGTTCTCAAGAACGTACAAAGAGTTGTCCATGGGGTTCACGGCCAGATCAGTGGGCCATTCCAGACGCACCTGCACACATACACACGTCAGTTTGAAGGGTCCATTTTTAGCGCTCATAACCCGGTTTATACTTTTCTGGAGTGGTTTTCGAACAAACAATGCCAGCATCCGGACCATGAGTGATGCGCCTTTTGTGTGTCACACGATAACAGATGGAGAAAGGACTAGTCAGACGGATATGCGAAAGATGACCGGGGGGGAGGGTGGGGTAGAAATCTCGACGACAGCAAGGTGAATAGAAGGCGGCAAAGTGAAAGGGAGTAAGCGAGAGAAAGATAAGGCCATTTTCCACACCGTAAAAACGAGCGGAATGTTTGCAATTGGGCACCGATTCAGTACCAAATGTTCCACTTTTATGTCGTTTGGCACAGAGGCGGCGCGAGATACACTGTTAATTGCTGATTGGCTCTGCGTAAACACGACTCGCCAATTATAAAATGACGGAATAGCAATAAAGCAAATCCTCATTTGATATCTCATTTCCACACTAGGAACGTTTTTTTTAAGACGTAAATTGTACTTAGTCTTTATGCACTGATTAAATCCGGAGCATAGGGTATCATTCCAAGATGCTGATTTTTTTTTTCCCTATGGCCTTATCACGGTAAGATAATAGAAGTGCACTTCATCACACTTTTATAAAGTGTACTTATATACTACATAAGAACACACAAGTGTGAATTACTTGTAAGGTTTTCGCCGCTTAAGTGCATTTTATTTGTAATTCATTTCAAACGCATCACATTTATATGCAACGCAATTAGTAGAATTTTATAGTATTTCATACCAGTTAAGAGAGACTTTATTGCATCTTTATTTGTACTTTCATTCATGCTCGGTGACTGACAATGCGACCGCAAATATACTTTAATGTCAGTTAAGAATACACTTAAGTGTGAATTAAATGTACTGCGACTAAACCCACTTAAAGTGCATTAAAGAATTTTGGATGTCATAGTTAAGTTGGCATTAAAATCAGTTAATGGACATGTCAAAATATAATAATTTAAAATGTATGTTTAAGTAAAACCTAATTAGGCAATTGTTAAAAGGGGTACTTAATTGTGTGGAGTCAACAAAGTGTACACTACATAAGTTCACTTTATATTATACTTTACAGATTCAGATTCTATTTGTCACATACATATACATACACAGTACGACATGCAGTTAATTGTTTTTTTGATGACCGTCCAGTAAGTAAACATAATTATAGATATAAATAATGTGGATAAGTGGATAAGTAAAAAATATAAAACAAAGAGTAAAAAGTAAAAGAAAAGTAAAAAGAAATCATCTATATAAATATTTAAAAATATTAAACTATTAAAAAATAGTGTGTAAGGTGTAGAAGTGTGTAAAGTGACCAAGATGTCTGGTATAAAATGTCCAGAGGTACAAAAGTAGCTCATTATAAATTTACTCAGAATAAAAGTTACCCGTTATGCCATTTGTTACTGTGTTAGTTACCGTCTCGTACCGTGTGTGTGTGTGTGTGTGTGGGGGGGGGGGGGGGGGGGGGGGTCTCAAATCGCCATTCGTTATATTTGTCGTTATTTGAGAAACGCTGACTTAAACGATCGTACTTTTACCGTACTGAACTGATTTATTTATTTATTTTTTACTCAAAAAAACTACTCAATTACAGTAACGCGAGTAAATGTAATTCGTTAGTTTCCACCTCTACTATATATATATATATATATATATATATATATATATATATATAATATATAGTATAATATATTATATAATATAATAATATAAGATACTTTATAGATAAACATTATATAAAGTAGAATTTTCAGATTATAAGTACACAAAAAGTAGTCCTTTAATACAATTGAGAACACTTCGTTTTTTCACAAGCGTATGGTAGATAGCATTCGGAGCATTTCATCGATTTAACTGCTATCATCAGTTTTCGGTATGAGAAGGAAAAAGCAGAGAAGGGAATACACCGACCTGGCTGACGTCCATGCTGGTGTCACAGCTGAGAGGCCTGACGGCGGTCAAATCGTTGGTTTTGATCAGGGTAGAGATGATGCCGTTCTGATCCACCTTACGGATCATGGTGGCGTCCACAAAGTACATGAGCCCGTTCTTATCCACAGCAATGCCTGTTAGGTGAGCGTCACAAATAATAATAATAGGAATCAAAGATACGCCGATACGCCTTTCACGCCATTCGCCGCTAACAGGCTTTGCACAAAAATGCATGTTCTATTTACTGTGAAGGAAGGTTCAGCCAAACATTGCTGACAGTCCTCAGAAGTTAAACACCTGATCTGACAGATCTGTGGAAATACAGATTAGCATTCTCAGCCTGTCTCGTGATGTCTAAACATGCTGATGAGCTGTCCTCCAAAGACTGATTTGAAGCATATCTGATCCTCCCGGCGTGAATCTTCACGCTGAATATATACGGCACTCAAAACAGGGAAAAGTGGGCAGATAAAGCCAACTTGAAATATTTGTAAATTGTAATAAGCCTGATAAAAAAAACAAAAAACAAAAAAAAAAAAACAAACAAAATACATGGAAATGTTTACGCCTAATAGAAATGCTAAAACAAATCGGAAACCAAAACGTGCTTGTAATATCAGATTTAGAATTTTATAAAACCTGCTTAATGTTTTGATGTTTGAGAAAAAGCAAAGAAGTGTGAAAATCCCATTGAAACGTTTCGTTCCGAACAACATTGATTCACCAAAAAAAGAAAAATGTGAATTACAATCTATTTTTTCAATCTATAATTCATTTTTTATAACAATGCCTTCATTCATTCATTCATTCATTCATTCATTTTCTACCACTTTATCCAATCTTCCCTCGGTTCACGGGGAATCTATCGGGGAATCACAGGGACGCTTATCTCAGGCGTCTAAGGCATTAAGGCAGGATACACACACACACTCACACACACATTCATACACTAGGGACAATTTTCCAAGGTGCCAATCAACCTACCGCGCATGTTTTTGGACCGGGAGGAAACCGGAGAACCCAGAGAAAAACCCTCTGAGGCACGGGGAAAACATGCACAAACTCCACACACATGGCCGAGACGGGATTCGAACCCGGACCCTGGAGGTGTGAGGCGAACATGCTAACCACTAAACCATCGTACCCCTACGCCTTTATTATGTTTTAATATTAAAAGAAGAAAAAAGGGAGGAAATAGTTTTATATTGTTTTGTACGCACACACACACACACACACACACACACACACACACACACACACGCAAATGATTTAATTTCCTCTATTCATTTAACAGCAATTACAATCTCACAATGCCCTGAAGTACACACTATTTCTATTTTATTAACCTGACTTGGAGAGAAAAGGGATTTTCTTTCTTTTCTTAGGAAGAAATGTCCACTCTGGAGCCATTTACACGTATTATAAATAATAGAATACAATTTAGAGCAACAAGTTCAGAGATCACAGACAATCTAGTAGAACATGGGGCAGGGTGGTGCGAGGGGAGAAGGGTGACGAGTGCAGATGTTCTTCAATGAGTGTCAGAATATTTAGTGTGCCGCATAACACTGCGCTGTAAGACGTCTCAAACTTAAAGGAACTGTTGCTATTACATTACAATGAAAATTACATTACATTAAATAAGATGGAAGGGGCACGGTGGCTTAGTGGTTAGCATCTTCGCCTCACACCGCCAGGGTCCGGGTTCGAGTCCCATCTCGGCCATGTGTGTGTGGAGTTTACATGTTCTCCCCGTGCCTCAGGGATTTTTTCTCCGGGTTCTCTGGTTTCCCCCGGTCCAAAAACATGCACGGTAGGTTGATCGGCACCTTGGAAAATTGTCCCTAGTGTATGAATGTGTGTGTGAATGTGAGTGTGTGTGTGTGTCCTGCGATGGGTTGGCATTCCATCCAGGGTGTATCCTGCCTTAATGCCCATAGACGCCTGAGATAGGCACAGACTCCCCGTGACCCGAGGGAAGATCGGATTAAGCGGTAGAAGATGAATGAATGAATAAAGATGGCAAGAAACTAAAACTAAGGCGAAGTAGAAATATTTTGCATTATGACCAAAAGGTTTGTTTATGTTCGTTTGCTTTTTTATTTGCGTAAAATAAAATTGTGGTCCAAATGCACTACCACTCGCTCTCAACATTCATATACTCTGTATATTGTATGACGTATGCAATCTGCATTGCTGCAGTGTTGGGCTTACACGTAACGGCGTTATGTAGTTACAAAACCATTACAAAATAAATGTAACAGTGATTTGTTACAGCTACTGAGAAAAACTGCAATTAAATGACAGTTACTTTATGAAACAACGTTATAAGGAATGAGCTTTTTTGCTGCACTAGAATAAAGAATAATTGCACATCCGCTACAGTGGGTGGCAGTGGCGCTCTCAGTCTCAGTCCATCCACCCGTCAACATTCTAATGCAGGTACATTTCGAAAAACGTCACCTATTTTTTTGCAGAGGGTTTGAAACCTTTTTCCTTAGAATGTTAACTTAAAGTGCCACCTAGTGGACAAATGAAAGTCATCAAAAAGTAATCCAATGTAACCAGTTACTTTTATAAAATAAGTTTTGTCTGTATAGTCTCGTATAATCTATATTGTCTTGTACAGTCTGCATTGTCTTGTATTGTTTTGTCTGTAAGATAAATATATAGGGTTGTACTTTTGTCTGTCATTACTTCCTCCTTCCTTCTGTCTTTCAAACGTTCAGTCCTTCCTTCCGTCTTTCCTTCCTTTCGAACTTTTTTCCATCCATCCATCCATCCATCCAATCCATCTATTCCCTCTTTTGGCCTGTATTTCCTTGCTTCCTTGATTTTGTCTCCTTCCTTTCTTTCGTTCAGTCACCCATCAGTACATCATCCCCCTCTTTCCATCCTTTTTTCCATTTTTTTCTCTCTACCGTCCCTCTGTTTTTCCTCATTTCCACTTTCTGCTGGAAATTGTTTGTGTCAATACATATGGTCAATAAACCTGATTCTGAATTCCCCTCCCCCCCTTCCCCTCTTAGGAAATTCAGCTGCAATCAATTGTTTTATTACAGCCCACCTAACACGGGTTATTCTAATGGTGTAACTTTCATAATTATATTAAAAGACGTTAATAACTTTGCCATCAAGATGAAAACTGGATAGAAAACTAAGACTCTTCTATTTCCCAGGAGTGAATCACTGAATGGAACGAACACTTCAATCCCTAATTAAAAAAAAGAGAGAGAAAGAAAAACATCTACACATTTTCCCTTTCTGTCCTCGTTTGGACAGAGTGTGGATCTCACCTCTGGGGCTCATCAGCGTGGCCTCTACGGCTTTGCCCCCGTCGCCACATCGCGAGTCGTCGAAGGGGACGCATTGCTCGCCCGTGCCTGCCACCACCTGGGCGTTATCCAGCAGTGGGCGGACACCGCCAAGCGAGCGCACGCGGTAGATCTGTCTGGAGTTGGTGTCTGACAGGAACAGAGCTCCGGAGACTGGATCCACTGCCAGGTAGTACTTATGGCTCGGGCTGTTGCTATGGAAATACGGGGAAAAACGGAAGGAATTTGTCTTAATAGTCTCGGGCCAAGAGCACCGTCACCTTGGTGAGCGTGATAAAATGTTAAAAGCTCATCTGAGCAGAGTAATGAGACTTCTAAAATAAGCTATAAAAAAGGCATCGCTTTGATAGGAGCGCGGAATGGAAAAGAAAGCGCAAGAAATACAGGGGGATTAATAGAGGCGAGGGATGCGAGGATTCTCGCGAAAACTTTCCAGTATGCAAAGGGTACGAGGTTTTTGCGATCAAAACGGTCGTCTCGACCTACAACGAGGAAATAATTGCATATAGATGCCCTCGGCATTGTAACGTGGAAGGTTGCTATGCAGAGCATTTGTTTCATTCCAAAGCTCCTGTGCCGTATTGGAGGCCATAGAGCCGTATTTCCCTCACCTGTGTCTCAGATCTTTATTTCTTCAATGTTGGATCAAAAGATGGAGGGAAAAAAAAAAGAGGAGAGACGCATTAAAAGTTAGAAATGAAACAGTGAGATATTTACCCGGCGAAACACTACAGTCCATATGCCTTACCGTAGCTCCAGAATGGCTGTGGTGTTGAGGGAAGGATACACCCTTCGGACAAAATTAAGGTCGCCTACGTACAGGTTCCCCGCTCCGTCGCATGCCAGGGCCACGGGCGCGAGCAGCTTGTTGCCCTCGGCCAGACCGCTGCAACTGGGGCAGGAGATGCTGCGCCTCCGCCCATTTCCCATAATACTGCCGATGACTGGGGGTTGCTGCTCGGATATGAACACGTTCTCCCCGGACCCCTTATGAAGGATACCTGCGAGACGCATAATGAAGAAAACCGCATGCATTCATTAGCATTCAAAATAAGCATGGGATCCCCCCCCCCCCGTTTCTGTTTTATAGCACGGAATATTCTGTTAGCACGGAATTCACGCAGTCTTCTCCGTTTGTATATTAAATATATCGAATATATTCTGTGCTATTAAGTAAGCGATAAAACAATGTGGCGTGACAGCGTGGATACAACCTTAAACGTTTCCAATGAACGCATGCCACGTAGCGTTTCCGTTTGCCGAGGAGTAGACGTTTATTTTTACTAGAATTTTTTATTCATTTCTAGTTACCTTTAATGCCATAGAACATCATTTGAGCTATGTTATACGGTTTGGCACAGCGGGCTTCCCTAGTTCTCTGCCGCCCGCCCCCACATCACCCTTGCGAAATATATATATATATATATATATATATATATATATATATATATATATATATATATATATATCATATCATTCATTCATTCATTCATCTTCTACCGCTTTATCCGATCTTCCCTCGGGTCACGGGGAGCCTGTGCCTATCTCAGGCGTCTATGGGCATTAAGGCAGGATACACCCTGGATGGAATGCCAACCCATCGCAGGGCACACACACACACACATTCACACACACATTCATACACTAGGGACAATTTTCCAAGGTGCCAATCAACCTATCCATGCATGTTTTTGGACCGGGGGAAACCGGAGAACCCGGAGAAAAACCCCCTGAGGCACGGGGAGAACATGCAAACTCCACACACACATGACCGAGACGGGAATCGAACCCGGATCCTGGCGGTGTGAGGCGAACGTGCTAACCACTACGCCACCGTGCCCCCCATATATATATATATATATATATATATATATCTATATATATATATATATATATATATATATATATATATATATATATATATATATATATATATATATATATATATATATATATATATATATATATATATATATATATTCCTCTTTCACCTTGTGTTATTCTTCTTTTCTTGTCACAATGATAAAATAAAACACAACTTGTATTATTAGTATAGTATTTACAATTACGTTTATGGCATGTGCCAGACGCCATTACAACTTTGCACTTAAGAGTTAAGAACCTTTCTCCGGGTTCCCAGCAGCAGTAATATTATTGCTTTACCCCTGACATGGGTGACTCGACTCTTGGATAAATTCCAACAGCAGAAAACTCACCAGCGATCACACACTTTTTTAATCATGTTTTATTATGCGAGCGTCCGCAACACAAGTCCCTGTATAATTGTTACTTTTAGATCATGCACATTAATAGAAACCTCACAGCTGTTACAACTGTACGAGCTGCTGTTGCAGGAAAGTAATTAACACCTCCCGACCGGAATGCAACGGTGCTGCTGTATCAATATAAAGAGGGTTTGCGGGACATCTTTTAGACTCCGCTTGTGCAGTTAAATCCTTGCGCTTAATAACATACGCGTACAGAATTGCGCCTGTACTCGTGTCTTATGACCACCGTGGTACATTCGGGACATTTTGGCAGACGCCAAAGTGAGCGGGGGGGGCCTTTCTGAAGGGCCCAGCAGGGGGAGCTTGGTGGGGCTGGGATTTGAACTTCAATCCATATTTTAATGCCTCAACCATTCGACCTAACCATGGTCAGGTGTCTTTTTCTTTTCTTCCTTTCTTTACTACTCCATGTGTGTACAGCACATGGGGAGGATGTAGCTCAGCGGTCTAAGGCGCTAGGCTGCTGATTGGAAGATCCGGGTTCGAGCCTCGGTATGACCAAGCCGCCGCCCTTGGGTCCATGAGCAAGACCCTTAACCCTCCAGGGGGCGCCGTATCATGGCCGACCCTGCTCTCTTGACCCCAGCTACCAAAAAAAAACAAGCTGTGATATGCGGAGAAAGAATTTCACTGTGCTTTAATGTATACGTGACAAATAAAGGCCGTTCTTCTATTCTCTCGCTATGAACGAGATGTTTACGCATCTGTAATTACTATGAGAATGAAGCGTGTAAAAAGAACAGAATAGCAACGGCCCGATACACTCGTCTTCTTTAATCCTGCCGTATGTTCAGGAATGCGCATCATGACAATACACACTGAATACACACTGTCCGCTGAGACATTGTTTATATACAGAACCTGATTGGCACGAATGTAAAATTATTTATTAATACATTATTAATTTATCCTATCTATGGCTGTACTTTCTCCTGCACTGGAAGCTCCCCGAGTCATATTCCTTGTGCGTGTAAACATACTTGGCAATAACCTTAAGTTAAGTGTGTGTCGATAGTCATCAGGACATACGGTTGGTCGCTTAGCAATGTGTCATTTGTTGAAGATGGAATGACCGATTTGTACAAGAAGCTTTATGTAAAAGGGGAGGATATGTCCGTCCCGGCCTGATAGGCTCAGCCAATGATGTTTGTAGCTTGCAGCCACGGGAGCAAATGTATGAGACAGAAGGCAGATAGCATTTCTTCCTTACGGGAAAGTAAAAGACTTCACCCAAGTAAAACTGTTCAAATCTAAGTATCCAAAATACTATGATTTATTACGTCTATTATCATTTTAATCAAGGCAGTTTATTTGCAAAGACTCTAATGTGACCTCCCAGCACAACAATCTATTAACAACACGATATTAACGCTATTTGATATCTATCCAAATTATCGGGAGGTGTCAGGGAGGGGGCAGGAATTTCTCCCACCGTTTAGTCCTCTCAAAATTCCTCCGCTTGCTGTCAACACCGACGCCGAACCGTATTACAATTACATTTATGGCATTTGCCAGACGCCCTTATCCAGAGCGAAATGGAGGGTTAAGGGCCTTGCTCAAGGGCCCACTAGTGACAGTGGTGGGGTTTGAACCCGTGATCTTCCGGTCCAGAGTCCAACACCTTAACCACTGGGCTATCACCGTGTATATATATATATATATATATCTTCGTGGTAAGTAGATACCACCGAGCGCCAATATGAAAATATCGGCTACATTTTTAGCTGCTCATCAATAATAAAGAAAGATTTTGCAGGAAAGGTCGGAAACTTTGAAAAATGAATTAAAGTTAAAGTCGACCTAAATACAAAAACGGCTAAAAACAGGTAAAAGAATAACAGACACGCTACTGAAAATCGAATTTTGTCTTAAAAAATCGGCGATTCAGTTTATAAGGACATATCGCGCAACTCTAGATATAGCAAGTGTAAACCTTACACCGAACTTTTTGCTTTTCTTATTCATTCATTCATCTTCTACCACTTTATCCGATCTTCCCTCGAGTCACGGGGAGTCTGTGCCTATCTCAGTCGTCTATGGGCGTTAAGGCAGGATACACATTGGATGGAATGCCAACCCATCGCAGGACACACACACACTCACACATACATACATTCACACACACATTCATACACTAGGGACAATTTTCCAAGGTGCCGCTCAACCTACAGTGCATGTTTTTTTGGACCGGGGAGGAAACCGGAGAACCCGGAGAAAAACCCCCTGAGGCACGGGGAGAACATACAAACTCCACACACACACATGGCCGAGACGGGAATCGAACCCGGACCCTGGAGGTGTGAGGCGAACGTGCTAACCACTAAGCCACCGTGCCCCTTCATCCTGTCTTATTAGTAAGGAAATTACTTTTAGGACAATATAATATTAATATTATCGCTCTCGCTGCCTCTACGAAGTCTGGAGGAATCGCTGGTTGAGAACTTTCAAAACCTAGAGAGCACTGGAGAGGTGGACGGCGGAAAGTGCAGTTGAGGAAATGCGGGGTTAAAAAAGATTCTGCAGAAAATGTTTTTGTGAATATTTTGTTTGTTTGTTTTTTTTTTTTTCCCCTCCTAATATTTTGTCACACCTCCACTGGCTGCAATAACAGCAGTGATCCTGTCAAATAACAAATCCAGCAGTGTCTATATTTTGCCAAATTCATCTCACACTTCCACTGACTGAATGTGCAATTTGGATAAAGTGTGTCCGGTCCGTGGGTCAATTGGTACGGGGTCCGCACAGAAAGAATACCTAACTTACATCATTTTTACTTATTATCTGATTCGGAGCGATGTTTTTTTATTTTTTATTTTGGAAAAGGACCGGATTTTCGCCGCCACGTCTGTCTATGACTCACTCTTGACGCCTGTCAACATGCCTCGGTCACATGACCTTCTTAAAGGTCTAACACATAATACGTTACTGCTCTACTGCGAAATCAAAAGCTTGTAACATGAACAAAAACATGTGCAAGGTAAACGAGCCAGTGATGAGACACAAGAAGAGCCTCAAAGAAGGTTGGGGGTCGAGCCCCCGGTATGCTGCACTCGGGTCCTTGCGCAAGGCCTTTAACCCTCTGTGCTTCAGGGGGCGCCATACCCCAGCTCTGAAAACACAAGCTAGGATATGTGAAGAAAAAATTTCACGGTGCTCTAATGTATATGTGACAAATAAAGACTATTCTATTGTATATGCGGTGACCGGCTCTGACACAATGGAGCTTTCAAAACACCTGCGTTCAAATACCAGTTTTTGTATAATTTTATTTTGCAAAAAAAACGCTAGGGGGCCGCTGCTTTAAAGGACAGTCGTTTAGTGTTTACCTCATTTTTTGCAAATAGGACATTGTAAAACACAAGTAGATTACGGTGAATGAGGTTTTTTTAAATTGAATATTCATTCATTCATTCATCTTCTAGCGCTTTATCGGATCTTCCCTCGGGTCACGGGGAGTCTGTGCCTATCTCAGGCGTCTATGGGCATTAAGGCAGGATACACCCTGGATGGAATGCCAAACCATCACGGGGCACACACTCACACACATTCACACACTAGGGACAATTTTCCAAGGTGCCAATCAACCTACCCTTCATGTTTTTGGACCGGGGAGGAAACCGGAGAAGCCGGAGAAAAACCCCCTGAGGCACGGGGAGAACATGCAAACTCCACACACACATGGCTGAGACGGGAATAGAATCCGAACCCTGGCGGTGTTAGGCGAACGTGCTAACCACTAAGCCACCGTGCCCCTTTATTGAATATAAAAAGGTATATTTTATTGAAATGGTATACGTGCGCATTGGCTCACCGTGGCGTATGTTGAGTGTGTGGTGTTTGTCCAGTGACCAGCCCCCCAGGTTCGACGGCGTGATCTCGTAACCCTGCAGCACTGCTGTTCTCTTCTCCCATAGGATCTGAGTGGGACATGTTTCATACTCGTATCCAACAGACACTAGAGAAGGAAGAGAGAGAAAGAGAGAGAGAGAGAGAGAGAGAGAGAGTGGAGGAGACATACAGAGAAGGAAATAAGTACACACAGAGACGCGCACACTTTATAGCTTCATTTCATTTCATTGCTGACCAGGGACGAGACAACTTATTGCTTCAACTAATTTGAAGAGAACAGCATAGGTCCAGTAGGCCTTATTAGCCGAGAGTAAGGGAGTCTCCATATTAAACGATGTGTGGTTGAGGGAATAACACTCGTTGAGTCATTATATTGTAAAAACGGTCGCGAACCGACTGTCAACCTACGGCGGCAAGAAAACGCTTTCTGTTTGCACGTGTTTTTTTAAAGCGTATGTAAGGTTATATAATCGGGGTATCATTTCAATTTTGGTGATTAGAATTTCGCTGGACTCGCACATCGCACAAACACACACACACACACACACACTCACCTTCATACATACATAAATGATTCTTTTACTGTTTACACTTTATTTACACAGCATTTTATTGTGTATACTGCTCTTTACTTGTCACCTTTTTGCACACATCACTTGTACATTTCTACTACTACATAAATAAAGTGCAATGTGCTGTTGCTGTTTAGTGTTTGTGTATTTGTCCTGCACTTGTGTCTTGTGTTGTCTGTTCTACACTGTTTTGTTTTGCGCTCTTTGCACTAGGTTGCACACGATAACGGTAATATTTAAATTCATGACCTTATGCACAAAAAAGCTAAACCTCTGAACCAATTAACCACTATTTTCCCTTTTTTTTTGTTTTTTACCTTCTGTCCCCACACACTCTTATAGATTTATTCCTATATCATTCTGTTATCATTCCTATATATTTATTCCTATAAATTCCCCGATATCATTCCTATAGATTTATTCCTATGTCATTCCGTTATCATTCCTATAGATTTATTCCTAAATTTAGATTTATTCATTTTATTCCCCTATAATTTCTAGATATCCTATATCATTCCTATAGATTTATTCCTATATCATTTCTATAGATTTATTCCTTTAAATTCCCCGATATTATTCCTATAGATTTATTCCTATAAATTCCCCGATATTATTCCTATAGATTTATTCCTATATCATTCTTATATCATTCCTATAGATTTATTCCTATACATTTCCCCCGATATCATTCCTGTAGATTTATTCCTATATCATTCTTATATCATTCCTATAGATTTATTCCTATACATTCCCCGATATCATTCCTATAGATTTATTCCTATGTCATTCCGTTATCATTCCTATAGATTTATTCCTATACATTTCCCCCGATATCATTCCTATAGATTTATTCCGATATCATTCCTATAAATTTATTCCTATACATTCCCCGATATCATTCCTATAGATGTATTCCTATATTATTCCTATAGATTTATTCCTATACCACTCCTATATATTTATTCCTATATAATTCCTATAGATTTATTCCTATGCATTCCCCGATATCATTCCTATAGATGTATTCCTATATTATTCCTATAGATTTATTCCTATACCACTCCTATATATTTATTCCTATATAATTCCTATAGATTTATTCCTATATCATTCCCCGATATCATTCCTATAGATGTATTCCTATTTATTCCTATAGATTTATTCCTATACCACTCCTATATATTTATTCCTATATAATTCCTATAGATTTATTCCTATATCAGATCCCCGATATCATTCCTATAGATTATTCATTCCTATATTCCTATAGATTTATTCCTATACATTTATTCCTATACATTTCCCCGATATCATTCCGATAGATTTATTCCTATACATTTCCCATATATAACTCCTATAATCTTTTGAATATTTCCATAGATTTCCTGCAAACTTCCTGCCTTCATAACACCCAAAACCGCGCCCTTCTGTCAAACTATAGTATGTTTTTCCGTAGCACTAGAGATCATGCACCTTTCAGTGCAAAAGCTCTTAGATCGGGACGAATATAACTACACCCACTCACCCACCGCCGCGGCCAGACCATACACCCGTTGTCTGTAGGCATCGGTCTTGTCCCAGATGTACGTGTAGGCCAGGTTGGGTGAAGCATGGAACCACTTCTGGAACAAATGCCCCTCCATGGCCACCATCAGATGCACCTTGGCCAGGCTTACAGGCACCAGGGCGGTTGTCATGGTCACTTTAAGCAGCGCGTGATATCCCGACGTCCGAGAGCTCAGATAGCACAGATTCAGACTGGTGCCCGGGATCTCCACTTGCTCATGAAGAACCTAAAGAAAGAGGAAAAAAAAAAACTTTAGAAAACCTATATCCTGCATCAATTTATTATTCATTTAACACCTTAAATATGATAAAGAAATGAAAAATGTATCATCTGAATATTGGGCAGTGATTCAAAGCATGGGGTAAAATAAAAAATAGCTTAAAGGTAGAGAAGGTTACAAGTGATTAGAGAGACGCTCCAGGGAACTGCTGCTCTTTTACACTGCTATGAGTCATTGTTGTCTTAGTCTGTACCGAGCTCCTGCATATTATCACCCTTCAGGCAAACTGTTTTACAGCCCCGGGCTTCACTCATTATTTTATTTTCAGGTTCTATTTGAAATTCGATTCGGTTCGAGATTATTATTATAATTTTTTTTTTAGTTCTGGTTTTTATCAGGCGCAGACTTGAAAAAATGTAGAAAAATGTATTATTTTGTTTGGCTCTGCAACAGGCAAAACATATTTCATTTATAAGAAAGAGACCCATTTGGGTTTTATACACTAATCAGGCGTCGTCTTAGGACATTATAACATAATGAGCTGCAAAGTGAATAACAACATGATTATCTTTTCTGCCTGGTCAAAAACATTTAAATGGAACTGCTCCGAGACGAACTGAATCTCAAGGTCAGAAAGAAAGCTCCTATTAGTGTGTATGATAAGCGGAATGGCAAAGTATTGCTGCTGATGGTTTGAAGAATCAAAATGTTGGCATGCCGAGAGTAAAAAGTAAGTAAAGCTGTTCTTCATGCTCAAGATGGACTTTTGAATGAAAATAATATGCAATATTGATATATTGAAGGTTGGTGGTTCAAGCCCTAACACCTCTAAGCTACCACTGTTGAACCCTTGAGCAAGGCCTTTAACCCTGTTTTCTCCAGGGGCGCTGTGCGATGGCTTGACCCTGCGCTCTGACCCCAGTTTCCTGGGATATGCGAAAATGGGAGGGTGTAGATCAGCGGTTCAAGGCGCTGGGTTACTGATCGGAAGGGTTCGAGCCCCAGTATTGCCAAGCTGCCGCCCTTGGGTCCTTGAGCAAGATCCTTAACCCTCTGTGCTCCAGGGGGCGCCGTATCACGGGCGTATCATCGTCGTATCATGGCGCTCTGACAAGTTGGGATATGCGAAGAAACAATTTCACTGTGCTGTTATGTATATGTGACAAATAAAGGCTAGTTCGTTGTATGTAAACCAATGGAACGAGCACTTCTCTCAAAATATGTCACATCACAGTGTTATCAATTCTGGTAGAAATACATATATAATTTAATATATAATTTATATACATATATAATTATTTTTTTAATATATTATTTAAAAAAATATAATATATTTTTTTGTATTTTTTTATATACAATTTTTCTAGTACAGACGATCCCCACCCTACGAACGAGAGTTACGTTCTAAGAGTTTGTGCGTAGCAGGAATTTGTTCGTAAGTTGTTTGTGGCTATTGACTACGCATGTCTCCTAACTATGTTGGTAAGATATAAACTATAGAAACGATAGTGTGAATGTTACACTTAAGAAAAGAGAATAAAAAGTATAAAATAATACAGTAATGTATACAGTAAGTAAAGTACTGTACTTACATTTACCTTACATTTTGGTGAATTTATCCAGGGCGATGGTACAGAAGTGCTTTAATTACGTAAGTTTATTCAAGAAAGGTTAATACAAACTCAAGTACACAAGAATGACGTTTGCCTTTTTTTTTTTTTTTTTTTTTTTTTTGTTTTTATACTATATGTGGTGGTGATTAGAGGATGGTGGAGGAGGAGGGAGGAGGCGGTGGTAGGCATTACATGGTTATGGCACTCGTTTGCTACGATCTGCATTCGTTAAGCTCCGTGACTCGCTATTGCCATGTTTATTTTCGAATCCGACACAAAAAAGTTTGTAAAGTGTTTGTTCAAAGGGTGGGGGGGCGTCTGTATATTTATTAGCTATATCTATCTATTATATCTAGCTAATATTTTGTAGCTATATCTAGATCTGTATGCATAAACATATAAAAATGTGTAACGTTCTAGACCACCGGTGTGAACTCATTATCACCGTGGGCCACATCTGCATTACGGTTTCCCTCGAAAGGGCTATAAGACAGTATATAGTGTTTGATGAGCGACGTCGCCTCATAACACAAAACACATAGAGCTCCAAACAACATTTCTCCATAAAACGCCGATGTGGAATACGCTGCACTCTAGTGGCGGGATGCCGTCACTTTGCGGGTGACATAGTCGCATGCATTGTGGGAGATGTAGTTTATTGTCAATGCACTCTTTAAAGCAGAATCGCCTTATTTGAAGACAATCATACACCTTTTAAACTCTCGAGGGCCACATCTGGCTCGCAGGCCTTAATTTTGACACGTGTACTCTAGATGATTTCATAAATATTCATTCATTCATTCATCTTCTACCGCTTTATCCGATCTTCCCTCAGGTCACGGGGAGCCTGTGCCTATCTCAGGCATCTATGGGCATTAAGGCAGGATACACCCTGGATGGAATGCAAACCCATCGCAGGGCACACACACACTCACATTCACACACTCACACATTCATACACTAGGGACAATTTTCCAAGGTGCCAAACAACCTACCGTGCATGTTTTTGGACCGGGGGGAAACCGGAGAACCCGGAGAAAAACCCCCTAAAGCACGGGGAGAACATGCAAACTCCACACACACATGGCCGAGACAGGAATCGGACCCTGGCGGTGTGAGGCGAACGTGCTAACCACTAAGCCACCGTGCCCCCTATAAATAATCATGAATAATGTAAATAATAAATAAAAAATCAACAAACAAATAAATAAATAATAAATAATCGCCATGCTGTTCTGCTTCACTGCTAATATTAAACTTTGTAAAGCAAGAATGTGTGTGTGTGTGTGTGTGTGTGTGTGTGTGTGTGTACCTGGCTTTCTGGTATAGTGTGCTTTTCTGTAGGATTAGAGCTGAAGAAAGAAGACAAAGGGGACGCCACGAGCACAGGATGGCTGAAAAGGTCTCACAGGTGGTACAACGTTGCTCTTCAATGTGCTTTTCTGTAGGTCAGCAGCGTAGAGCTGAAGAAAGAAGACAAAGGGGACGCCACGAGCACAGGATCGGGTCTGACAAAGCCGCTCAGGTCACAGCGTGGGATCACAACGTCCTGCGTCTTCATGACCAGAGTGTCCATGGCGTAGAAGCGGTTCCACGGCAGCCACACGGTGCGCTCCTGTTTCAGAAAGGGCGCTCGCTCAAAGCGCAGGGTCAGAGACGCGCCGCCGTTAGCCACCAGATCGAACCTGAATTAAAAAAAAAAACACCCGTCACGTGAACCGCTAAAGTTTATATAGAGGCCGAAGGATAAGACCTGACACTCACATGCCATCCTGACGAGTCATGGTGTAACCGTAATGGGGGTAGTTCACGAAGCTCACGTTGACGCCCACTAGTGGGGTTCCGTCGGATGTCAGGACTTGGCCACGGATCAGAGACGCCAGGCTACGTCCACCATCACCGAATTAAATGAAGATGTAGACAGAAGAAGGAAAAAATAAATAAATATTTATTATCTACATTCTCAGTGGGTTGATCTCAATTACAGCTTAACATTTTTTTTTGTGCGTGTGAAATAGTTTGTCCTTTCGTTCTTGTTATGCCATAAATAAATACCTCCACATTTTCCTGAGGGCTTTTCACACCCCATTAAGCTCCTCTAAATAGACTTCAGCGGACTATAAAAGAATTAGAAGTAGAAATAGATTTTTAAAAAAAGCTACTGTAGGAGAATTAACTAGTCCGACTTTAATCCATGGGATTTATTCTTTGGGAAGAGCGAATCCCTCGAGAACTTCTGAATTTGGAGAGAATTCTTCTGTCTGCCAGACTGGACAGCAAAATGCAGGAGTTGCTGTTTTGGATCTACCACACAAAATGAATTTATAGAAATGGTTTTAAGGTTTTATAGGAACAACAAGGTTGAAAGGCGAGACTTGCGTGGGACGGATTTTACTGTCTGGCTCCCGCAAGGTTCTGTCCCGCTCCTGTGATTGTGTCCTGTTATAATGTTATAATACCCAATATTTCAGTTTTGTCTCGTTCCCACAAATATATGTTATTTTGTGTTGCTCCCGCAAAAAAATACCTTATTTTGTCTTGCTTTCGCAAAAAACATATGTTATTTTGTCTTGCTCCCGCAAAAATACACGTTATTTTGTCCCGTTCCCACAAAATATACGTTATTTTATTCCATTCCCGCAATAATATATGTTATTTTGTCTTGCTTTCGCAATTAATATACGTTATTTTGTCTTGCTTTCGCAAAAATATACGTTGTTTTCTGATGCTCCCGCAAAAATACACGTTATTTTATCCCGTTCCTGCAAAAATATACGTTATTTTGTCCCATTACCGCAAAAAAAATACATTATTTGTCCCGTTCCCGCAAAAATGTACGTTATTTTGTCCCGTTCCCGCAAAAATATACGCTGTTTTGTGTTGCTCCCGCAAAAATACACGTTATTTTGTCCCGTTCCAGCACAAATATAAGTTATTTTGTCTTGCTTTCGCAAAAATATGTTATTTTCTCTTGCTTCCGAAAAAATATACGTTTTGTCTTGCTCCCGTAAAAATAAACGTCATTTTGTCCCATTCCCATGAAAAAATTTTATTTTGTCCCGCGCCTGCAAAAAGACACTCTATTTTGTCCTGTTCCTGCAAACAATACGTCATTTTAACCCGTTCCTACAAAAATACACGTTATTTTGTCCCGCAACCCGCACGCACATGAATTTATTCCCGCACGCACAATCGTCCATCGAATCTTGTTCTGCGCCACACAGTCATTTGCGTCGGGTCCTGCGCGACTGCAGGTCTCTAGACGAAGCTGAACGATCTCGTGACGGAGTAAAGAACAATAAGATTGGAGCGCGTGACCCCGTATTCAATTGGTTTATCTCTTTTAACAATGGACGTTTTCACAAATCATAATTCATTCACAAATGAATCTTTAGAAGTTGATCTCTAACAAGCGAGCCAGACGCAGGCAAGCAACGAACCAGACTTCTAAAGGAAACCCGTCTGTATCTCAGCAACGCCTGGATTATTCATTCAATTCGCCATCGTTTCATCATTTTCCGGTTTATCGGCTGTTCATAGGGCGATATCGTAATGCAAAGACGGAGTCATTACCCACGGGAGCTGTTTATATGAATGATATTCAGAAGCCGTCTTCATGGTTTGCACTATAAGCGGAACCATTGACTTTAACCGTACGTATCTTTAGACGGTCCATGTGAAGTCATTTTCTGCAGAAGGTATCTTAAAATCAATTTCACAAGGCAACCAATAGACATGCTAATACGACGAGTATTGAGTAATAAGACTTCTATTTCTTGACCCTGTTAGGAACCTGACTGCCTCATTGGGAACCATTCATTCATTCATTCATTCATCTTCTACCGCTTTAACCGATCTTCCCTCGGGTCACGGGGAGTCTGTGTCTATCTCAGGCGTCTATGGGCATTAAGGCAGGATACACCCTGGATGGAATTCCAACTCATCACAGGGCTCATACACTAGGTACAATTACAATCAACCTACAGTGCATGTTTTTGGACCGGGGAGGAAACCGGAGAACCCGGAGAAAAACCCCTGAGGCACGGGGAGAACATGCAAACTCCACACACACATGGCCGAGACGGGAATCAAACCCCGACCTTGGAGGTGTGAGGCGAACGTGCTAACCACTAATCCACCGTGCCCCCTTCAATAGGAACCAATTATAGGCAAGATTAACGCAAGTGACATTATAGAAAGCTACAACTTGATGGGATTAAAGATCAAACACAAAAGGTCCTTTCTTTTAAAAGCGCACATTTATGATTTTGGTTATTTTTATTTTTTATGATTATTTAAGGATTAATTCGTTCGGATCAAAAACGAAAAGCGAATTCTAAGAGATATAAAGTGGTGTTATTTAACTGAAGGCTCTCGTGCTTCGCCGTGCTTTCATGGGCTTTTTCCTGAAGCAGTGAACGCGTGCCAACTGCTCTCCTACTGTTCTTTGTTGCACAAAACATCCTGTGTGTGTGTGTTTGTGTGTGTATGTGTATGTGGACCCATCAAATTCATCATTTCACACTGCTAAAACGTGTCTGTGCCACACAAGGCAATGTGTGATAAAAAAGAAGAAAGGAGGGGGAAAAAAAACCACAGCAGTGCTATTTCTGTAATGTACCTGAAAGATTATCATGAAAGCATATTTGCATTCAGAATGTTTGTGATTCTGGAACGATTCAAATCTGTTGAAGTGACGGAGTGTGACGCTTTAAAATGGGGAAGAGTGTTGATGAATATCCAGCAAGAAATAGGATTTATTATTATTATTATTATTATTATTATTATTATTATTAGCCTCTGAGTATCTGTCATCTCGTTTATGACGCGATGCTTTAGGTCTGACCTTGATTTCTTCATGGTCATGTAAATTTCAATATCCAGCAAGAAATAGGATTTATTATTATTATTATTATTATTATTATTATTATTATTATTATTATTATTATTATTATTATTATTGTTATTATTATATTATTAGTCTCTGAGAATCTGTCATCTCGTTTATGACGCGATGCTTTAGGTCTGACTTTGATTTCTTCATGGTCATGTAAATTTCAATATCCAGCAAGAAATAGGATTTATTATTATTATTATTATTATTATTATTATTATAATTATATTATTGTTATTGTTATTATTATTATTATTAGTCTCTGAGAATCTGTCATCTCGTTTATGACGCGATGCTTTAGGTCTGACTTTGATTTCTTCATGGTCATGTAAATTTCAATATCCATCAAGAAATAGGATTTATAATTATTATTATTGTTAGTCTCTGAGAATCTGTTGTCTCGTTTATGAGGCGATGCTTTAGGTCTGACCTTGATTTCTTTATGTAAATTTCAATATTCAGCAAGAAATAGGATTTATAATTATTATTATTATTATTATTTTGTATTATTATTATTATTATTATTATTATTATTATTATTATTAGCCTCTGACTATCTGTCATCTCGTTTATGATTCGATGCTTTAGGTCTGACCTTGATTTCTTCATGTAAAATTTCAATATCCATCAAGAAATAGGATTTATAATAATAATAATAATAATAATAATAATAATAATAATAATAATAATAATTATTATTATTATTATTAGCCTCTGAGTATCTGTCATCTCATTTATGACGCGATGCTTTAGGTCTGACCTTGATTTCTTCATGTAAATTTCAATATCCAGCAAGAAATAGGATTTATTATTATTATTATTATTATTATTGTTGTTATTATTATTATTATTATTAGCCTCTGAGTATCTGTCATCTCGTTTATGACGCGATGCTTTAGGTCTGACCTTGATTTCTTCATGGTCATGTAAGATTGTTATCATTAGTGTGGGAGGTTGATGAAAGACACCCGTCCTGGTCTTTTTATTGCAGCGTAGATGTGCTTTAATTTTCACCTTGAACTATAGAGTGTTTATCGTGCGCTATAATACGCAGTGTCTGGAAGGTTACTTTGGAAATGTAATTGATTACGGATTACAAATGACCCTATTCAAAATGTCACAAGTAGTGTAACTTTTCAATTACTTTATAAAAGTAACTGATTACATTGGATCACCTTTTTGATTGCTTTCATTTGTCCACTAGGTGGCGCTTTTAAGTTAACATTCTAAGAAAAAAAATGGTTCTGTTTTTCTAAATGAAACTGCGGCAGATTGTCATCAGTTCAAATCAAAATCACGTTGAAAATCACGCTAAGGCACTAATTTGTTGAATTGTTCAGACGTAATTTGTAATCTTTAACATTTTCATAATGTTACACATGTAACTAGTTACTCATATATATATATATATATATATATATATATATATATATATATATATATATATATATATTTATATATTTCTTCATATATATATATGATATATGTGTGTGTGTGTGTGTGTGTCAAAATGAGACATGTTAACCATAATAACCATAATAAGCATATACCATAATACCATTCCAGTACCATAATAAGTATGGTAAGTTACCTGGCGTTGAAAGGGTTACTTCCTTGGATGACGTGCGTACCGTCTCTTCCTACCAGCACCTTGACTCGGTCGTAGAAAGAGCTGACTTGTTTCCCGCCTGATTGGCTTTTCTGAATAATCTGAAGCGGGTCACGTGACCCACGACACAGCGGATTGCTCAGGCAAGGGCTCTGAGCGCAGCAGTCTGGATCCATGCAGTCGACCAGGCCATCTTACAGGAGGAAATAAAACACAAATGTATGTTAAACATGTCAGGTTTGGAATTATTGGCATTATTGGAGGAAATAATAATAAAAAAAAAAACAGGGAGCAGGTTAATGAGTGGAGTGTTATATCACACAAATGAACATATGGGAGAATTACATATTTAGGTTTTTGGAGGCTTTAATTTAAGGTTGTAAGTTTGGTGGACATTTAGAAGGAGATAATATTCATTTGCGTTACACTCTAGAATGTTAGATTAAAGAATTGAGATAAACAAGGATAAAAAAATAATAAAATTAGGGCTGTCAAAATGATACGTGTTAATAATGCGCTTATAGAAATGAATTTTAACGACACTAATTTCATTAACGCGAGATTAATGCAACACACGCATTTCCTTTTGATGCTTTTTTATTAAATAAATAAATAAATAAATGAATATATATATATGATATATATAGATATATATATGATATATAATAATATATATATATAATATATATATATATATATATAAATACATAAATATATAAATAAATAAATATAAAAAAATAAATCAATCAAATATATAAGATATATATATATATATATATATATATATATATATATATATATATTTATATTTATGTTGCTTTCTTAAATCAAGCACCAAAATCCTCTAGGATGCACATACACACACACACAAAAGAACTCTACAATTCATTATATAGCAGTTTTGTTTCACCGAGATCAGATTTTTGACTTAAATAACCTTTTATTTATTTTTATTTTTTCTTATTTGTCACATATACATTAAAGCACAGTGAATAATTTTCTTCGCATATTCCAGATTGTTTGGAAGCTGGGGTCAGAGCGCAGGGTCAGTCATGATACACAGAGCACAGAGGGTTAAGAACCTTGCTCAAGGACCCTATCTTGACGATACCTGGGCTCGAACCCCCGACCTTCTGATCAGTACCCCAGCGCCTTTAAGCACTGATCTACACCCCTCCCGAAATCTGAACTAGTAACATAACTAGTACCTGAAATGTAATAACTGTGCATCTGGACACCTGATTGGCTGAATTTGAACGAATGCATGAAAAGTTAAAGTGGGAAAGGAAGCAGCATTTCGTCGTTAAAGCTCAACGCGGGTTACGGTTCGCTTTATTTTAGAGGCTGCGCTGCTTAAATGTGAAGTTAGACAACCAAAGAACACCATAATACGTCTGCTAAACAAGTCATAACTCAAATGAGAATACCCGCGTCTCGGCTGTAATTAGATCAGCAGACAGTAATGAGTAGACGTCTATGCTTAATGATGATCTCGTTCCGATTTTCTCGTCCTGTCTGTCCCGGCCTTAGCCTCTGTTTTTTTGTCTTCCCCTGCTCGTCTTTTAATCATTTCTATCAAATTTGCATCAAAGTCGTGGAGAACATCGCATGCCATCCAGAGGGGCTTCTCGTCTTTTATACCCTTTCATTCTTCGTCTCTCTCTCTCTCTCTCTCGCCGTATGTACACACTCGTTTTTTAAGCACCATTCCCCAAATACACCAGTCCCATCTGTCTGCAACACGCAGCAAACGCGCAGCGCCGTGACTTTTTACAAGTCTTTGTACTCTCCGACTCGACCGTCTCTGATCTGCACGCTTTCTCTGAAGTAACTCCCCTGTAGCAGGAAAACGCACACGGAGAACGAGAAGAAAGGACGTACGTGTGCCTCTGACACACACACAAAAAAAAAAACGAGTGACAGAGTCGGCGCGGAAAGTGGGAAAGAAAGGAGGAATGGATTGAAGGACAAACGGTTTAATCTCTCCGCGCAACCCAGGGGCTAAATTGGAGATGGGGCTCAAGGGAGCTTTGGTTTCTGTGAACGGCAATTAAAATTGGGCTCCGCTAGAATAATTTGATGGAAATGTAAATCAGAGCAAAGCATAATGGGGCTAATAATAATAATAATAATAATAATAATAATAATAATAATAATAATAATAATAATGACGCCAAGGCTACAAACTGACAAAGAAAATGAGATGTTAAGGTGTGGACATCATATAATAGTAAAAATAAGGTTTTTAACGGCTTTGTTTCCTTTCTAACAAGGCATCAGTTTCATTAGAAGAAAATAAAAAGGTTAAAAAAAAAGTTAAAATAGCTAAAATAAATGCACATTTATGAACAAATAGCTTTTCTCAAACTCGTAATATATTTTGAAATAATACTGTCAGGGCTGTCAATAGATTCAAATATTTACTAGCGATTAATCGCACAATTTCCATGAATTAACTCCAGATTAAACATTTCGCAAATGTACCGTAAATGAATACTTTGCATATTTCTAACAGATGATTCTTTAAATATAAAAATTTCACACAAAATCTCTCCCTTTATTAAAATTCTTTATTATTTATAATGTTTATTTCAAATTAGATATTATTCTTTTGATATTCATTTCTTGTACATTTTTTAGTGGTTGTTTTAATTGTTAAATACGGTACGTGGCTCCTTTAAGAATTATGTTCCGGTTTCGGTTGCTTTCCATATAAACGGGTGATACCTTTAGGTTCCATACGTTAATACAGTGAGGAGCCCAAACTGTTGTGAATGCGCAGCTATTAAGTGTAAAAACATATAATAAATAAAATAATATAAAATAACATAAAAAAAACACATCTATCACTTCTTTTATATTCCATCCTAACCTATACTATAGTATATTATAGTGTACTATATGATGCTAAAATGAACTCTATGAAATGATATGAAATGATATGTTCATATCATTTCATATCATTTCATAGAGTTCATTTTAGCAATTATATTTTAGTAATTATACTTCTGTACAGCACACCTATCCTATGTGGCTGCTTGGTGTATTATATTTCACTAAAACTCTACTATATTATACCTCTCAAAACTATACTATACTACTCCACACTACACTATACTACATGATCCTATACACTAAACAATAGTGTACTATTTTATACTACACTACACTATACTTTACCACACTAGACTACACTATTTTACACTATTCTATAAGTATACTATACTACCCTATACTATACTACATTACACAATAGTATTCTATTCTATACTAAATATACTATACTATAACTACAGTACACTATACTTCACTACACTACACAACTCTACACTATACTTAAACTACACTACACTATACTGGAGAATAATATTAATATTTATTTTATTTATTCCTAATATAATAAGGTTTTTAGAATCTGTTTAAGTGAAAGGGAAGGATGAAGGGACATTGATTCATCCATACGGCGGAGGTGGAGGTGGAATCAAGATGGACAGTGTAATGCCGTCTCTTGGGAAAGGTGTTCGGTGGCCATGTGATCACCCAGAATTCATACCGTCTGAAGCTGCCGCGTTCATAACGGCGATTTTCAACACGCTGCATTAGGAGGTGCATTTTTACGAGGAGCGCCAGTATCGATTTCGCCGATTCACATCACTATATATTACACACCTCGTGTCTGCGGAATAAGCTTTTCAATTTCACTTTAGGGATCTATCGCACGGCTGAATGCGCACGCTATAAAACCTCATCGAATTCCTTCGCAGGGACGTGCCGCGCTGCATGATCCCAGCGTTTCTCCGGGTTGCGTCTTAATTGCGGGGCTGGGATTGATTCTCACCTCCTTCGTTGTCTTTGTTGTCATTGCAGGAAATCTCCATGGCAACGCTGCAGCCTGTTCCCCGCCAGCCAGTGTGGCATTCGCAGTGCCAGCTGTTCTGACCCATCATGCACTGGCCGTTACCATTGCACAGGCCCGGACACCCGTCTGTAGGCGACAAAGAGATAGTGAGATCAATCAGAGAAATCTGTCTATATATAATTCCAGTATGTAAAAAAAAAATACACACACATATACTGATTATATATATATATATATATATATATATATATATATATATATATATATATATATATATATATTATTTCAGTATGTAAGAAAAATATACACACACACATGATTATATATATCAGTATGTGTGTGTGTGTGTGTGTGTGTGTGTGTGTGTGTGTGTGTGTGTGTGTGTGTGTTGTGTGTGTGTGTGTGTATTTTTCTTTATCAACAGGATTAGCCAATCAGATAAGTCAGATTTGAGATGTGGTAAACTGCAACACATTTACTGCAGAGAAAATAAAATATTGAATGTCATTCCTTCATTACTAACATGTTTGAATAATTTCCTATGCAACTGTCACAAAGGCGCCATATAAGACCATAATATTAATAGTGCAAGATTGGTCGACGGTGCGTTAAATGATTAAAATAACAAATTGGTGCCATCGCTTCTCCAACTGCTGTTTGGCATCCGCCCAAGATGTGCGAGTGTGGCAGACTTCTTAATTTAATTGTACAGATTACACAGTGATTTTATTTCAAATATTCTTTCATTTCCCCCTAGGAAATTACTTCGATATTACTGGTGACTGTAAAAGGTCGGTGTAATGCAAAAGACCTGCAATGTAAGAAAGGTAAGTTCAGGAAACAATTTCATACGCGGTATGATGCTATACTGCACTATTATATATTATACTATATTGTATATTGTATATTGTATATATTATATTGTACTATATTATACTGCAGTGTACCACACATCATTATATACTATACTATACTATACTTCGGCTGCTCCCGTTAGGGGTCACCACAGCGGATCATCCTTCGTCATACTACCTGGTACTCTACAGCTGCCTCTTACACACCAACTACCTGCAAGTCTTTCACTATACAATACTATTCTATATTATATTATACTATATGAAACTCAACTATACTCTCTTTCTCTAAATTATACTACACTACACTATACTAAACTACCTAACCTATACTATAGTATATTATAGTGTACTATATGATGCTAAAATGAACTCTATGAAATGATATGAACACTAGTAATTATACTTATGTACAGCACACCTATCCTATGTGGCTGCTTGGTGTATTATATTTCACTAAACTCTAATATATTATACCTCTCAAAACTATACTTTACTACTCCACACTACACTATACTATTTTACACTATTCTATAAGTATACTATACTACCCTATACTATACTACATTACACTACACAATAGTATTCTATTCTATACTAAATATACTATACTATAACTACAGTACACTATACTTCACTACACTACACAACTCTACACTATACTTAAACTACACTACACTATACTAGAAGACATGCTACTATACTACACTAACACTCTAAGAGATACTACACTATATTAGACTATACTACATACACGATACAGCCAAATATCGTGATACAGCCAAATACGATACAGTTCTCATCTGGAACATAACTAACAGCAAGTTGCAGATCATCTTAATATTTGTGTAAATCTGTAACGAGACCAAATGTTCAGGGAAGTTAGGGATAACATTTTAACATGTTTTCACCAACAAATTAATTTTGGTTTATAAATTGACAATGTCTAGATGATATAAGCTACAATGGTATATATAATACAATAGTATACTAATCTATACTGCACTACACTTCACAACACCACTACAGTATAAATACACTACACAACCATATACTATGTTTCACTACCGATACTAAACTATATTATACTACACTATATTATACTAAACTATACTACACTATATTATACACTATTACACAACACTATACTACACAATACAAAAACAATATTATATTATAGTACACTACACTATACTAGACTATATTATACTATATTACACAACACTATGCTACATAATACTAAACAATATTATATTATAGTACACTAGTATAGTGTATACTACACTATATTATACTACATTACACTACACTATACTGCACTATACTCTACTTATATTATACAATATTACGCAACACTATACTACGCAATATTATATTATAGTACACTACACTATACTACACTAGTCTACATTATATTATACTATACTACACTACACTATACTACATTATACGATATTACAGAACACTATACTACACAATATTATATTATACTATACTACACTACATTATACTACATTATACAATATTACAGAACACTATACTACACAATATTATATTATACTACACTACACTATACTGTACTTCTTGTACGTCGCCCTGGATAAGGGCGTCTGCTAAATACCGCAAATGTAAATATAAATGTAATACTATATTATACGATATTACAGAACACTATACTTCACAATATTATATTATACTATACTACACTACACTATACTACATTATACGATATTACAGAACACTATACTTCACAGTATTATATTATACTATACTACACTACAGTATACTACATTATACGATATTACAGAACACTATACTACACAATATTATATATACTAGATACTACACTACACTACTACTACATTATAAGATATTACAGAACACTATACTTCACAGTATTATATTATACTATACTACACTACACTATACTACATTATACGATATTACAGAACACTATACTACACAATATTATATTATACTATACTACACTACAGTATACTACATTATACGATATTACAGAACACTATACTACACAATATTATATTATACTATACTACACTACACTATACTACATTATAAGATATTACAGAACACTATACTTCACAGTATTATATTATACTATACTACACTACACTATACTACATTATACACTACACTAACTACTAACACTACTACAATACACTACAGATATTACAGAACACTATACTACACAGTATATATATTATACTATACTACACTACACTATACTACATTATACGATATTACAGAACACTATACTACACAATTATATTATACATTATACTACACTACACTATACTACATTATACTATATTATACGATATTACAGAACACTATACTTCACAGTATTATATTATACTATACTACACTACACTACAGTATACTACATTATACGATATTACAGAACACTATACTACACAATATTATATTATAGTACTCTACACTACATTATACTATACTACACTACACTATACTAGACTATATTATACTACACTATTTGATTGGATTACAGGAGGTTCTCCATTGCTGCAATGTATGCTTTCTATGTTGATATGGTTCAGTTGTGCACGACACTCCAGCCTTTACATGTCTCTACTTTGCTTTGTGCACATCATCTTGCAGAACATATACAGTTCAAATGTCACGGCATGGTTATGCAGAGACACTCCAATGGCCGGTGTCCACAAACGTTTGGCTGAAATGGCTATAAGGAGATTTATGATCAATGTAATGCTGTATAGATAAAAAGAGATGATGCTTTTATATTTCACCATCTGAGGCAAATTAGCAAGCGCAAGAGCACTTGAGGTACTTGAGCATTTACTGTCTTTAAACATGTGAATAGCACTCACACACACACACACACACACACACACACACACACACACACACACACACGCTTTCTCTCTCACACGCACACACAAACACATGCACACACACCTACAGTGTTGAACCACAGAGAAGCTAATTAGTATTCTACCTGCGTTGAGCTGTTATTAGTATTCCAGCAAATTTACACAGTAGTTGTACTGCAGAATCTCGACTAGACTAGCGCAAGGTGTGCTCTTTCTTCTTGTAAGCTCACACACACACACACACACACACACACACACACACACACACACACACAGACACGCACACTTACTTATGCGGTACACAAAATGAGCTATCTACACAAATCTGCCCTAATTCTTTGACATATGGTGTATTGTAACAACAGGCCTTTATAAATTATTTCATCATTATTGAGCAAAATTTGAATAAGTCATTAGCGAATGACTAAAAACCGAATTGATTTCTCAGCCCAGCTGCTGCCGATTCATCAGACAGGATGAAAACGGAGGTATAAAAGCCTCTAAATGAACGCTAGGAGGAAGGAGGCGTGGTCTGTGTATCTATCACGGGACGTGTCATTGTTGTCTGGTCACAGTATAGTGGGCGTGGCTTCCGTATCTATAAGTGCAAGTGAATGGGGCGTGTCCTCTCTATGTCAAAGTCCCAGGAAAAAGGTGTGGCCTATGTGTCTGTCCGTTACAGTCAATGGGACAGTCCGGTCAGAGTACAAGAGGCGTGGTCCCTGTGCGTATCAATACCAGCAAAGGGGGTGTGGCTTTTTGTATGTTAGTGTCGTGGAAGGTGTGGCCTCTGTGTCAGACGATGTAACGTGGCCTTTTTGCCAGTCTAGTCACAGTAAACGAGGTTACAGCTCCTGCATCTATCAGTCCCAGAGAATCGGACGTTGATTGTCTATGTCAATGTTATAGAAGAAGGCATGCCCTTGTGTCTGTCCGTTACATTAAATGAGACATGGCCTTTCTGTCTGTCAGTCAAAGTACGAGAGGTGTGGCTTCAGTGCGTGTTAAACCCCAACCCCCCTCCCCCACAAGTGTATCACAATAACGCACTATGAAAATACCACTCTCTTACAAATAAATAAATAAACACCTCTTGGCCATTCCCTTTGGAAATGGGGGGGAAAACAGCAAGCTGCTTGTAGTCAGATGGTAATCATGATACGTCTGCATGTTATGTCAAAGCTCTTGAGGCTTTTCTATGACTGCGTGGCATCTGACAGTTACAGACATTAGCATTCAATCCTCTGAGTGATGTATAAACTGTAGGCTGATAGATCACAACAGCTGTCGACATGATTCGGCTGCTGTTAGTGACACTGCGATGCCCTCAGAGTCTGCACGTGTGGTGCCTGTGTGTTTTCTGTTTGTTGCGTGTGTGTGTGTGTGTGTGTGTGTGTGTGTGTGTGTGTGTGCGAGAGCGTTTACCGATGGTGCAGTGCTCGCCGTTCCAGCCCCGCTCGCACTGGCACTTGCCGTCTCTACAGGAGCCGTGTTTCACACACAGCGGGTTACAGAGCCTCTGATCACATCCAGCACCTGCCCAGCCCTCTTCACAGTGACACACACCACCTACACACACACCATGACTTCCGCAGTCTGCGGAACACACCTCTGCACATGGTGGCAGAAAGAGAAGGTGTGTGTGTGTGTGTGGGGGGGGGGAGATCAGATAGGGACGACTTAAAAAACACATCTCTGAAGAATTGAGGAAATAGCAACAGATGAACACAGAAAAAAAGCAAAGAATACAGAAGAGAAGACAGAAAAAGCAAGAGTAGGGAAATAAGTGAAAGAGAAAAAGAAGATAGAAGGAAAAAGAAAAGGACGTAGAAAAGACAAATGGATTAAAACAAATAGGAAAATACGACAAATAGGAAATAAAACGGAGAAAGGAAGACGGGAAGAAGGCCTAGATGACCTCATGAAGAAAGGGATGCAAGAGAAAAAGTGAAAAAAAAGAGAAAAAGAAAGAAAAAATGACGGAAAAGGAACTTCGTAATAAGAAGAAAATAGAATTGGTGAGAGGAAGAATGTGAAAACAGGTGAAAATAAGAGGGTCAAAAAGGAGAAAAGTACACTTGAAAAAGGGGGGACAATGCAGAAGAGAAGAAGATTAAAGGGTCAATCATCGGGAAAGTGGAAAGAAACGAAATGAAGCAGAAGTGAGTACCGACCCGTGGAGCAATCAGGGCCCATCCAGTTGGGTTCGCAGGTGCAGAGACCCGTGTCTGCGCTGTAAACTCCGTGACCATGGCACTGCTCCGGACACTGAGACCTGGGAACGTCGCACAGCGGCCCGGTCCAGCCTGGCTTACACAGACACTGAGCCGATATGCAGGTTCCGTGACCCGAACACGCTGGATCCAGACAATCAACTACGACCAGGGGAAAATAAATAAAAAAAATAAGGAAAATTCAGAGTGAGTTGTCACAAACATGGCAAATAAACTCTGTACACCTAAACATTTCTAAATGGCTACAAAAGCCCTGAAGATCATTTTTGGATCTTGCACTTTCTTTCTGTCTTTTTTTTTACTATACGAGAACTTGTTTTGGGTACGGTGGCTTAGTGGTTAGCACGTTCGCCTCACACCACCAGGGTCCAGGTTCGATTCCCGTCTCGGCCATGTGTGTGTGGAGTTTGCATGTTCTCCCTGTGTCTCAAGGGGTTTTTCTCAGGGTTCTCTGGTTTCCTCCCGGTCCAAAAACATGCACGGTAGGTTGATTGGCACCTTGGAAAATTTTCCCTAGTGTATGAATGTGTGTCCTGTGATGGGTTGGCATTCCATCCACGGTGTATCCTGCCTTAATGCCCATAGACGCCTGAGATAGACACAGACTCCCCATGACCCGAGGGAAGATCGGATAAAGCGGTATAAGATGAATGAATGAATGAAGAACTCGTTTTCATGCCTCCTGGGATTTTTAACAGAGTACCGTGAGCGAGTGAGTTTCAGGACAATTCTTTTAAAAGCCTGATCAATAAGGCCAATTGAATCCCCTTCGTTCTGTTCATGATGTATGTGCCACCACTGCTGGAGATATTAATATAACACAGATACGGAAAAATTCATCCGGCCAGGAAAGGATTGTATTTTTATTACACGTTTAGATCTCATCAGGGATTTTTTTTCCCTCCCCGCTGTGCATAAAAAACAACCCACAGCGCAAACAGCTGTTTGCTTTTCAACGACTCCCCGACCCCTGACCTCGTACTGTTCACTGTTTTCATCCATAAGTGACGATTTGGACGTGTTTACGTGCTCTCAATAATGAAAAAAAAAAGTCTCCACTTTCCAGACAGCGATCCCTGTGAATGTGCTGACATTGTGAATGAATAAGAATAACTGTTATGTCATATATACATTATAGCACAGTGAAATTCTTTCACAGTGAAAGCTAGGGTCAGAGCGCAGACATGATACGGCACTCATGGAACGCCGAGGGTTAAGGGGCTTCTTCAAGGGTGGAAGCTGAGCGATACCGGAGCTCGAACCCCTGACATTCCAATCAGTAGCCCAGTGCCTTAAACCACTGAGAGGGACTACACCCCCTCTCCTATTCCTGTTGGGCTCCTCTGTAATATGAAACATACACCAAGCCGAGGTTGTTAAACTGCCAATAAATAATGCTGACTGATATCATCTCGTGAAACGCAGCATTTTTGCACTCGATGCCCGTCACGGAACCGCGTTCTGCAGCTGGAAGTAACCGTCCGTACCCTGTTATTCCAAATCACAAACAGCGTTTAAAACACCTGCTCTATTCGTTGTGTTATCGAAACAAAGCTGTTTTCTATTTTGCAAATTGAATACAATAAGCCTTCTTTTGTAGTAAGTGGTATTCAAATTGTTCCTTGCGAGGCGAAGAACAAGGGATGTGATAAAGGAAATGAGGAAATGGTAGGAGGCGACATAATGGAATTAGATGCAGGAACAGAGAAAGAGAAAAGATAAGAGGAGCAAGAAGAAGGGGGGAAGAAGACTTGTATAACCGAAGAAGAAGAAGAAGAAGAAAAAGGGAGAAGGAGGACGTCGAAAGGAAAATGGAGATGAGAATAAAAGATAAGTGATGGAGGGTACAGGGGAAAGAAAGAGGGCAAAAAAAAGAAAAGATAATGGAGAAAAGATGAAGAGGTGGAGAGACAGGAAAAGGTAGAAAAAAAAAACAGGACGTGAATGGGAAATGAAGGAAGGGGTAGTTACGATTTTGGACCTTTGCTCAGAAGGTCATGAGTTCAAATCCCACCACCACTATGATGACAATGGTGGGGCATTGATGAGCGCAAACTTTTAACCCTCAACTGCTATAAATGAAATGGGAGCTGGTAGCTCAGTGTTTAAGGCATTGGAGAAGATCGCAGGTTCAAATCAAAGTACCACCACCAAGCTGCGACTAGTTGGCCCTTGAGCAAGGCCCTTAACCCTCAACTCCTTTGGACAAGGGTGTCTTCCGTATAAATGTGTAGGAATGAAAATCCCTGATTGTTCCATGTTGACACGGTCCGGGTTCGATTCCCGTCTCGGCCATGTGTGTGTAAAGTTTGCATGTTCTCTCCGTGTCTCAGGGGGTTTTTCTCCGGGTTCCCCGGTTTCCTTCCGGCCGAAAAACATTCAGGGTAGGTTTGATTGGCACCTTGGAAAATTGTCCCTAGTGTGTGAATGTGTGTGTGTGAATTTGAGTGCGATAGGTTGGCATTCCATCCAGGGTGTATCCTGCCTTAATGCCCAAATACGCCTGAGATAGGCACAGACTCCTCGTGACCCGAGGGACGATCGGATATAGCGGTAGAAGATGAATGAATGAATGAATGTATACATGGAAGTGTAGGAGTGTCCCCAGTCTCCGAATCTCTGTGTTTAAGGCCGCGTTGAGGTGTCATTAAACACGAGTGTGGGGGGGCTGGGCGGTCTGGATCCTCTTCTCAGCAGACCGGGCTCCTGCAGATGTTACCCTCTTCCCGAAAAGTAAACTCCAGGTTGTTGTTTTTGACACCAATGTGGTGATCCATTGGAAGCAGAAGAATTTGCTTGGCACGTTTCCAAAACTCTGTGGCCGGAATGCTGGGGTGATTTATTGCTATGCGAGGGGACCATTTTAAAGGCGATAGTGTGTTTAACGTCGATAATTAAAGTCTTGAGCTAGTTTCGAAAGGTTGAGATACCACCTTGTATGAGACACAACAAGTCGTGGAGAAAGTGGAAGACGGAAAGGAAGAAAAAGAAATGGGACAGATGCCATGGTGGATGGGGACCGACGCAGATGTTAATTACAGGGATGCAGAGTCTCACCTTCCTCGCAGTTCTCCCCACGGTATCCTGCCGAGCACACGCAGGTGCCGTGGGTGCAGGTGCCGCGGCCGCCGCACTCGGGGTCGACGCACTGCGCTGCCGGGACGTCGCACTCCAGGCCTTTCCAACCGCTGTAGCACACGCACATCCCCTTACTGTACTGTCCGTTTCCGCTGCACAGCACGGGACACGCGGCTACGACAAGAAAAAAAAAAGCGTAATTAATGCAAAGCGCTGAGAAACATGGAATCAAAGAGCTACCACACAGTCCTTGCTTAAACAAACATCTGGCAGTGGGGACTTATTTATTATTCATAGCGTAATATCAGCGATTGTGACTGCGTATAAGGAAATGATATAAAAGCACTGGGGGGTGGGGGGGAAGGGGTGGAAAATGCGCTACGATAAACACCCAGCGCACAAACGAACGCTCAGCCAGGCCTACAGATACGGCACGGAGGAAATACAACTCACACGCTCATATATTATTCAGATGAGGGGAAAAAAATAGAGAGAAATATCTGCTGAAGTGGAGTCTTGTGGTGAAAAGGCTGCAGTGTGCTCTCGCCTGTCTTTTTTTTCCTTTTTTCCTCTATTCTGTACCGATTTCAGCCTTCCGTGATTTTTCTATGCTAATTTTAACAACACGTAAAACGTCTTCAAACCCAAATACCTTGAATTTTCAAGCGCTTTTAGCCGGGCTATAAAATAATGGCATATATTACAAGCGCCGTATCTTTTTAGCCCGGATCTCAAAACGTTGCCTCAGAAAACAAACAAAAAAACAAACAAAAAACACTGCTTTATTTCTTAACAAAGTGAAAGTGACTTTGTCATCGAGATGGCTGTATTTTTTTTATGCTGTCAGCTTTGCTTTTGTTCATTACATAAACACCAGTAAATCATACAGTGACAGAAAGGGCAACAGCAACAGTTTTTTTTTGCTGAGTCACTCGGGGATATCAGGCTAAATCTAACTGAGCACTAAAAAAAAACCCCTCAGAGTGCACTGTTTCTGTTTTCTCTAGAAACTTCCTTTGTCTAAACATCACCGTAACTGTCTAAATGTTATCAAATTAATGCACAACTTGCTACAGACTCAGTAGCATAAATAATATACACGATTAGCAACAGAAAGCTAGCTCATGTTAGCAACAAGTGCTCGACTGCACACTAAATAGATACCAAAACACACTATAATCAGGATTGGGACAAAAACCAGTGTACATTTTATGTTTACTGACCAACATTTCCACACAGAAATGTTTTTTTTAATATAGCCAAAATGTCCTACTGAGATTATAAGTGATTAGCAAAACACTAGCATTCTGAGGGAACGTCGCTAATCGTTTAAAAAGTTCCTCGTCGCATTGAGATAATTCCACAAAATAACCTGTACATTCTCAGATTCCTTATTAAACGTTTCATAGCAACATTTTCTGAAGAACAGACTAGATTTTTATTAGGTCACGACTATATGTGCTTTTCTTTCTACAAATAGAATGTAACTAAATTGATACAGAGGGACGGAATATCGACTTTATGTATAAGGTAAATATTTTCCAGCATAAATATGAAAGCATATTACAACGAAATGCTTTATTTAAGTAATTTATAATTAGTGAGCTAAATAAATAACAATAAATTACTACAAAACAAGACCTGCCTCCTTCAATAAAAAAAAAAATAAATAAAATAAAAAAATTGTTTTCCTGTTCCAGATGATGCAAAACCTAGACATGTGGGGAAATATTAGGTAAAAAAAATAACTCTTTTTTGTTTGGAGATGTTTTAAAGAAAAGTATGATATGCAAATGAGCGAAATAGTCAAAGCTGAAACTGAATAATTGAAGTGTTCAAGCGCTTACGGTTTTAGATTTATATCGCTGTACACGTTAATATGCAATGTCACTTTGGCACACTCAGCCGCTCAAAGGAAGTAATGAAACAAGCAGATGCTCTTTGAGGAGTACCTTTGGAGCAATCCATGCCATGGAAACCGGGGAAGCAGTGACACACTCCTGATGTGCACTCTCCGTTGCCATGGCAGTTCTGCGGACACTCTTGCACAGAATCTGGGTGGTGTCGGAAAAGAAGTGTGTTAATGATGCCGGTTATTAATGATAGCGAAGACAAGGGCAAGGCCTCGGTGTTTAAATTTCCCTGGCTCTACTTTAAACAAGAGGGATTTTATTACCGTGATAAACCATAAAAGTCATGGCATAAATCTTCTAAAGCTGAACAGACAAGAGGTGGTGGTCTCGGATTAATAACCATCAGGATAATAATATCCATACTATTATTCAAGATGTCTTCCACAATGCTGTCTCGGAAGAGGTCTCATGTGTGAGGGGTTTATTGGGGTAGTACTGACAAGCAATATTTTCATTACGATTTCAAGTTTGCTGAAACCCCCCCCCTGCGGATTTATAATCGTTTTCGAAAGCTGCTTTAAGACGACTGCTTATTAAACATGAGTACGATTCAATACGATTAAGAGAAAGAGAAAGGGATGGAGGGAGGATAGGAGAAAAGAAGGAAAGAAAGAAGGAGATGGAAGTTGGGAAAGAAATGAAAAAAATAAGGAAAATAACTCAGAAAGTAGGGGGGAAAAAGGGAAGAGATGGAAAGAGCGACGGAGACGGAGAAGGAAGGAAGGATGGGAAGTAGGAAGCAAGGGAAAAAGGAAACAGAGATATAGAGAATAAAACACATGAAGAAAGAGAGACGGACGACAAACTAAAGAAAGCAACACAAGGACAAAGAAAGAAAGAATATGGGGGGGGGGGGGGGGGGGAGGTTTGTTTGGACAGCTTTGTTCCGAAGAGTCGGAAAAAAATTCGGTAGTGTGATCAAATACGCAAAAGAGCTAAACAAGCATTACAATGCAATTAGTGTTTTTCATTTTTATGTTTTTTGTTTGTGGAGCACTTTTAACAACTCTCTTAAAGCAGCTTCACAGAGATAAAACAATATCGGCCGGCTTGTTCCTTATAATTGTACGTTTTGGATCCGAACAGGACCATCTTGTAAACTGATGTTTAGATTAAGACATAAGGTCCTGCCGGGTTGCCAGGTAGCAAAAGAAATTACAATTTGTTTATAACAAGTATGTGATTCTTAATATTAAGCATTCCAGACTCGGACCCCAAATGTGGGCACTAGTGACTGATTTCTATGCAGTAGAGGGCAGATAGTGCCCTATTCCGAGTGTGTAAATTGGCCAAAGATTAAATTACAGAAAAACTGGCGCCTTTTCCAGCGGCATCTCTAAACACGCACGTCTCTTTCTATAAATATCCCTGTTTCTTCAACCATTTCGAAATAAATCTATTCTAGGAGTAAGCATTTGGTAAATGCTCCGTTTTTTGAATAAGTCTGCATTCAGTCTATAGGCATTAAAGCGAAGTGAATGTGAGAGCTGAGGCCTTCGCTGGTTGACGCAGCAAAGTGAGAGACTCAGCGATTTCTTTTTTTTTTTATGTTGTTTGTAGTAAAAGGCCTCCTCGCCGTGTGATTTCTCAGAGGAGTATACAACTCACAAGCCTGCTCTAGCGCCAGTCGATCACGCGCTACTCTTTCAGGCTATGACACTCTGGAAAGTACCCCGAGCTAACACTCCATCTATATTCCGCTTTAACTGCTTGGAATGAAGCCCTGCTCTTTTAAGCCAAAATCCTCCATTGAGATGCTAACGTATAACGAGTGATATGGTAATGAGAGCGGGCAGAGCGGCGTACCCAGAGCCACCGTGCTGAAGGAGACAGGCTCTTTCTCCTTGCCGTCATTATAGAAAGCAAGATGCCATGTGCCGGGGTCCAGATACTGCACAAAGATAGCCTCGTTCTGCACCACCGTCTGAATACTGCGCCTCTCCCGCGGAGACTCCACCACACTCCACTTCTCCTTCCCGTCCAAACGCTCCATATAGTCGTACTGGAGAGAGAGAGAGAGAGAGAGAGAGAGAGGGGGAGAGAGAGAGGATTGAGTGGATCACAACTAAAAATGCAATAAACAGGCAGTCCAGAATTTTAGACTGAATCGCGGCGGACCGGAACATTTTAATCATGTGTGTGATTTCAAAAAGAGAGAAAGAGAAAGAGAGAAAGTAAGAGAAAGGAGGAAAGAAAGAAAAAAAAATTGCGAAAGAAAGACGTTGGAAGAAAGAAAAAAGAAAGAAAGGAAAAAAAAATGAAAGTAAGAAAGAAGGATGGAAGAAAGAGAAAGAAAGAGAAAGAAAGAAAGAAAGAAAGAAAAAAGGAAAGAATGAAAGAAAGAAAATGAAGGAAAGAAAGAAAGAAAGAGAGGAAAAAAAAAATGAAAGGGCTTTTTTTTATTGGAAACAATATAAAAAAAAGAAAGAAAGGAATAAAGGAATGGAGAAAGGAAAACACAGAACATGAAGAACACAGAATACAAACAAAAAATTGGAAAAAGTGTGGGATGTAGTATTGAACAAGAAAAAAAAAGGAAAACAAAATAATAAAGGGAAAAGAGAATGAAGTAAGGTAGGAAGGATGTATAAAAGAACGGAAAGGAGGGAATTAAAAGGGATAAGAGATAGAGGAATGTGATTTAAAAAAGAAAGAAAATGAGTGAAAAGAAAAGGAAAGAAGGGAAGAGAAAAGGGCTGTATTCTTTAAATGTGGTGCACCTCAGGATTAAACACTAAAACACTTGCACACCTTGAATAAATAAATAAATAAATACAAGGGGGAACAGTGAATAAAAAAAGAATGTAAATAAAAGCAAAAAGGAACAGTAAATAAAAGAAGGAATAGTAAATAAAAGGAGAACAGCAAATAAAAGAGGGAAGAGTGAATTAAAAACAGTTGCTCAAGAAACCCATGAATAAAAGAGTTAGGAGTAAATAAATGAGTCAACAGTAAATAGAAAAAGAACAATGAATAAAAAAAGAACAGGGAATAAAAAAGTAAACAATGAAAAAACACTGGGAAAAAAACAGGGAATAAAAACGTAAACAATGAATAATAAAGAACAGCGAATGTAAAAAGTAAACAGTGAACAAAAAAGAACAGCGAATGAAAAATGTAAACAGTGAATAAA
>JACRUU010000024.1:5033312-5035812 GCA_030449085.1 Kryptopterus vitreolus
AAGAAATCTGTGATGCTGGATCACGTGTGTGTGTGTGTGTGTGATACGGGATCAGCTGGTAGTGGAGAAAAAAGGAGAGCGAGAGATAAGTGAGGACGGCAGCCTGTCAGAGAGAGAGAGAGAGAGGGGGGGGGGTGAGTTAGAGAGAAAGAGAGAGACACAAATAATTTTCTGCTCCATATACAAACACTTGCTGAGAGCCCATGAAGGAAGATCAACACGTTTTATCCCACTGAGACTGCGGTCTGTACTAATGAGTCTGCAGAGTGGGTTGCCAAAGCCATCAACTTAAACTCCAACTCTGCCTTTTCCCATGAGAGACTACAGCACAGTTACTGAGCCCACGCACACCACACACACACACACACACACACACACACACACACCCGCACACACATTCACACACTCTCACCCACACTCTCTGTATGTGTGTATGTGTGTGTACAGCACAACTTGCAGAGCAGCAAAGATCCTCAGTGGCAGACAAAGTAAAAGTGTAGACACCTCCTCGTAACTCTCTTCTCTACTTTCAATCTTTTTTTGTACACCCCACCCCCCATCATTCTCCATTTTTTCTCCCCCCCTTTTCACCTTGCGCCTTTCAGTCTTCTCCTACTTTCCATTTTCCCATCCTTTCCCTTCCAACATTCCCCTCCTTTCCGCCCTTTTACCCATATTCCCCTCTTCCCTCCTTACAATCCTTCACTCCCTTGCTTGGTTTTTTTTTTTTAGGTCTTTCCTTCCCTTAAACCATATCATCTTCACCTCGCTTACCTCCTTCTTTCTTCCCTTTCATTCCTGTTCTTCAGTGCTTTCATCTCTCCACCACCCCCCTCCCCCTTTTCCTTCCCTTTACTCCCTTTCTTCTTTGTCCTTCTTTGACTCTCATTACAGTATTCAACACATTTCTTATGGAATGGGCATCCATCCTTTCTTTATTCTTGCTTGTATTCTTTTCTTTTTTTCTACATATTTTCCCCGTATGAAATAAAAACACCATGCAGGTATAATAATAATAATAATAATAATAATAATAATAATAATAATAATAATAATAATAATAATAATGACAAAATATTTTAAAACATCACATTTATTATTCATTATTATTATTATTATTATTATTATTATTATTATTATTATTATTATTATTAACATTATTATAAACAATACTACTACTACTACTATACTACTACTACTAATAATAATAATGACAAAATAATGATAAATATCACATTATTATTATTATTATTGTATTATTATTATACTTATTCATAATATTGAATTTTATTATTATTATTATTATTATTATTATTATTCATAATAACCATAATAGTAATAACAATGATAATAATTGTTATATATATTTTTTGAATATTATTTTTAATAATCATAACAATTACTATAATGCATCTTTAACTATGTCAATTAACATTAATTATGCAATAAATTCCTCTCCGGGTTGGACTCGGACCTTCTCCCAGTAGTAACACACGTCATGGAAATCCACCCTTTAATATGAAATTAAACAAGGTCTTGGAAAAAAAAAAAATGTAACAAGCCGTATTGAAATTGCAATTTCAGGTAGCTCCATATCTCATTCAAAATCTCAAACAACTACCAACCTGAAAGTCCTTCACACAAGGACACGGTCGTGTATATTCATTTTTCATCGAAGAAAAAAAAAAAGAAGGAAAGTTTTATTGGACATACAACTAAACTAATCATCATCATATACTGTAAAAATCCCACACTTTCTTCAACTATATATATATATATATATATATATATATATATATATATATATATATTATATATATATGTATGTTTCCCAGTCCGTCTTCATCTATGGGAGCTTTCATTTAAAAAATATAACTCTAACTAAATATGAAGATTATGGTCATTTTGTAACATCTTAATAAAATGCGTACAAATTATTTGTCGCTCTTAATATGTGCCAACGTGCGACGCCCAGCATACACCCCTGATGTACAGACCCTGCGCTCTGACGTATATTCATATTTTCCCATTGTTCAGTGAGATGGTGCTATTATTACCAGGCTGACTGCACTCGCCAGGAAAAGGACGACGGCATGTAGAGAGACAGGACGGCATTTTTAGTTTTTCTCCCAGTAGATAATTTAAGTTCGGAGATTCTTTTTCATAAAAAATAAAATAAAATAAAAAATAGACGTCGAGGATTTTATTTGAAAGTAACCTTCGACCCGACGTCCTTTTTTCAAAAGGTTTTTGTTGCACGCAGGAATGTCATTTTGTTTTTTTTTCTCTGCAGTCGTTCATTGATTTCATAAAAGCAGTTATACTTTAGCAAAAAAAAACAAAAAAAAACATTTATATGCATTTATTTCATTTTATGTTATGTTAAAAGGCCTGTTTTCTTTACTGTGAGGGAAATGGCTCTTAGAATGCTAAAGGTCAATGAAGAGGATCTCTTAATAAGTACACATATTACATTCATTTCTAAAATTAATGATATTAC
>JACRUU010000024.1:5040812-5063312 GCA_030449085.1 Kryptopterus vitreolus
TAGTTTCTTTTTACGGCGTATTTATTTATATATTTATTTATTTGTACGTGATGGCACAATTTTCTTGTTCGCAATACACATATACACGCCATACAATTCCGGGGACTATAGATACAGAAAGCACGATACAAAACATCTGTCTTGAGATTCTTCGTAACGCGGCTCATTAACACCGTGCTGTGTTTCTAAATCTATCCCTGACCTCTGCACCGAACTTCTTGCACGTGTTGTTTTAATAACGTTTTTCAACCACGCGGTACCAGTGTTGGGAAATGTAATAAGATTGCAGATTACAAATGACCCTATTCAAAATGTAATAAGTAGTGTAACTTTTCAGTGACTTTATAAAAGTACTTTTTGAGTACTTTCATTTGTCCACTAGGTGGCACTTAGTGAAATTAACATTAATTCATTCATTCATCTTCTAACGCTTTATCCGAGCATGTGTCTATCTCAGGCGTCTATGGGCATTAAGGCAGGATACACCCTGGATGGAATGCCAACCCATCGCAGGACACACACACACACACACACACACACACACAACACACATTCATACACACATTTATACACTAGGGACAATTTTCCAAGGTGCCAATCAACCTACCGTGCATGTTTTTGGACGGGACGGGGAGGAAGGAAACCGGAGAATCCAGAGAAAAAAACCCCCCTGAGGCACGGGGAGAACATGCAAACTCCATACACGGGGAGAACATGCCAACTCCATACACACATGGCCGAGACGGGACTGGACGGGACCCTGGCGGTGTGAGACGAATGTGATAAACAGTAAGCCACCGTGCCCCCGTGAAATGAACATTCTAAGGAAACATGTCACTAGTTACTCCCCAACTCTGCATTGTACACTATACGACACTCCTGTCCGTTCGGTCCCCACTACGGGATGAAAACGCCCCCCCCCCACGTTCACACTTCCAACCCTCTGAGAGAAGATGCCGATGTCTGCAGTCTCCGTGATAATGACTCACCTCCGTGCTCAGTCCTCCATCACCCCTAAATCTCATCCCCACAAAATCAATGCCTTCCTACTCGTCCCTCACACTAACACACTCACACACACTCACTCACACACACACACACACACAACACACACACACACACACACACACACACACACACGCTCTCACTCCAGAATGAATGCAGCATGCCCTCTTATCGTTCCTGTGTGAAGTGACTGCTCTGGCCAAAAGAAAGTGCTGACTCCTCCAGCCCATCTGCTGCTCTGCTGTCAGCTACTCTATTGTCACTCACTTGGGCGTATACACACACACACACACACACACACTTCATCATCATCATCATCATCATCATCTTTTTCGTCCTCTCTGTCCAAACCCACAAGCTCATATTTTGTCAAATTATTTTTCAAAATGCGTGCTAATGCAACTTGTACCGTCAAAGTACTGAAATTAGTTGCCATAGGACCAAGAAAGTAGTGGAGCAGTGCATATGGGTGAAGACTTTACTTGATCAACTCCATAACTGACTCAGTAAAGGAACGCGGTTACTGCATCTCAAGTCACACTCTTCCATGGTGAATAGTAAAGGCGGGGCGATATGTAAAAAAAAAATCGATATTGCGATATATATTTCTAGATATCTTTGAATAATAATAATAGAAATTTTGCCTTCCTTTTGGAGACTAATCCAGTCTCTTTCCAGACCTATGTTGTAATTCATCTCCATTTTACTAATTTGTGAAAAAATGTAAATAAATAAAAAAGACCCAGGGGGGCACGGCGGCTTAGTGGTTAGCACGTTCGCCTCATACCGCCAGGGTCCGGGTTCGATTCCTGTCTCGGCCATGTGTGTGTGGAGTTTGCATGTTCTCCTCGTGCCTCAGGGTTTTTTTCTCCGGGTTTTCCGGTTTCCTCCTGGTCCAAAAACATGCACGGTAGGTTGATTGGCACCTTGGAAAATTGTCCCTAGTGTATGAATGTGTGTGTGTGTGTCCTGCAATGGGTTGGCATTCCCTCCAGGGTGTATCCTGCCTTAATGCCCATAGACGTCTGAGATAGGCAATACTGAATAGTACATGAAACGACTTCACACTATTTAATACATGGATTAGGATACATGGAAAGTACAACGTTTAAAAAAAGAAAACTTTCAAGTTAGTCAGCTTCTTTACATCTCTTTACATGAAACCAGAGGGAGTAAAAAGGTCAGCCGTGCTGCATCGCGCTCTCTGGTGCGGTCGACCTTCAATATGAGTTTGGTTCTGTTTGAATTCGGTTCATTTCCCCCTCGCGTATTTTTTCTACCTCCCTGGCGTCAGTGTTCCACTGAAATACAGCGTTCGATACCAGGTTGGACAAGTCAGCGCCTGGGAGGCTATCAGTCAGTCAATGATAAGATTATCTGAGATGATCAGGGAGCAGAGGACCAGTTAATGCTATGCTTGGCAATACTGATTGTTTCCTGTATTTAACTTTTTTTTTTCAGGATAAAATTTCTGAACCGTAATAGCGGGTGCATTAATATTATTACCGTAGCTGTAGAGTCAGGAACTGCTTGTTGGTAGTAATCTAATCTAATAATCTAATCTCACAGGGTTCAAATACGTAAAATGATTCCATTGTTCTATATAGTAGACATATTTGTGGGGTTTTTTTTTCCAATACGAACAAGAAAATCCTGGCCTTTTTAAAATCACTTCTTACTACAGTTTCATCACAAAGAATATTCTTCATAATAGGCTTTGATTAGACTCGTAATTGTGAACTTCTATTAATGTCCAATTAGTTATCATTCTTTCAAACTGGATTAAATGAATAAATGGTTTTGACCGCAGAAATTTGGGCCAAATTCAGTTCCGTAAATACCAATAACATTTGCGTACATTTGTCTAAGAAAGAAAAGACCGGTATTGCATTTGTTGGGGGAAAAAAATGAACAATTGAGCTGATAATTAGCTACATCTAAAGCATGCTCATAGTATATGATCTCTCAATGTGAAGTATAATCTTTGTACAATCAAAGTTCCAGGAATGGGATGAAAACACTGTGAAAAGTCATTTTGAAGTCTCCTGGACTTCTGAACGCTCCTGCTGCTAAATGACTTGATCCAGCGATAAAGCTTCACAAGCATCACTTCTAAGCACACAATGACAAAACGCACACAGAAAGTCATCAGAAAGAAATGCACACCCTTCCGGCTTCAGTTAGTGTTTAAGACGCCACGGTAATCAAAAGACCCAGGGAAAATCAGAATAATGGCTATAGTACAGCAGCAAGGTGGAAAAGGATTGCTAACTAAATGAACCGTTAATCCTCTTAAGCTGGATCTGGATATTCTTAAAGCTTTTAGGGATAATGGAACTGTTGGATATCACAGGTCCTGTTAGATGGAGTGAAAGATCATGGTGGTGGCGGGATATATTTGCATTTATGGCATTTTGAAGACCTTTATATACAGCAACGTACTGTTATCTCAGTTATAAAGCTGAGCAATTGAGGGCTAAGCGCCTTGCTCAAGGACCCAGCAATGGTACCTTAGTGGTGCTTGGATTTGAACCGATGACCCTCAGAAAAGAAGTCTTATCTGCTGAGATATCACTTTCCATTCCCTGTGTGTGTGTGTGTGTGTGTGTGTGTGTGTGTGTGTACGTTTATACATCAGATTTGCAACAAGACAGTGCCCTAAATACGAAACTCATATTAGAAGCACATATATCAGAATGACTGAAAAGAAACTAAGATTATTTATTTATTTATTTATTATTATTTTTTTTATAATTTGTTAGTATCAGTGAAAAGGCAAACATCTATATTACCTCAATAATAAGTCAGCTAAATATACCACAATATCCCTATTGACCTTTTCCACCCCTCAGCGCTATCTAGCTGAGGTGAAACTACTCCTATTAGCAAAACATTCTCTAGCATTCACATTCCCTCAGAAACATCCCCCAATGAATGTTTACCTGCTCAAATATATCGATGGTCATCAGATTTATATGTACGCTCTGTATTATCTAGCCATCTTAATCTTTTAATTTTACTGTAATCTGGCTAGTCAGCTAGCTGGACATAGCTAGCACAGCTACCCTGGCTGGCTAAAAAGCTAATTTCATTCATTCATTCATCTTCTTCATCTATCTAAATCCGCTTTATCCGATCTTCCCTCGGGTCACGGGGAGCCTGTGCCTATCTCAGGCGTCTATGGGCATTAAGGCAGGATACACCCTGGATGGAATGCCAACCCATCGCAGGGCACACACACACATTCACACACTAGGGACAATTTTCCAAGGTGCCAATCAACCTACCGTGCATGTTTTTGGACCGGGAGGAAACCGGAGAACCCGGAGAAAAACCTCCTTGAGGCACGGGGAGAACATGCAAACTCCACACACACATGACCGAGCCGAGAATCGAACACGGATCCTGGCGGTGTGAGGCGAATGTGCTAACCACTACGCCACCGTGCCTCCCTAAAAAGCTAATTTGAGCTAGCATAAAATAAACACACAGATTTCAGTAAAATAAACATTGGGGTTTTTATTCTGGTTAGAAACTTTGTGTTCATTTTATATTTCATATCTTTGTGTATGTGTGTGTGTGTGGGGGGGGGGGGTGTCTTATCAGTCACAACCAAGTTTGCTTTCTAATTTGAATGAAACTCCAGGTAAAGAGATTTCAAATGATTTACTCAGGTCACGATTCTCACACAATACTGAGAGAAAGAAAGAAAGAAAGAAAAGAAGAAAGAAAGAGAAATACTGTATCGCCATGAATGCATTTTGTGATATTTCACAAAAAAAAAAAATAAAGAAAGAATAAATAAAGAGAGACCATCGAACGGTGAAAAGATTTATGAGTCATTCAGGGCACAGGCGGGTTGAGTCAGATAAAGGCTTATTAAAGGAAAGTTTCTGTCAGACAAATGAAAGATAATAAAATGACAGCTATAAATAAAGGATATTGTTAGGCAGCAAAGACATATTCGTTTCTCCAGGGCTCTCTGAAATCCCAAGAACGCCATCGAGACGTGATTCTTCGCGTATCTGATCAAAAGAAATGTTTGCTCAGAAATTCACAAAGTCTCGATTCTAAACATTTACCATCAGTGATGGATGATGCGCTACAACTGGATGGTCCAGATGGATGGAGTTATGGATGGTTGGTGAGTGGCCTGAGGGGTGTCAGAATGCCCTGTGTGGAGTGACCATTTTACTGCCATTGCATTAAAGGAAGAATTGTGCCTTCTGAAAGAAATTCATTTGCTTTGTCAGTAAAACGGGGAAAATGGTACAAAAAATGGTTCACGGCGTGGAGGCAAAGCCCCACCCGACACAAAGCATTAAAAAGGTAAGGTGACAACATGACGCTCAACTGTGGATGATCCCGCTTAAACCATGGTCCCCTGCCAATTCCGACAAACTAGATTTCTTTTTATATACGGGTTATAAGTTCAAAAATCATGCCTGCTCTACACCATACACAAAGAGATAAGATACGACAATAAAGATGCATTTATTTAAACGGGTTTCGATAAATACTGTTTCAATCACATTCGTCTGATTTCTAACTCAATAGTGGTATTTTAATAGGATTATAAACGTGTTTAAAAATGTTAAAATATTGCACTCTTTTATCTTACCGCCTGTATAATATAACAATTTGAAGGATATGTTTTAGCGAATCAGATTTAAGCATTTAACCCAGGGGTCGTCAACTAAAATTGCTTGAGGTCCTGTAAATGAACCCTGAAAACCCGAATTGTTGCTTTTTGTTGTTGTTGTTGTTTTTGTTGTTGTTGTTGAAATGGGTGTAGACAACATTTTAGTGAACAGATTTTAAATGATAAAATCAAAGGAAAAATAACATATAAAAAAAAAGAAAAAAGATGAAGTGCTTTTGCTTCTTCTGGACTGAGAATACAGATCATCAGTAATGAACGCATACCTCACTGGTTCTCTTCACTGGTCCCAGTTCATTTCTTTTCAGAATCAGCTTTATTTATTTTTGAGAATGCTGTTTTTTCACTCATTGAAAGTTTGCCAACCCATCGCAGGACACACACACACACACACACACTCACATTCACACACGAGGGGCAATTTTCCCCTCAACCTATTTTTTTTCATATTTTTGAACGGGAGGAAACCAGAGAACCCAGAGAAAAACCCGTCTCCACACACATGGCCGAGACGGGAATCGAACCCGGATCCTGGCGGTGTGAGGCGAACGTGCTAACCACTAAGCGACCGTGCCCCCTAAAATACACATATATACATAAAATATACAATATACATACTAACAAACTTTGTACATGCGTAAAAATGTTGTATTGCTGACGACCCATTAAATGTCCTCAAGCGTCATTCTGCATAATTAATCTCAATGAGTATTCTTTTGAAAAATATCATTAAAGCCATGATCATTAAAGGTGCTACATTCTAATCTTATTGTAGGGAATTAAACAAATAAAAATCTTAATGCTACTCACAGGCCAAAAAGTGTTTTTTTTTTTTTTTTCCCCGGAGCAGCTGAAAACTTGCGGCTTTAGTAAGAGATAGGAAACCTAAACTGAGTTCTCTCTCGTCACTCCCGGGTTGTTTTTCCTTTCGTTTCTCCTGACTGCACCTGACTGATAGTGCAATCTGGATGCCACGAGTCTGTCTAATGCTAACACGGACGATGGAGGAAAAAAAAAAAATAATAATATTATTACTCTTTTTTTTTTTCCTCCCTCTGCCCACGTCTCGGTTCTCTTCGGAAAATTTATTAGGCGTGCTCTAAGCTTATCTTAATAGTAAACGAAAAAAAAAAGAACAATGCCGCTTGTGACCTTATGACTCTGTCTTCATTGTAGGTGGCCAAAGTTTCTCAGTATGATGGTGAAATTACATCATATGGGATTTTTGGATGTGGCGTAATTTCGCCGTGGAGCTCACCATAAGCCCAATAAATCCTTTCCCCCGTCACGCATGTGTGCTTATCACCTTCAGCAGAAGAAAATGACAGAGTTGAAACACGCTCATCCCCAAAACGATTCCCCTCTTAGAGCTATCTTTGGACATCAGAGCTCCTAATGCTGCTGTAGACAGCGGGGAAAACTTGGCCTAGTTCGTGCCTGCTGTGATACACTCCAATTGAATGTGTTGGTGTGTGTGTGTGTGTGTGTGTGTGTGTGTGTGTGTGTGTGTGTGTGTGTGTGTGTGTGTCTGTGTGCCGCTGGCCTGTAGGGGTCAGTGTGCAGTGTGTGTTGGGGACAGAGAGAGAGAGAGAGAGAGAGAGAGAGAGAGAGAGAGAGAGAGAGAGAGAGAGAGATAGAGAGAGAGAGAGAGAGAGAACTATGACAAGACCTCTGACACAGAAAGACGGCGGAAGGTCTCTGGGCTGAAAGTGCTGATGTTATAGCGATGAGGGAATTTTTAGCAAGCGAGAGATCACTTTATTACATAACCACGCCGAAAGTTTAATTAAGATCTTATTCTCATTATGAATATAGTCATGAGGATGCTTGCTTATGCTCGACTTTTTCTTAATAAAAACATACCCTTAATTTACTCCACACTCAGAATTTTCCCGTTTTTAATTTTAGCTGATTTTTATTACTAGTAGAACCCCTTGAAGCTTTGGACCAATAAATACACTTCTACAAACATTATTATTTAAAAAAAAAAAAAAAAAAACAATCCAGAGAGTGAAGACAGACCAGAACCTGCGCTTCCCAACTGAGAGAGTCGGAGGAATTTCCAGGGAAGTAGATATGACCCACTGATGCTGTGAGTGTTATGGTTTAGAGACCGTCATGTGGCTTGTGGGTTACGGTTAGTGATGGTGTTAGAGATCATGTGTGTTGCATTTAGGTATCGTGATGTGTGCTATAGTTAGGGATTGTGTTGTGGAATACGCTGAGAAATCATGTTGGGTTTGTGGGTTACTGATTTATGTTGTGGGTTTATGTTGTGGATTAAGGTTAGGGATTGTGTTGTGGGTTTGGGATAGTGAGTGGTTTGTGTGCGAGGGCTGGAGATCGTGTTGAGTGTTAGGGTTTAGGGGTTGTGTTGCGGGTTAGGGTTTAGGGATTGTGTTGCAAGTTAGGCATGGTGTTGCGGTTTAGAATTTAGGGATGTTGTTGCGGGTTAGGATTTAGGGATGGTGTTGCGGGTTAGGGATGGTGTTGCGGGTTAGGTTAGGGTTTTTGCTGCTTAGGGATGTTGTTGGGATGTTGTGTTGCGGGTTAGGATTTAGGGATGGTGTTGCGGGTTAGGGATGGTGTTGCAGGTTAGGGTTTAGGGATGTTGTTGCGGGTTAGGGATGGTGTTGCAGGTTAGGGTTTAGGGATGTTGTTGCGGGTTAGGGATGGTGTTGCAGGTTAGGGTTTAGGGATGGTGTTGCGGGTTAGGATTTAGGGATGGTGTTGTGGGTTAGGGATCGTGTTGAGGTTTAGGATTTAGGGATGATGTTGTGGGTTAGGATTTACGGGTCATGTTGTGGTTTAGGGTTTAGGGATCGTTTTGCGGGTTAGGGACCCTATTGCGGGTTAGGAATGGTCTTGCGTGCTAGCGGTAGGGTTCGTGTTGGGGATTAGGGATGGTGTTGCGGGTTAGTATTTAGGGATGGTGTTGCGTGTTAGGATTTAGGGATGGTGTTGCGGGTTAGGGTTTAGAGATGGTGTTGCGGGTTAGGATTTAGGGATGGTGTTGCAGGTTAGTGGTAGGGATCGTGTTGCTGCTTACGATTTAGGGATGGTGTTGCTGCTTACGATTTAGGGATGGTGTTGCGGGTTAGGATTTAGGGATGGTGTTGCGGGTTAGGATTTAGGGATGGTGTTGCAGGTTAGTGGTAGGGATCGTGTTGCGGGTTAGGGTTTAGGGATCGTGTTGTTCGATGTGTTTGGAGTAGGCACCTGATTCACTTGAGTCTATGTCTGGATAAAGTAGTTACTAAAAGTAAACAACAGTGAACAAACGTCTTCGATTATTCTAAAAGAACTCCAATAAAAGATATAACATCTTGTAAGTCCTTAATAAACAGCCAGTTACCGACAGAGAGAAATATTCCTGCTAACTGTACAGATCATTATATAACGTTTTCTATTTATCTCACTTCAACGTCTAACATTAGAACCAAGGCAACAAAAAGTCCTGAGGTACATTACTCAAGAAAAAGCTCATTTAATATCCTTAATAGAACCGCTTCAGCTCAATTTGCTCATATGAGAGTATTTTTTCCGTGTACATGAACACATACAAGAAAGGCTTTAAACTTCTAAAGATGTGTAGAAGTGTCTCTTTTAGAAAAAAAATAGTGCTAATTTCACCAACAAATTAAGGAATGTCTGAAAATGTTAGCTTATGATAACCAACAACAAATACATTTTTAGCATCATGTTAGCTAATTTTACTCCGTAGAAAGAATTTTAAAAACCTTTCATGTTGTCTATATTAATCAAATTGTTGCTATTAGCTAAAATAGAGATTGTATATGTGGCATGCTAATCCAAAACACAACCTCCAAGTTAGCATGACATACACTGTATCCAAAACACAACCTCCAAGTTAGCATGCCAGCATACTGTATGTCAGTGTATTAGAGATAGCAAAGCAGCTACACGTGAAGGTGTATGTTTACAGAAAGTCGTAGTGTTTGTGTGTGTGTGTGTATCCATATTTACACATTCTAGATACTTTCTAGATCCCGAAATACCGCCCACATTGCCTTGTCTTGTATCTTTTCAAAACCACACACTTCATGCCTCAGAAAAAACAAACAACAACAAAAACAACAAAAAACCACATGCCCCCCTTGACCTTTTAACAATAAATACGAGACGCCTTGTAACTCTTAGAAACCACCAGGAGGTAAATACTGAGGTAGATCTCGGCGCCGATGCTAAACATCATCACGTTAGCCGCGGCTAATCGGATCTGCAGGGGAAAATCTTCGACAAACTCACTTTAAGCCGCGCGCAATAATCATGAATTATGACGAGGGAACGTGTTAAATGAGAAATTAATGAGACGCCGCATAACACTTTATGTAACGTGTATGTATAATTCACTTCGTGGAAGAGACGGATAATGTTACCTGCTAGGAAAGTGAGAAAGGCACAGATACAGTGAGAGATAGAGACTGACAGAGACATAGATGGAGCGAGAGAGAGAGAGAGAGAGAGAGAGAGAGAGAGAGAAAAGAAAGTAATTCCTTGAGAATTCCCCTGTTACATCTAAGTCCATTTACTTAGCTCACATGTAGAGTGATGGGAATGAGCCGCTGCTCGCTTCGGCTATTTAAAACAACCAATGTTGCCGGAGATACAAAGATTCTCCACAAGATTCCGACAGATGGCGCGCTGAGGTGGCGACGGCCGACCAGAAACTGCGAAAGCCCCGCTTTTTAAGCTTCTCTATAGACCATCTAACGATAAACGCGGCGATCCCGGGTGCCGAGGTAGGGTCGGCGGAGACAACTGTTCCCGCGCATCCAATTTACAAAACACAATTCGTATTCCTTTATAATTCCATTTACTCTCCGTATTCCATTTATTCATTCATTCATTCATTTTCTACCGCTTTATCCGATCTTCCTCGGGTCACGGGGAGTCTGTGCCTATCTCAGTCTATGGGCATTAAGGCAGGAACACCCTGGAAGGAATGCCAACCCATAAAGGACACACACACACACATTCAACACTAGGGACAATTTTCCAAGGTGCCAATCAACCTACCGTGCATGTTTTTGGACCAGGAGGAAACCGGAGAACCCGGAGAAAAAAACCCCTGAGGCACGGGAGAACATGCGAAACTCCACACACACATGGCTGAGACGGGAATCGAACCAGGACCCTGGCGGTGTGAGGCGAACGTGCTAACCACTAAGCCACCGTGTGCCCCGTCACTCTCCGTATTCCAAAAAAAATAAATAAAAAAGCCAGATTTGCACCTTTACTTTTTTTATTACATTATATCAAAGTCTTCAAAATGCGTCTACACGTTGAAGTATGACGTGTGAATGTCGTTTTACAAGCTCTCAAGCTTTTTGACTTCCCACCCGCTCCGTACGCGACAAACGCTTTCGCTCGCTAACGCTACGCCGTCCTCGCTTACTGCTTTTTTTTTCTGCTTCTTCCCCAAACCATGTGTTTTACAGTGCATTCGTATTAGACGATGACAACACGTTCGCGCGACGTAGCGCATCTGTTTCCGTTCAAACGGTGTGAAAAAGCCTTGTAACATGCCACCACTTAAAGCGTGAAATATAAATTGGCATTTAAATGTGCAAATGAATGTTTTAAAGGGAAAAAAATGCATGTGATTGACAGGCGTGCTTCAAGAGAGAGACAAAGAGAGAGATAGACAGAGAGACATAGAGAAAGACGGAGCGAGAGACGAAGAGACAAAGATTTAAGATCAACACAAATCCAATCAAACTCATAATGAGGCCCGTTGGAAGCGGATTGTGGGCTCGGCCTGGCGATTTCTCGGATGAGCGTGTTTTCTCGGGTCAGTGGGCGGTTATGTGCAATGACGAGACGTTTGTGAGCAGCAGGCAAAAGGCAGACGTGTCGTGCCAGTAAGTGACTGAGAGGATGAGTCAGATAGCGGGGAGCCGCTTGTACGCTAAGCCAGTATGTGTGTGTTGAGGAGGTTTAGTTCATCTCTCAAGGCAAATGGATTCTGGTGCACAAGCTGCCAAAGACACGTACATATGCACATGCACGCCCGCTTCAATATTCAACACGTAAGCCAATAGGAATGCTATTCAGAACTCCACATTTCTATAAACATTTTTTATTTCTGTCTACTCTGTATTTCTATATATTTAATACGTATTTATACGTCTATATATTCTATATTATTCTTTTTGGGGTTCTACATACTCCTTATTCTTTTTTCTATTTTATTTCATTTATATTACACTTCAATGTGTTCCGTATTCTTTTCTATAAATTGTGTTCTACTTTTCATTCATTCATCTTCTACCGCTTTATCCGATCTTCCCTCGGGTCACGGGGGAGCCTGTGCCTATCTCAGGCGTCTATGGGCATTAAGGCAGGATACACCCTGGATGGAATGCCAACCCATCGCAGGGCACACACACACACATTCACGCACACATTCATACACTAGGGACAATTTTCCAAGGTGCCAATCATTTTTTTTGACAACCTACCGTGCATGTTTTTGGACCGGGGGAAACCGGAGAACCCGGGAAAAACCCCTGAGGCACGGCCAATGGGAACAACATGCAAACTCCACACACACATGGCCGAGACGGGAATCGAACACGAATCCTGGCGGTGTGAGGCGAACGTGCTAACCACTAAGCCACCGTGCCCCCTTGTGTTCTACTTATATACTGTATATTCTACTTCTATACCAAACGTCTTTTTAATCCATATTTTATTTCTGTAGTTTATCTGTTATACTTACATCCTTTATTTTAATTATACTCTGTATTCAATTTCTATATTCTTCCTATTTTGTTTCTATTTACTCTGTATTCCCCTTCTTTACACTATTCTAATTTTATACTATAAATCCAAGATCTGTATACTCCATTTTTTTGTTCTACATACGCCTTATAATTTTTTCTATTTATTCTCAGTTCTATTTTCTTTAATTTATATTATGCATCTATGTACTCCGTATTCTATTTCTATAAATAGTGCGGTACTTATATATACATACGTGTACTACACATTCTATTTCTATATACATCTTTATACTCTTTACTCCATATCTCACTTCTATATTTTCTCTATTCTGCTTACATCGTTGTTTTAATTATACTTTGTTCTATATTTAATTTCTATATTCTACTTATTTTGTTTCTATATACTCTGTATTCACGTTCTTTATCCTATATATATATATATATATATATATATATATATATATATATATATATATATGTTCTCCATACTCCTTATTCTTTATTCTATTTATTCTCAATTCTGCTTTTTATACTTTATATTATAACTTCTGTATACTCCATTTTTTTTGTTCTACATACGCCTTATAATTTTTTCTATTTATTCTTCTATTTTCTTTAATTTATATTATGCATCAATGTACTCCGTATTCTATTTCTATAAATAGTGCGGTACTTATATATACATACGTGTACTACACATTCTATTTCTATATACATCTTTATACTCTTTACTCCATATCTCACTTCTATATTTTCTCTATTCTGCTTACATCGTTGTTTTAATTATACTTTGTTCTATATATTAATTTCTATATTCTACTTATTTTGTTTCTATATACTCTGTATTCACGTTCTTTATCCTATATATATATATATATATATGTTATCCATACTCCTTATTCTTTATTCTATTTATTCTCAATTCTGCTTTTTATACTTTATATTATAACTTCAGTATACTCCATATTGTATTTCTATGATTTGTGTTATATACTGTGCATAGTACTTTATTTAAGTTCTATAAAAAGTAAATATACTCCATATGCTATCTTTATATACTATACTTCTCTTTAAAAAATATACTGTACTCTTATTCACTTTTATTTTGTTCTATTCTATATTCTATTATATATATAATATATGTAATGCACTCCATACTCTATTTCTATATACAGCTTATTTTATTTGTATATACTTTGCATTCTAATTCTAAATAACCCATATTCTACATATACACGCTGCACTCCAAATTCTTTATATGTTCTCTATTCTACTTCTATACCGTATATTGTTTTATATATATATATATATATATATATATATATATATATATATATATATATATATATATTGTATTTTATGTAAGGTTATGCATGTGGAATATTCATTATTTTAAAATATGATTTCTACATTTCTAATGACAGATCTGTTAAAAACAATACACCCCTGTTTTCTTTCTGTCATTTTTTCCTCTGAATCTGATGTACTGCACTCAAGTGGATAATCAGGATTCACTGTGTTGTATAATGTATTGTATTAATGGTATAAATAAATAACTTTATTAAATAAAAAAACAAAAAAAACAGGTTTTATTGCTGTCATTTGGGCAACATGTAGCGTTCAGCTAAGTGGTTGTCTTTAATCCTCGTGGAAATGGGTCTGCGTCTTTATGAAGAAAGCATTATATAACCAACAGCTACGTTATAATGCAGTAATGCTTAGATTTCCGGGGTCTGGGGACGCAGAGACTTTTGTAAGTTCCAGACAGAATCACATGGCCGATCGTCTCTCGTCGTTTATGGAGCGCTCCTGGTGCTCGTCCTTCCTGCATAACTCAGCTCTGGATCCAACTAATTACGTGGACTTGGATAAGACGTGTTCAATCAGGGTTTGGTGACCACTGAAGTAGAATATCTTTAATCCTTTTGGCAAGTCCTAAAAACCCCGCCATCCGCAATCCAATCCATTTCGGATATATATATTTTTTTCCTCCCAAACTCTCTCTCTCTTTCCCGTTACGCCTCATTTACTTCTGTGTATTTATTCATACCAGTTTATTTGCTTCCTACGTTCTGCCACCGCGGTATGTATTTCCGAGCACCTGCCATTATTCCCAGTTTGTTCCATTTTGCTTGCGTTTTGATCGTGATTGCCCTACATTGCTGGTTTGTTTTTGACCATTGTTTTATCCCCCCCCACGCTCATTTGGCTTGTTAATGAACGCCTCACACTTCACCTCCATCTGCCTCGTGACAGCGTTCTTGTACCAGCCTACACATCTGAGAGCCTCTGTGAAGTATCTACACTTTTTAAAGTGCAAATTCGACTCGCCTTGCCCTTATAATAAGGGACCTTGGAATTATAGAGCTGGAAGGTTTTTTTTTTTTTTTTTTCAAAAGGACGACATCGAGACACGTGGCCACATTTAGACGGGCTCAGGACAAGACATGAAAAGGGTATTCAGTGTAGCCTAAACTGTACTGATACGAGGCTCCCAGCCAGTTTTTCCTGATACATTAGATGTAGTGATGTAGCGTAGGATGCTAAGCTTGTTCCTACTAAGGCACTGAATCTTGTGTATTTACTTTGTTTTTTTAACAACTCATTTGACAAAATGAAAATAAAACATTCTAAAGGTCTGCCGAAGTGTGCACAGTGTTCATTAGACATCAACCAATCAGCCGGGCCGATTAATCAGGGACATTTTTGGGGTTTGATCAACAATCGCCATCAATTGATTGTGTTGTGTATCACACACGTTCATATACTAGGGACAATTTTCCAAGGTGCCAATCAAACCTACCGTGTATGTTTTTGGACCGGAGGGGGGAAACCCGGAGAAAAACCCCCTGAGGCATGGGGAGAACGTGAATATATACACGAGAATATATATATATGAGAATATATATATATATATATATATATATATATATATATATATACTATATATATACATACAGCAGGAGGCACTGTGGCTTAGTGATTAGCACGTTCGCCTATATATATATATATATATATATATATATATATATATATATATATATATATATATATATATATATATATGCTAATGTATAGCAGTTTCCCCGTATGGATGCTGAATGCAGACTACTGCCTCCTGCTGGAATCTGAGTGTTATGGTGTTATGTAAGCTCATAAAATGCTTTGGTGCATCAAATGTGCCTAGGCGTATGTACACTCTCTCTCTCTCTCTCTCTCTCTCTCTCTCTCTCTCTATCTATCTATATATCTATATATATCTATATATCTTATATATATATATATATATATAGCAGGACACGTATAGGATTTCGAAAGAGCGTTCATTTAATGTCTCACTCGTTCCATCGAGCATAAAGTGAAATAAACAGGTTCTGAGATCCAGAAAAAAGGAACGGGTATGAGATCCAACTTGAGCTAGCTTGACCTTGAGCTAGCTTGCTCCTCGCCTTGCAGCCCCACGCACGACCTTAAGCTTAGCAATTGATTACCGCGAAGCGCTGAATAATTCACCGGTCCACAGTTTGGCTAGGTGTATGTACCGGCGAAGCGTCAGCAGGGCCCCCAACCTAGCGGAGCTTTGAAGTGCGACTACAAAGAGCGCGAAAAGGGCCGAAGCGAAGAAACAGCCCAGAGTCAGGAAAGAACACAGAGAGGAGACGTCTCCTGGGGAGGAGGAACGGCCGAGGAAAGAAAAAAGAAAAAAAAACAGATTCACCAAGACGGAGAGGCGGAGACAAGCTTCAGTACATATCCGCGTGTATGTTCAGTGCAACTCTGGAGAGTAAAAAAAAAAAAAAAAAAAAAAAAAAAGAAATCTCAGCTTTTGACGATGATGCAAATAATACCCATAATAATAATAACAGCGCTTTAAACGCCAATACTGATACATGTAACACCTCTTACTTGTCATCTCCGTCTTTCCCATAGGGATGGAAGCTACCAACGTATGCTGCTCTAAGGAAAACAGAGACTGTAGGATGTCCCTGAGGATCTCACACACACACACACACACACACACACACACTCACAAACACACCACACACACTCTCAACCACGCTGACGCAACTCAGCTTCACTTCAGAGCAATATCTGGCTGACCTTACAGGAGCCTCTTGCACCTTCTATTCTGTCACCAGCACAATGCACACACACACACACACACACACACACACACACCCTTTAGAAAGAACGGTGTTTGGCTGTGCATATGAGTCTACAAGAAAGAGCGCATAAACACAGGTGAGACGTAAACACCCGTACTCCAAGGGCGCCTTCGTAGTCGGTATGCAACGTTTATTTGGAACCCTTTTTACCCGCCCTCGAGCAAACATGAAGCAATCGCATGCTTACAAGAAACGTGCAGGAAAACAACCCCCGTTCTTGCAGCTGGAACCAGGAAAAACGGTACGAGGAACACCGGTTCTAACCGGGGCTATTCTGACCATGTGTGCAGAGATGCTGCCACCTTCAACAATCATCCCCCCTCCATGTATGCGATCATTAATGGGTGTAGCTCAGTGGTCACTGGGCTACTGATAGGAAGGACTAGATTCGAGCCCCTTGCTGATACCCTTGGGCCCAGAGGTCATGAGATCGAATCCAAGCCACATCAAACTGCCTCTCATCGGGCCCTTGAGCAAGGCCCTTAACCCTATAGTAATAAAAATTCTCAAAGTCACTCTGGATCTGGGAGGCTTAAAACATGTGACATAAGGACGGAGGGAGGGTGTGTATCAGTGGTTAAGGCACTGGGCTACTGATTGGAAGGTTGTGGGTTCCAGCCCTAGAGCTTGAGCAAGGCTCCATTTGACCATGTTTCCTTGAGGTACAGAACGGACCACGAAAGGTTCTGGACACGCATCCAGGACAACGTCCCGAAAAGTGGCAGAAAACCTGGGAGCGCTGTATATTTCTGCGCAAGGGGACTATTTGGAAGGTAGATAAAAAAAAATGCACTTTTTTCCTCGAAACATCTTGATACCACCTCGTACTGTACAGACCTTGCAAATGTGCGAAAGCTCACACTAGACACCTTTTTTGTTGTGTGCGAAAAATATAATGCACAATAAACTACACAAAAGGAAAGAAGTGACATTAGTGAAATTCCAGATGGCCAAAAGCTAGATTCCGTTTAAAGCTACATGTTAGGATGAGCTCATTGGCAAATTTGGCTTGATTCTGATTGAAGGAGAACGCCACCTGAACGTTACGTACAGAATGATGTAGTAAACAGGAAACAGGAGTGCTGCGCCTGACAGTTTTGAGATGAGACGGAGCTCAGAGAGAAAGGCAAAAAGGGCCGACAAGTGCTTTGAGACTGTTGGGAATACCATTTCAGGTGACGACCTCATGGAGCTCATCGAGAGAACGCCAAGAGAATGCAAAAGCAGCAATTAAAAGCAAAGGGGTGGCTATTTTGAATACATCTTAAATATGAAACATGAATTTAAGTATAGATGCAGCATGACATTTAAAGCACATGAACATGATGAGTATTACACGGCCATATGGGTGACGGTGTCTGTAGCGACACCAGTAACATCAGAAGCTTTTTATCCGGGTCCGTAATTTGCATTGAAAGCTGCCTTCTTCATTTAAAATACGGGCAGAACGATAACGCTATAAATTTTGCTCCAGTTAAAATGTTCCGATTTTTTATTTTCCAACATCCACGTCGCTCTCCGTGGTGCTGAAGTAAAAAGCCTTTACATTAACATGTATGGCATTTGGCAGACACCCTTATCCAGAGTGACTTACAACTGAGCAGTTGAGGGCCTTGATGAAGGGTAGTGCCAGGTTGGTGGTGCTGGTAGAGGGTTTTGAACCTGCGATCTTTCGGTCAAGATCACTAACCTACCACTACCTAAGCTACATTACATTTACATTTACATTAACAGCATTTGGCAGACGCCCCTATCCAGAGCGATTTACAACTGAGCAATTGAGGGTTAAGGGCCTTGCTCAAGGACCCACTGGTGGCAGCTTGGCGGTGGTGGGGTTTGAACCCGTGATCTTCCGTTCCAGAGTCCAACACCTTAACCACTGGGCTGCCACCTCCAAGCTGGTAGTGGTGGTAGTGGGATTTGAACCTGCGATCTGTTGGGATTTGAACCTACGCTATTATCCAGAGCGACTTTACAACTGAGCAATTGAGGGTTAAGGGCCTTGCTCAAGGACCCACTAGTAGCAGCTTGGCGGTGGTGGGGTTTGAACCTGTAACCTCCCGGTCCAGAGACCAACACCTTAACCACTGGGCTACCACCTCCAAGCTGGTAGTGGTGGTAGTGGGATTTGAACCTGCGGTCTTTTGGGATTTGAACCTACGCTATTATCCAGAGCGACTTACAACTGAGCAATTGAGGGTTAAGGGCCTTGCTCAAGGACCCACTAGTAGCAGCTTGGCGGTGGTGGGGTTTGAACCTGTAACCTCCCGGTCCAGAGACCAACACCTTAACCACTGGGCTACCACCTCCAAGCTGGTAGTGGTGGTAGTGGGATTTGAACCTGCGGTCTTTTGGGATTTGAACCTACGCTCTTATCCAGAGCGACTTACAAAGGCTTGCCTTATTCACTAAGCTATCACCTCTCCTTTACATTACATCGCATTCCAAAACCTTCATTTGGGTCTTTCTGTAATAAAGACTGATCTAATGGAGTTTCTCCATTAGACCCTTCAGCATACATTAAACCCAATGCGATGAATTCCAATTCCGAGACATAAAAGCAGAATGGTATTTCAGCAATACATGACTTAAGTCTGTGTGAGCATTTTTACTACATTTTTGGAAAGGAAAAAAAAAAAAAAAAAAACCCAGCCAGTCTCTTTATTATGGCCAGTCTCTTCTTATTGTTGAATCATGAATAGTGACCTTAACTGAGGCAAGTGAGACCTGCAGTTCTTTAGGCTCTTTTATGAGCTCCTGGATGAGTCATGATTGCACTCTCCGAGTAATTTTGGTAAGCCGGGCCGCCCGTGCGAAGGTTCACACCACTGTTCCGATTTTCTCCATTTGTGAATAAATAGGAGAATAGCGACGATTCCACCGCGGTTCAGAGAGTCTCAAAGCCTTGGAAAATGCTTCGTAACCCTTTATAGATACCCGAGTGTATAAAGGACATTACACACAATTGCACACGCAGCTGCTCATGATATTGATATTTGTAATGCTTTTATATGATTTATAATCACACTCTCGGTGTCGCCTAAATAAGGATGAGTTTCCCCTTTGAGTTTCCTCTCAAGGTTTCCTCCTTTTTCTCTGACACGGTCACCCTAAAGTGTTTCGAGACAATATCCATTGTGAAAACTGCTATAACGTGAATTTAATTCTTGAATTTATGTAAATGATTTCTTGGCGTAACACATCTGGCAGTAATAAGGCCTGAGTGTGGGGAAAAAAGGAATTTAACTCGAGAGAGACAGGACGTAATGAAGGATCGATACTTTATTATATTTACAGTATTTATCCAGAGCCACGTACAAATATCCAGAGCCAGTACAAATAGCAGGTCTTTAGGTCTCTTCTCCAGAGAATAAATTAATTCATTCAGGTATGATTGATTACAAACTTTTTTTTTTCCTTGTTTTTTTAAGAAAATAGACAGTTTTTTTTTTTCCTGTTTTTTTTTATGGTTATTAGAGTACTTAAGTGTATTTGTAGTGACAGTACTTTGTTATTTATTTTCGGATTATTTATATATTTTTGAAAGAAATATCAGAATTTACACTTGTCACTTTAACAGTATATATACACTATATATATATATATATATATATATATATATATATATATATATATATAGATATAATATATATATAAAAATATATATAAATAAAAAATGTGTGTTTTTTGTGTGTCAAATTTATTATCATTCATTCATTCATTTTCAGCCATCATTTAATATGGTGTGTACCCCCCCGATTTCCCCGTTTAAAGGTAACTACCGCTTTATCCGATCTTCCCTCGGGTCACGGGGAGTCTGTGGGCACCCTGGATGGAATGCCAACCCATCGCAGGGCACACACACACACACACATTCACACACACATTCATTCACACACTAAGGACAATTTTCCAAGGTGCCAATCAATCTACCGTGCATGTTTTTTGGACCGGGGAGGAAACCGGAGAACCTGGAGAAAAACCCCCTGAGACACGGGAAGAGAACATGCAAACTCCACACACACATGGCCGAGACGGGAATCGAACCCGGACCCTGGTGGTTGTGAGGCGAACGTGTTAACCCACTAAGCCCCCTTAGCTCATCATATATATATATATATAATATATATATATACTATATATATATATATATATATATATATATATATATATATATATATAATATAATAAACTGGTGTCCCCTAGAAAACACAGAAAATATTTAAGAGACTAATCATTTCTAGGGGCCATTTTATTTTTATTTTTATTCTACTTTATCTTTTTTATTTTACATTTATTATTTATTATATATTATTTTCTTGTTCTTTTCTTTACGTTATGTTTAAAAAAAGATGAATAAAAATATGAATGTATGTGTATGTGACAGGTAAAACTTGAATTTGAATTCCGGGCATCGTTACTTTAGTTTTAATCTATTCGATGAAATTCCTTCAAATTTCCCGTAAATATGCGGCTTTTCCAATTCACCACTAGTGCATTATTTCCGTCTATGTCGCTTTCCATGACAATCCCAGTTCATTTCGGATTTATCGCTGATTTATTCTTAGAAATGGACGTAATCAAATTAAGTTTGCGTAATAATAAAATGTGTGTGTGTGTGTTTAAAAAAAGATGAATAAAAATATGAATGTATGTGTATGTGACATGTTCTAATCAGCCTTCAAATTTCCCGTGCGGCTTTTCCACGCACATGTCGCTTTCCACTCCATGCATCACTTCTGATGAAGTGTTTTCCGATGCGTCCGAGGGATCGGATTTCCCGAACGAAAAGCAGCAGATTTCCCAGACACATTTCCATGGGAATCCGAACCGAACGTATCAATTTCACCCGTTCAGACTGGACTTGAGATTGCATCATCACTGCCTTTCCAAACACACACTAGCGAGAATATTGTTTCACGCTCTCGTCCGTCTCGTCGCGTGCGCCTCTGATAATACGTGTTTGATTGAGGTTTACAGGTGGGCTCGCTTCCCGCGGCCGCGAATACAAATCAGAGGCTATATACGGCTGGCGAGCGTCCGTCGGGATTGGTTCGATCCGGTTGCATCAGGCTTGCCTGTCGCTTCTACTCCGGATCGGGGAGAAATTCTCTCCTTTCATTTATTATTCGGGAAATTGCTCGGTCGTCACGATCGCATAATTAAACGAACTTAAAAGAGCAAAAAGAATGTCGTTTTGAGAAGTAAAAAAAAAAAAAAAAAAAAAAAGATACAACTCGTGGCCAGAAACAGGGAGATGGAAGCAAACTTTTTGCCAAGAGTGTGTCGCCCCTGTAGGGCCGAACGTTTCTGACCGAAAGCAGAAACGCGTTCCAATAATAATTCCACGTGCGCACAGCGTACGCCTGAAGCGCTTTCAGCATGCCGCGTTTTGGCGTTGTTAGCGAACCGGACTCCAAGCTTCATGCGGGTTATTCATTATTTCTTATAGAGAGAAATTTCCATTCGATTCAATTATTTGGAGAGCGCTTTTTTTTAACCAATGTCACTGTCACAAAGCAGCTTTTACACAATACACTTAATTATGGTGTGTGGGAATGGAAAGCGGTTCGCCCCTGATTGGTCCTGGTTGAGGAAGCCGAGGAGACGGCGGCAAGGGAAAAACTCCCTGAGACGCTAACAGAAAGAAACCTTGAGAGGAACCGGGGTCATTAGAGTCGGAGGCGGGTCATCAGGAGGGGGTCAGACAGATCCAGAGTGTAGAGGGGGTTCGGAGCACTGGCGGCTCAGCAGTGCCATATGTAGTATGTAATTCATTCATTCATCTATACAGCGGGGACACGGCGGCTTAGTGGTTAGCACGTTCGCCTCACACCACCAGGGTCCGAGTTTGAATCCCGTCTCGGCCATGTGTGTGTGAAGTTTGCATGTTCTCCCCGTGCCTCAGGGTTTTTTTCTC